>JADLZK010004893.1:0-271629 GCA_015847255.1 Hyparrhenia diplandra | reverse complement strand
CATCAAGCGTAATAACACGAGTACTACTAGTACTAGATGAACCCGTGCCACCTCGATCTGATGCCTCTGCCGCATGGAG
This sequence comes from Hyparrhenia diplandra, assembly GCA_015847255.1. Taxonomy (NCBI): domain Eukaryota; kingdom Viridiplantae; phylum Streptophyta; class Magnoliopsida; order Poales; family Poaceae; genus Hyparrhenia; species Hyparrhenia diplandra. Next base: position 271,550 of record JADLZK010004893.1, on the reverse strand, counting down.
TAGGATGACGTACGTACGTACCATGCATGCAGTACGTGTACGTCATATCCGATCCAACAAGAACACGCACGGTGTCGTGTATGTAGGCCAGGCAATTAGGTAGATCCAGCACAGATAGTACTGAACTGCAGCAGTAATTATTCCGAATTACTCCCACTGCGCTGCGCGCCTCCTAATATAACCTCCGATCCGAGACTTTAACTAGCAGTATGTAGCAGTAAGTTGTACTATACTCCACTGTGCAGCTACTACTGCCTTGTCAGAAGCAAGCGCGTACGTGCACTGCTTCGACGCCCGTCACGTGATGTACGCCCGCACGCAGCGTCCGTCGGTATTGTCCACACACCTCTTCTGCGGCCGGCTGGAAGCCAAAACGACGATTAACCTTGTGGCAGTGCTGCACTGCTGCAAAATTACTCCTACTCCTACGCGTCATCAGATTAACCTGATAGCTCGCTCGCTCGCGCGCACACATTCATTCATCATTCCGGCCTTAATTGGCGAGCCCCTCTGCTCGATCGGCCGCCGGACAGGCAGCCGTATTTGGCTCTGACGCACCGCCGTCACGTCTGTCAGTCCTGATCGCAGATCACGAGGTTGATCGAGTCGGCCAGTAAATGCCTCCTGTACGCGCGCATCCACGGGCCGGCCATGTAGCAATACGCACACACACAGGCAGCAGGGGCGGGCCACAGGAGATCCCCCTTGATCCGTGGCGAGGACAACGGCGGGGCGGCACCCCGCCAGGGCAGCGTCAATAAATAATTCGTAGAGTACTGCTACGAGGAGAGGACCGTAATAAAAGCGGGTGGGTAACGTGGGACCTCAAAGTCAGTGGGTAGTCCGAGCAACTTTGGGATTGTGTTGGGCGTCAATCGCGCACGCAACTGCCATGTGCCGCGATTGACGGTTCGAAACAGTTTAGCGCCGTGCCTTTCGCATCTCACACCCCCAAATGAATTCACGTAGGACAAGTCAATCACTCCCTCCATATTAATTAATAATAATAAAACTTACAATAAAAACAAAACTATTAATTTTAATCAATGTACTGTAGTATAAAATATAATTTGCATGGATGATCAACAGTATGGTATTTTAAATAAATGTACTATAAAAATATGTTGCATGAAATAATCTAAAAAATATTTTCAAATAAATGTACAACTATACAAATATATTGCTTGATATATAATCTAATAATATTTTCCTCGACATCATAAAATTATCAACAAAAACAAGCTAAATATGAGATTGATTGTTATTTAAAAAACATAAGTTCATTTTTAGCACTGCGTATAGGGACTAGGTACAGTTATGTGAATCCGGTATTTATTACGTGGGGAAAGCGTAGGGCCCACTGCTGGAGCGAAGCGCGCAAGAATATGCCGCGTGTCTGCCCAACGGATGAGAACAAGCTGCCACTTCAGAGAAAAGGGATAAAATAAAATAAAAATAAATAAATAAAAGGTGTGAGGGGCCGACGAAAAGACAGGATGCGCTCCCTAGTTTTCCCGCCCTCGCGCGGCTTGAAAAATTTCTCTCGGCCCCGCCCCTGCAGCCTCCACCCTCACAATTGGCACAAAGCACACCTGTCGTCTCCGCTGGGCCGTCGGACTTGGCCTCCTTCTTCCCTGTGTTCCTATACAAACGCAACGGACGCCCGCCCACATTGTCGCGGCGCAGAGAGGTGAGCAGATCAGCCAGTCAGCGGAGGCGGATGCAAGGTAGGAGGGCGCCGCGTCGCGCCCGCGCGTTGGAGGAGATGGACACGCCCGACCGCGCCGCCGCCGCGCAGTCCGCGGCCTCACGCGCCGAGGTGATAACCGCATCTCTTCCTTCCTACTCCACCTTCCCTCTCTCTCCCCCTTCCCTTTCCTCATGCTCCACCGCGCGGGCACTTCCCTTCCCTCCCAGCCCGCCGTTCGCCGTCGCTCCTACTCCGGTACCCCACCCCATCGCGACGGACGGTTCCACGCCGCCGCCGCAGGGCCCGTCCGTTCCGACAACACCGAACCGACATGCATCTCTGCGGTTCCTGCTCTTGTTCGCGAACGCACTCGTTCGGTTCCTCGCAGGGGGAATTTATTCAACGGACCTCACCGGAACGGGAAGGGTTGGGCCTTGTTGCAGCGAGCCACCAGTGCCGGATTCGCGGCCTGCCGCTGCAGCGTCGGTTGACCTTGCTCTGCCTGACAATTTTTAGGATCTTGTTCTAATCTATCCCGTTCCCCGCTCGGCGCTCGGCCGCAGCTGCCGCGCTCCGGCGCTTCTTGCTAGGAGTAGTTGCCGCTTCTTCTCTCTTCACATTGCCGTCAGGCTCCGGCCGGGCTTCGATTCCGCCGCAACCCGTCCCACCAGTGAGAAGACGCGTGCCACCTCAGATCTGCGCGCTGTGTCATGCCCGGCTCGTGTCACATCACGCCCAGTTGAGGGGCTCGTCACAGCTGGTACTGGTGCCGCTCGCTCTGCCAACTGCGCGGCGTGCGTACCTACCTTCTGCAGCAGAGCCAGATCCGTTCTCCTCGGCGGTTTGACCAGGGATTTTCATTGATTAACACAGTTATTATTAGCAGCATCCCGTTTTAGAGCACATTTTATTCTTTTTCCACATGCTTCTTCCTCCTCCCTCCCTCTGCGACTGCGAATTCGTCAACGCTCTTGTGCTTCTTTCTGCACAAAAGCAAATGTACTAGACTACTACCTGCACTGCGTCTCGCACACATGCGTGTGCTGCAGGAGTATTACCACGTACTTGCGCCTCTTTTGGGTGCTGAAATGGATGAACATGCAGGTTCTTTAGGGAAGGGAATCTCTCTGTTTTCTACTAGTACTATTTGTGGGTGCTGAAAATCCCGTGCCTTTGCTATTTCTGCCATTGTTCGCTCACAACTTTTTACCTGTACGTACTTGGCTTCTTGATGCAGGACTCGCCAGTTTTCAGCTTCCTCAACAACTTGTCGCCGATTGAGCCTCTCTCAAGTCGGCTTACAACACGACTAGCATCCAAGGGTTTCAGTCCATCAACATAACCTCAATTTCCTCCATCTTCACTTCCCCACATGACAATGTCAACAAGGAGCCCAGGCTCCCAAAGTAAGTTCGATCCACATGTCATTATTTTTCACAGATACATACTCCGTCGTATGTGCGTGTAATCAATGTGCAGAGATTAACCTTGACGATTCTGACGCTGTATTTTTTTTTTGCCCTTCTTAGGAGTTCACTTGGTGATATTTCTGAAAACGAGGATGTTTGTGCTGACGGCGCTGCTGGTACGAACAAGCCAACCAAGTCGTTGAATGCTGTTCGGTTGTTTGCCTGCACTAGCACTGTGGCTCGAAACCCGCACTGCTACATGCTCAGGTGTGGTTGATCCTCCCACTGGTCCGCCTTGTGAGTTGGCTCAACCTGGAGGTCAGTTTGATAATAATGGCAGTCCAGACCATAACACGACACCCTGCCATGGTGTCAGGTCGGACCTTAAACTGGATAAGACTAGTAGGAAGTTAGAGGCTGCACAAACTGTTAAAAACACATTGGAGAAAAGGAAGTGCTTGTTTTCCACTGAAATCCGGCTCCTGGATGGCGGCAGCGAGCCTGTGAATGGCAATGATCAAGTCTTGGGATGTGAGTGGTCCGACTTGATCTCCACAAACTCTGCTGAGCTTTTGGCCTTTGACTCCCACGATGGATGAGCATCACAGGGGAGTGCATTTGGCAGCTAAAAACGCAGAATCATGTGGATATCTGCTATCCAAACTTACTGGAGATGGTGAAATCTCGGACGGAGCATATCCTAGCGCATCTGGTCAAGTATACTATCAAGAACTTGTGATGGGAGAAGATCATACTGAAAATGCTCAAATGTTTCAGGATGGTCAGGAAACCATCTCACCTGAAGAAATTCAGGATAATATTTATGAAGCAAATGGATGTCTTCCATTAGAGTATAAGGTACTAGAATACTCCACCGTTTTCATGTGCTTTTAAAATGTTGCCCATGCCCCTTTAAAGAAACGCTTCCCATGCTGTTTTGGTTTGTTCCTCCATAGAGTACTGTACCTTGCATGTTAGGGCTATCTATTCTAGCATAATGCTCTCTCATTCGTTTTTCGTCCTGTTAACATCTTCAGGTGGAGGGCCAACAGCAACGTGGCATACGAAGACGCTGCCTGGTGTTTGAAGCAGCTGGGTTTTCAAATAGTGTTATGAAAAAAGGGACTGTCGAAGATGTCTCTGTCTCAACATGTAAGGGCAAAAGCCCTGCACAAAGCCAACCACGTGGATTGCGAGGCATCGGCCTACATTTGAATGCCCTTGCATTAACACCAAAAAGGAAAATGGCATGTCAGGATCCTATGGCTTCTGCTTTGCTGCCATCGTCAGCATCTGAAAAGGATGTGCATGGCAAGTTGCTTTCTGCAGGAGAGAATTTTACACACTCAGGTGGTGAACTGTTAGAATTTCCCATGGATGATTGTTCTGCTGGAGGGTTTCCTGTAAATGATCATGTTTCAGGTCAAAGTGTCAGCCCTCAAAAGAAGAGGTATGTTTCCACCTTCTGGTTTTGTTTGCATGGCCGCAAGATGATTGCAATATTTCATTACACTTCAATTAACTGTAAACTGTTTGGTTCAAATACAGACGTAAAACAGATAACAGTGATGATGGTGAGGCATGCAAGCGATGCAGCTGTAAGAAGTCAAAGTGCCTGAAACTGTAAGTGTTCCAAACTCGTATATTATTTAGATTTTGTAAACCTGTTTACATGAAGGGTCTCCTGAAATGTTTGGGCTAGTAACTGGAAGGAACTTTTTGGGTAAAGTGAATGTGCTTTACATTATTCTCATAATTATTGCCTACTGTTGTCATGTGCAGTTATTGCGAGTGTTTTGCTGCTGGTGTATACTGCTCAGAACCTTGTTCATGTCAAGGATGTCTGAACAAACCCATACATGAGGAAATTGTTCTCTCCACTCGGAAGCAGATAGAGTTTCGTAATCCACTAGCATTTGCTCCAAAAGTGATCCGTTTGTCTGATGCTGGTCTGGAAACTGGGGTAGGTGTTCTGTACTTCTGTTGGAAATTGAGATGTACTTGTGGTTAGTCATTACCCTAACTGTGTGATGCTTAAATTCTACAACGAATTGCAGGAAGATCCTAACAATACTCCAGCTTCAGCTCGTCACAAGAGAGGATGCAATTGCAAGAAGTCAAGCTGTCTCAAGAAATACTGTGAATGCTATCAGGTACTTCAAGTTGTGATGATCTCATCTGAAACTGTACCTGTTGGATTTTACTTATGTTTTAAATGTTTCATTGAATAAAGGGAGGTGTTGGATGTTCCACCAACTGCAGATGTGAGAGTTGCAAAAATACTTTTGGCAGAAGAGATGGTGAGCATTTAGCTTTTTGAAATTTGTATAACCATGCTATACTTATTCATTTTGCAGATTTGTAATTATTAATTAGAAACATGTACGGTCCCATCCTGGGGAATCTTTCTGACAGATACTAATAACTTGTTATGTGTCCCTTAGAAGAATAGAAGTTCAGTGGTATTCCCATAAAATGTGTTTCTATGCACTGAACATCAATACCTATGATTTTAATTTGCATGAGACACCACTGTAATTTGTAAACATGACACTCTTGTATGTTTTGGTAGTGAGTTTCCTTAAAATATGTGTATCATGAGTTCATGACTTCTATTTAAAAGACAAAAGGTTCATGTGTAAACAAAATTGTTCTATGACAGCATAGGTAACTGTAAAGAAAAAAATACAGCAGATTTCAGAGAGCATCCTTTTGTCTTTGCAAACTTTTGACGTTTCATCTTTCTGGAATAGTCAACTTCTGTTTCCCGGATATATGCTACATTTGCATATTCTCATCTCAGATAGATATAGTGTATCTAAAAACACATCCATATTATTCTTAACTCTGAAATGAACAAGGCACCGTGGTTTAGTCATTCCTCTGATTATTATTGTTTTGTTGACATTTGCTGCATCAGCCGACTCTGAACACCCTGAAGAAATGAAACAAGAAAATGAACAAACAGAAAATTGTCAACATGAGAAGGAGAACGATCAACAAAAAGCAAATGCACAGGGCGAAGATCACCCCTTCTTGACCTTGTCCCAATAACTCCTCCTTTTGATCTTGCCAGGTTTGCTTATTACATATTTCTCTCCTTGATCATCTTAGAATGTTTGCTTCTGCATTTGATTAAATAATAACCTTTGTAATTTTTGCAGTTCTCTGCTCAAACTGCCAAATTTCTCAAGTGCAAAACCACCGAGACCGTCCAAAGCTCGCAGTGTGAACTCCCGTTCGTCTGCTTCAAAGCTGCTGCAACAGCACAGCCTTGTAAATCATCCAAGATTGCTGTTAGTGGTATCGATGAGGAGATGCCAGATATTCTGAAAGAAGCTAATTCTCCTAATAACTGTGTCAAGACTACTTCACCCAACGGAAAACGGGTCTCACCGCCGCATAACTCGCTCAGTATTTCCCCTAACCGAAAAGGTGGTAGGAAGTTGATACTGAAGTCAATTCCCTCATTTCCTTCACTCACTGGCGACACAAACAGCGGTTCTGCAATGAACAACACTGACAACACATTCAGCGTGTCACCTCTCACTTTAGGTATGCATTGTTTTTGTGCAGATTGCACTGTTAAGTCAGTTATCTTGACATCGATAGAAGCATCTCATTTATACCCTTGTTCACTGAATCAGGACCATCTTAAAGCTGGGAAGTTGGCCATGGGACCGGAGTACGACTTGTAGTCCGTGCCTCACATCCTACGGCAAGGCTCGAGGTACTGTCAGAGAATAGTAAGTTAGATTTGAAGTTTTAGTAATCCGTATTTGTAAAATAATATGTAGCCCCAATAATCTGTATGTAAGATGCTGTGATGCTTGAAGCTGTTATCTTTATTAAATTGTAGCAACATTATAAATCACCTCTTGAGTAGGTTTCATAATTCCACTCCATGTTTTCCATTGCAAACTCTGTTCCAAATCTGAAGCCACCTCTATCACTGAACAATTAAAAAGAACTCCTCATCAGACAGCTCATGCCCTCATGTGTGAGCACGACATGTGTTGAGCGCGTAGGCTGTGTTTGAGGTTGGTCATGTATCTCTTTCCTGCACGCATGTGCCCTCTAATCCCATTCATGTATAAATCTATGGGTGATACTCTGACCTGTCTCAGAATAGTTGCAATGGGCGTTGAGACGTCAGGCTCCCCATTCCAGAACTGGTACGAACAAAGCTTGACCTTCTGCACTGCAACCATGGTCCATGGAAATTCCGAGCACCCAGCTAAGTGGAGGTTGTTGATGATCCGGGAAAAAAGAGTTTGTCGTCCAAGAACATACAACGGTTACCAAATGGCAGATGATGGTTGAAGTCTTGAAGAAACAACTGCTCCAGCACCAACCATCAGTACTCCATGTTTGCTGAAGAATTGTACCCTAGGTGCCCAAGAACTGTGTGCTGGAGACTTGGGAGTAATGTTAGTTGCTGATATGCCCTTGTCAGAGTCCCTTGGTGGGCAAGCACCCTTTCAGTCATGCCTGCCAATTAGACAGTGCATTAGGCCTACCTGCTAGCCTGTCTGCCTTGCATTATTGGATACCACACGGCTAACCAAAAAGCCATACACACACACATAGATAGATATACTATGGCATAGAGAGATGCATGTTATATGTTATATTTATATATATCTGCACCTCCTCTCTACCTGCCAGAATAAACTGATTAGCTTAAACAGGATGGATGGATGCGCTAACAGTGATCCATCATCCTGATTTGGCATCTTGTTTATTTTCAAGCAGCAGGAGGCAGGCAGGCCGAACACAAACAAATCACAAACATGTCTAAGACGCATAATGCCATGGCGGCCCCAAGGTTTGTTCATTCCTGATGAAATGAAGCTGCTGGTCACCCTCATGGACCCTCCTCATTTTTCTCCTTGAAGCCGCGGCGGCCACCGTTTGTCCAATCCTCGCCCAAGTTGATTCCCGCGCCAGGCTGTCGCGCAACCGGCCGGCTTTTCAGCAGATTCAGACGGCAACTGCTCCGCGGCGGCTTCTTCTGAACTCTTTCCTCCTCACCGTCACCGGCCCAATTGCATGTCCATGCACGCACGTTGCCGTCAGGATCTCTCCTATCCCCTTCAGCGCCGTCGCCGTCGGCAGGTCGCCGTCGCTGGAAACCGTCTCACCGCCGTGTCCTATTGGGCACTCGTTTATCTATAAATAAATCTAGATCATTCAGAGCTGAAAGTAGTGGCGCTGCAGTTGTATCTCCGAGCACTCTTGCTTTTTCTTGCTTTATTTATGTGTATATATATAAATAAATATACATATATATAAGTATATGTCCTGGTTGGTTTATCAGGCTGGTGATGGATGTGTGTGTGACAAGGACATTGGCATTGAACACAACAGCATATATGCATCTGAACATGCAGCAGTTGAGCAGTAATCTGAATGGAGTGTGTACCAGTGTGTGTGTAAGCTGGAGCCAGCCAAGGTGATGTGCACATGTGGAGGGAAACTACGGGTAGGAAGGTTGGGGAGCTTTGGAACAACTTCGTCTCTGCTTTGCAGCTGGAAGCCATTGGATTGATGGGCATCTGATCTGCAGCCTTTTATTTAATTCGGCAGTCCTTGTTTGACCCCATCCTAATCAGCTGTGCAGGCCACTCATTTCCTCTCACCATTTGGTGGTGGCCCTGACTGACCTGGATTATTCATTCCTGCTTAATGTTTTTATACAATGAATAAATAAAATATTCATGGATGTTCTTGCTACCTTTCTTCTCTTGCAGTTAGGAACCTTTTTTATTCCTTGATTAGTATTGGTTGATTGATTGGTTGTTATATGGCATCATGTTATGTTGTTACCTCCCTTCCAAGCCAAGAAATTCAGAAATTCAGAAAGAAGAGTTACAATGATAGATTTGTACTCTCAAGTGTTACTAGTACAGAGATTATTTGCTCAGTCAGTGGGTAATTAAATTAACAGTGTAAAATGCACTATCATTTCTGTCTACAATCCCAACATATACTCCAATCAATACCACTCCTGTGAAAAAAAAAAAAAATACATTGTATAATATATACGGTCGCTTTCTGTTTACCAATTTGCCCTCCTCTGTCTCACATCCAACCACCACCACCACCAACGAATTTTACAAGTCCCGGCGCGGCGAGCCGGCGACGCAGCCGCCGGCCGGCGGCGTCTCTCTCTCCCCCTCTCCCCGACTGCCAGATGTAAGCCGCATCTAGTAGTGCGTGGGCGGCCCGAAGCATCCATGCTCGTCGCAGTGCACCGGCGGGCGGTGCAGGAAGGCGAGGCACTGGTCGATGGGTCTCTGGTCCGGCCGTCCGGCGATGCAGTTCTGCCGGTCGTCGACGCGGCGGATGTCGAGGCACCGCAGCGGCTCGGTGCAGAAGAAGTTGTACGAGTAGGTAAAGTTCCTGAGGCTCGGCAGCGCGCAGATGCCCTCAGGGATGTGTCCCCACAGCTCGTTGTGCGCGACGTTGAGCTGCTGGAGCGCGTGCATCCCCGCCATGGACTCCGGCAGCATCCCCTGGAGCTCGTTGAAGCTGAGGTCCAGCACGGTGAGCTCACGAAGCCACCCGACCTCCTGCGGGATGCACGACCTCAGCCCGGCGTTGAGGACGACGAGCTCGTTCAGCGTCCCCGCCATCCGTCCCACTGTCTCCGGTATACACCCGCGGAGTTTCAGGTTCGCCAGCACCACCACCGACGCCGGCGAGTTGCCGAAGCTCTCCGGCAGCTCGAAGTCGAAGTGGTTGTCGTTGAGGAAGATGGCGTCGAGCGGCTTGTCGAAGAGCGCCGGCGGGACGGGACCACACAGCCCGTTGAACCTCAGGTCGACGTACTTGATGTTGGGCAGACACAGGATGTGCTGCGGAACTCGCCGGTGAGGTTGTTGTTGCTGACGTCGAGCTCGTGGAGGAGCCGCAGCTTCGGGAGCGACTCCGGCAAGCCGCCGGCGAAGCGGTTGGAGTTGAGGTGGAGGAGGGCGAGGTCCGTCAGCAGGCCTAGCTCCTCCGGGAACGTCCCCGCCAGGTCGCCGTGGTTGAGGTCGAGTCCGGCCACGGTCACCGCGTGCGGGTCGTCCGGCGCCGTCGTGCAGAAGACGCCGAAGTAGGCGCACACGTCCGGGCCGCACCAGTTGGACGTCAGGTTCTTGGGGTCGTCGGTGATCGCGCGCTTCAACGCTTGAGAGCAACGTACGCCTTCTGCAGACGCGGGTTGTTGTCCGCCGTCTGCTTCTGTTGCCCCGGAGACGGCCGCCACCGCCGAGGAGAGGAGCAGGGCCGCCGCCAGGATCACCGCCGGCCGACGGCGCTTCATTGTGGCTCTGGTGGCGTGCATTGCCGACGAATGGAGCAACTGGGTTTGGTTTTTTTGCTGGCGTGTTTGTGCGCGTTGAGTTGTCCTTTGCGTTTGTGCTGAATGGAAGGAATGAATGAATGCTGGCTGCTGATGCGTTTTCGGCGAATTCGGTGTTTATATACACAAGACGACGTTTCGTTTTGGGGAGTCGCCAACACGCTTTCGGCTTCGTGTAGAAGTATGCGCGTTCCAAATTTTTATTAAAAATCTATTGTGTTTTGGTTTGGGGTGCCATTTGTAAAGTTGACTGTGTTGTTTTCTTTTTGATTGATTGAAAAAGGTGGTAGTTTTGAGCTGAATTTTTTGTACACTTGTTTTTTTTTTTTTTTTGAGGGGAAAAGTGAATAAAGAAAGAAAGGTTGGTGTTTTGTGATTGGCTCATTTTGATGGGTGTCTTGGTGGAGTTTATGGCCATAATCTCTGGCGATGATATGGACGGCAACTGTAGGTAGTAGGAGTAGGAGTCATGTGGTTAGTTATGATGATTGAGCGTATGATTAAATCAATCCTTTGGGACGTTGAGCAGGTGTATACGATTATCCGGTACAGTACAAAATGGGCGTGTTTATCTTCAGTCGTTGCCGCGTCATTTTCGTGAATTTTGTTTATATATAAATATAATACAATCATCTATCTTTCGTAACCACCTGCATGGAAATGAGGTGGTTTTGGATAAAATACGGTTCGTTGGTTTTGTTCTGATGAGGATGATGTGGGGGCCCTGGAGCAGGCGCCCAATAGTCTTTCCTTGTTTTGGATCATGATGAGGAGGAATTGACGCGCTATCATGTTCATGTTTACATCACAGGTTGAATGTACTTTTTGCTAGAGTGGTGAAAGTCTGGTTACTTTTCCACTTTTTCGGAATGTTTGTTTACATGGCGTAATAATGGTCAAATACTGAAATTGACTGTCATCCTCATCGACTGTTTTAATTCAAGTGTCCCATTACTTACAAAGTTGGTTTCATCTGCAGAAACAAGTTGAAGCCTGAATGACCAACTGAATCCGGAGATCAGATGTTACACGGTCTGAAATAAAACTGCCGCCAGATGTTGCCTACTAGCTAGGCTAATTGTGAATGCTGATGGAGTGATGAAGATGGAACCAAATCGAAACCGTATCACTTCTCTTACATTTTTCCAACGAAACCAAATGATTACAAGCTATAAGCACTTTGGAGTTAGGGGCACCAGCAGCAGCTCTGCATGACCAAAGCAAGCAATGGCACCACTACCTAGCTCCTTTGACAGTCTGCCAAGCAATACCACCCTCTCCTCTGAATCCAAATAAATCAGAGAAACAAAAAAGTGATCAACTTTCCGGGTCCCTGTCTGTCCATGTACATATCCTCTGCTATATGGCATCATCATCATCATCATGACCCAACAAAGTGGACAAGGAAGAAATCAGACAGAGATTAGCTAGAGAGATGTTCGTTGCTTTTTGCATCGCATACTCTACTTGCGGCCTTTGTAGAACGCCGCCGCGTACTACTTACTCTGCCGGCCGGCAACAGAAAGAAAACAATAGGAATAGGAATGATGTGATGCCCCCCTGCCTTTCAACTTTCATGGATGCTTCGTCTTCTTGTATAGAATAGCTACTTGGTTTGAACACAGGATAAAGCGCGCCCCGCCACGGCCGTCGCTCTCGCCTGCGCTGTGTGTAACCTGTGGGCACGGCACTAGGCAAATGAACTGCGCTGAATATCTTTGCATAAAGTCAGAACAAACACAGTAAATGCACTGCAGGCAGCTGTGACTATCTTCACTGTAAAAACTTAATTTGCTTTTACAGGAACTAAACACAGTAATGCTGCAGACCTGGTAGGTAGAGAGTGAATGGAGTGACTGAATGTTCAGTCTTCATCCTAGATTGTTCATTCCACATGGTGTCATCATGGTCTGCACTGCAGCCAACCGTGACGACTAACTTCACTGTAAACTTCACTGTAAAATCTTCTTTGGCGTGACCCCCGAACCTGAATGTTCAGTCTCCGTCATTGTTCATTCACATGGCCTCCGATCCGATCCATCTCCGAGTCCGCCCTGTCGTCCTGCTTGATCGTTGCTCACATGGGACAATGGCAGTGGTCAGCCCAACTTCCCAAGGCGGACGGGCGGCGGCGGCGGCGGTGACTGAAACCGCGTCGTCGTTGCAGATAGAGATGGAGAAGATAGCAACAACCATCCATCCCTGGTAGGAATATGGTCGGGACAGACACGTCAGGTTTGATTCTCTCTCAACAAACTGATCGAACCTGAATGAATGAATACAGAATACAGTATCCAGAGCCAGCGAGCTTATTGGTTTCTAGCGAGAGGAAAGCTGGCAGCCACTGACATGGTTGCATTGACCAAACAACCTAATAATCAGCTACCTACGCAAACCAAACCATCCTTTTCAGTCTTAATACTTTTTTCAGTCAAAAAGAAGTTTTTTTTTTTAAATCTTATTTTCCATTTCATTTTTTTTAAAAAAATAACCCCTTTTGTGAATTGGGATTACTTAAACGGCTCTACGTTTATAAAAAAGTAGTAGTGCCAACATTTATGTACTCTATTTATAAGAAAAGTTTTGCTTCACTATAGCTAATGATACCTTGTTTGTGCATCATCAATATTAGTACCAACCAACATTTGGTACATTCAATTAGACTTGAAATTGATTGATTTTGCCCAAAAAAAAAAAGTAGTGCCAGCATTTAAAAATGTTTATCATAAAAGGTTTATAGCTAATGATCATAAATATTAGTACCAACCAACCTTTGGTATATTCGATTAGACTTGAAATTGATTTGCTGCGATGTTCCAAATAAACAGAGCACAGAGTGGGAGGTAAGCCCATCATGTACGTTCCCGGTCCCTGTGCCGTGCCATGGTGTTCTCCTGTTCATGCATGGGCTACCTATCTGTAGCTGCAGGACACGTGGATGAGCAAGGATCATCTCCGGCACTATTCATTCATATTTGCGTCATGCAGTGCGTAAAAGCCCACATATTGAACACACGGTAATTACTGTTTTCGTCACCCAAAACCCAATCAATCAAATTGATCCACGGACGGGGACAGCCATGAATTGTTGTTAATTTACTGCAGATGTAAGTATTGCTACATTCGAGATTTTTTTTCCCAGGACATTATACGTTCGTTCGAAAAAATGCAGACAAAATCGCAGGCAAAACTGAGCGGTGGATTGTTAACTGGGCACTCGGGCCTGCACAGCAAGCGAGCTGAGGACCAATTCGGCGGCCCTTGCCTTTTGCAAATGCATGGCCGGGCATTTAGGCCCACCAAAGTGGCTGATCTCATCATTGTGATGCCCTACTAATGCAGTCTATGCTACATCACCTCCTTTTCTTATATAAAACAGAGTTTATTGTGAGCTAAAATTATATCATCATCATATCATAGTTGATGGACATAAAAAAAGGGACCGCTTTCGCAATTGTAGGAACACATGATCTTGATTTAATTGAAAATACTAGTCCGTCAATCCATCCTTGTGCATGCGTATGTATGCGTGACCTATATATCCTTATGGAACTAATTCAAATTATTTATCTTTTGCATCTTTCTCATTATTTTCTAACACAACCTATCTATCTATCTATCTATCTATCTATAGCTAGCAATAATATAATATATCTATGTGCTTGTCCAAACTTTTGGTTATCAACTGTTCTATTTGGTTTTCATATATATATTTATATAAAACATTATCTACATCACACTACCGCGTATCTTCCTCGGCAGCACTTCGGGGTTTGGATGGTAGCATCAGTGTGGTGTCAAATTTTCTAAGCCTGGGCCAGGATCACTTGCTTGGCTAGTTGCTGCCTCATGAGGCTGTGATCCGAACAACCCTTATCTTCGTATTATGTGTTGTGACTTTTTATAAATATAGAATTTTCATTTTCTTTTTTTTTCATTTTCTCTTGCATGGTATGATTAATTAAAACACATAGCCCATGCCCACAATAAACTACCTAGCCAATAAAAAGCTATATTGACTAATTTCCCCAAGCTTACCATTGAGAATTTGCTGCATCCATTCACTTCCTTTCACTTCATAATGGTGCTTCCTGGATCTTAACAAATGTGTATGCTCCCTGTACACCAAATGGCAAAAGAGCTTTCCTATCTTGGTTCAAGCACATTCTTATGCCCCAAAATGTTGATTGGTTAGTGATTGGTGATTTTAATCTTTATCGAAACCCTGAAGATAGAAACAAACCAGGAGCTGATTACACTGAGATGATGCTTTTTAATGAGGCCATTAGTAAGCTTGGGCTCATTGAGCTCCCTTTAAAGGGTCAAAGGTTTACTTGGTCAAATATGCAGCAAAATCCCCTGTTGGAACGTTTAGATTGGTTTTTCACTTCCCCCTCCTGGACCCTGAACTATCCCAACTCTACAGTTGCTACTCTCACCAGGGATACTTCTGATCACACCCCTTGCCTGATCTCTATCAGTACTATTATCCCAAAAACAAAGCTATTTCGTTTTGAAAATTATTGGATGAGCCACAATTATTTTGTGTTGCAGGTTCAGCATGGGTGGTTTTCTCCCTTCAGTCATTTGGATGCAGCCAGGACCATTTCTTCAAAATTCAAGAACCTGAGAAAATGCTTGAAAGACTGGAGCCATACACTCTTCAATTTGAAAGAAACAATAGACAGATCCAAGCTGGTGATTTCTTTTCTATGTATGTTGGAAGAATTCAGGGATCTCTCTCTAATGGAATGGAATTTCAGGGAAGCCTTGCAGGACCATCTAGCCTTACTCTTGAAGCAGCAGAGAGCATACTGGAAGCAAAGAGGACAGATCAAGTGGGTAACACTTGGTGATGCCAGCACCCACTTTTTTCATGCCCATGCAACAATAAAGTATAGAAGAAATCTGATCACCTCCCTTACTGATGACTTGGACTCTTTGGTATATGATCATAACCTCAAAGCAGACCTTATTTGGAAGGCTTTTAAAGATAGATTGGGTCAGTCCAATTTCACTGGTATTCAGTTTGATCTCACTCAACACTTCCAGAACCCAGTGAATCTTTCCACCTTAATTGAGGCTTTCACCATAGAGGAAATTGATCAAGTGGTTAAAAATCTGCCTTCATACAAAGCTCCAGGCCCTGATGGGTTTAATACAGATTTTTTGAAGAAATGTTGGTCTATTATCAAATCAGATTTTTACAAGCTTTTCTCTGAATTTTACACAGGTAATCTGAATATTCAATGCATAAATGGCTCTTTCATCACTCTAGTACCAAAAAAGGATAATGCAACAAAGGTCTCGATTTTTAGACCAATCTCTCCTCAACAATTCAGTCAAAGTGCTTACAAAGGTTCTAGCCAACAGGTTACAAAAAGTTCTACCTACTCTTATTCACAAGAATCAATATGGGTTCATTAAGAATAGATCCATCCAAGACTGCCTTGCTTGGACTTTGGAATACCCGCATATGTGCCATCACCAAAAGAAGAAAATCATTATTCTTAAGCTAGACTTTGAAAAAGCATTTGACAAAGTGGAACACCAGTTGATGTTACAAATTATGAAAGCCAAAGGTTTCCCCGATGCGTGGATTACTTGGATGCAAAAAATTTTTGTTCGGGGGACTTCATCGGTGTTGCTAAATGGAGTACCGGAAGGTCTTTCACTTTGCAAAAGAGGTGTTAGACAGGAGACCCCCCTCTCCCCTTTGTTATTTGTATTGGTAGTGACTTTCTCGCGGACTCTTTTAAATGCAAATTGTGCAAATGGTGACATTAATCTACCAATCCCTCTACCTCATGACCAAGACTTCCCAATTTTGCAATATGCGAGATGATACTTTAATCTTCATGCGGGAGAGGAGCAAGTTATCTTTCTCAAAAACCTTTTGCATGACTTTGGGGAATCCACGTTTTGAAGGTTAATTATGATAAATCTAATATGTTGGCAATAAATCGGATGACACCCTGTTTGATGAACTAGCTGGTGCTTTTGGCTATCGAATGGTACACTACCCTTCACTTATTTGGGTTTACCCCTTAGTATTACTAAACCAACAGTGACAGATTTTTGGCCCCTTGTTAACAAATGTGAAAGAAGGCTTGTCAGTATTTCTATGCATCTCAATCAAGCTAGAAGATTAGAACTCACCAATGCAGTCTTTTACACCCTTCCTACTTTTGCCATGTGCATTTTCAATCTGCCAAAAAATGATCATAAAGCAAGTGGATAAATACAGGAAACATTCACTTTGGCGTGGTTCGGATGCTAATGACAAGAAACCACCAAAGGCTGCCTCGCCAATGGTTACCATACCAAAGGAAGATGGAGGTTTAGGGGTTCTAGATCCGCAAACACAAGATGACAGTTCTGACAGATGAAGCATTTGCACAAGTTTTTTAATAAAGTTGATGTACCTTGGGTTCATTTGGTTTGGAGCGTATATTATAGCAACAATTCATTACCAAGGTTACATAGAAATTTCAGGGGCTCCTTCGGTGGCGTGATGTCCTAAAATTACTCTCAAAGTTTAAAGACTTAACCTCAGTAAATTTGCGCAATGGGAGCACCTGTTTTCTATGGCTGGACAATTGGGAAGCTAACCCCCTATGTGTTAGATTTCCTCGCCTATTCTCATATGCAAAAATGAATTTATCATTTGTTAGTCAAGCAAACACTACAGCTACACTCACATCTGTTCCACCTTCCTCTATCGCCAGAAGCTTATGATCGCTTCAAGAGTTATCAACCATTTTGCATAATCTTGATTTGACTCGGGAATCAGATATTTGGAATTACTTTTGGGGAAATCGAACTTTTCTTCTAAGAAAATTTACGAGAAGATTGATTGGTTCTTCACAAGCTCACCCTATTTTCGGATGGCTTTGGAAATCTGCTTGCCGAATAAAAGGAAATTCTTCTTCTCCGCTCTTATTAAAGGACAGATTGAGTACTTGGGACCTTCTCGAAGAAGAAATATGTCACTGCCAGATTATTCTTGTGCCCATTGCATTCAACAGTGGGATGAGTCCTTGTTCCACCTTTTCTTTGATTGTCCTCTTGCTTTGGCCTGTTGGAACACTCTGGGTCCGCTAGTACCTCCCAACTGCTCGACGGTCGAAATCTTGGAAGCATTCAAAATTCAGTTAAACTTACCCTTCTTCATGGAAGTTATAATTACCATGTGCTGGTCCATCTGGATGCTGCGAAATGATCT
This sequence comes from Hyparrhenia diplandra, assembly GCA_015847255.1. NCBI lineage: Eukaryota > Viridiplantae > Streptophyta > Magnoliopsida > Poales > Poaceae > Hyparrhenia > Hyparrhenia diplandra. The sequence continues at coordinate 253,875 of JADLZK010004893.1, read as the reverse complement.
TATCTTTAAAGGCACCGGTGCTTCTGTTCTACGTTGCAAGTTGATCTTCAAGTCAGAATTTGCCTTGGTTATCCACAGAGCAAAACCCTCCGCAAAAGCTTTCATTTACCCAATGGCTAGACAGATTTGTGTAATTTTTTAATCTTTTTTGTTTCCTTTTTTTGTTTCCTGAACCTTTGTTGTAATCTTGTACTCTTTTAAATTTCAATAAAAGCACAGTAGGGGCGCATTGCCCCTCCTGTTTCCCTTAAAAAAAAAAAAAAAAAAAACCACGGGCCGCTGCCGTCGTCCATCCATATATGCATCGATCGGATCGAGCTGACACACTTCTGATCGACCTTTTGCTGTCCGGCCGGCCGTTTGGTAGCACGTCGTGCTCATCGTCGTCACATGTATGATCTGCCAACACAGTGGCCGATCGATCGTATCGATCCCTACGTCCAATCCATGCATGCATGCTTGATCGAAGCCATGGATGAAAGCTAGCGCTCCAGTCCTGGCCAGGCCACGTACGCACGAGGCACGGCCGCCGGCTTCGTCGTCGGAGAGGCTCCAGTACGACGGCCAGGATTCGTCGGCTGGATGGCGTCGGCTGTCCAGGTGACCAGTGACATGACTGCACTGTCACTGTGTGTGTGCTCATCGTGGGCCGGACATGGCAGCATGGATGCACGATCCGCTAATCCAGTGCCGGCCGGCTGGTAAAGTGTCAGTTTTCATGCAGTGATCGATCGATGCATGCGCTCGTGATCTGTTTTTTTTTAATCTATCTTCGTAGTATATTGCATTAGGATAACTGCAGGGAAAAAGGAGGCCGTCGCCGTCGGCGAGGGGGATCGATCAGAGACCTGGGGATCCGCACCAGATTGTGGAGGTTGTGCAGCCCGTGGGATTGTAAAAGTCAGTTTTTACCTTTTTAATAATTAAGTACTAGTTTTTGTTATATATGTAGATATGTTCCATAGTAAAATGTATGCATTTAGATCGAACAGCTAGAACAACTTATATATGGAACAAATAAGATTATACAAATTAATTATAAAAAAATAGCAGCTCGTAGATATAGCAGTTTTGGATTTTTGACATTAGATTATAGTATTTTTTTTTCTCTCCTGCCATTTCTCTTTTCTCATTTTTTTCAGTGGCCCCTGATGGGCAATTGGGCAGAGGGTGCAGATCGATCAATACCCTATCTAAAAATAAAAAAGCTTGCTTCCTTCATTTAGGAAAATATATACTATCATTGTAAATTGTGTACGTATGTGCATCATCCGAGTGATTTGAGGTCTAAGCTTGCTGCAATTAGCTTTACCACTCTCCCTAACTACCTTAAAATTTAATTTAGCCGTTGTTTGATAGGAATGTCGACGTATGGATCTTATCACGTTGGCTAGTGGGTTTCGTTGATTAATGCATGGGAGCTAAATGCCTAAATGTGTCGACTAATATGTGCTGCCAAGTTGCTTGCACTCGTAGAAAATTATGAGCGTTTTAGACGAACTTATCATCTGAACATTGAATTTGTTTTAGACAAGCCAATATTCAGACAATTAGGAGGCGTCTAGGCCGGACCATTCTCTTAGAAGTTAGAACTACTAAGCTAGTTTATAATATATAGATATAGGTTGTTGAAACTAACTATACATCACCTGACAGTTGTCTAAGGTAGCTAACTCGGCAGGAGTAGTCTTGTTGAGGATTAACTGCATGCGTGCCAAACGAATCGACCGTTCGAACAAGGGAAAATTGATTATATTCTTCCCCAAATTAATCATTACTAGGTTGCATAGTAGTACAGTACTTTGCATGCCAACAACTGCTGCTGTGCAGAACAAGAATTTTCTGCACACATGACCTGACAATGTCCATGCATCAAGTACTGCATCCATGTGTCAATTGCCATGTGTTTGGTAACACGTCAAGTTCTCCGGCAGCCCGGCCAGTCTGGTCTCGTCACCCCTTCTTTCCGAAAGACAGCATGTTTCCTTACTTGCACAGTCCTTAAGTGACTGAATTTTTGTTTTTCCATGGTTGTTGTTGTTGTTGTTGTTGTTGAATGCATGGACCGTTGGATTGCATCATCGTGCTTCTTCCTTCAGGGCTCCATCGAGATCTTCCTATAGCTTCTTTCCTCAAGTTCCAATCCAGGCAACGGGTATATGGCCCTCTCGATCGACTAAATATCCCACGAAGATACATGTATGATGGTCTTCATACACCGCCTTTGTCCTATATTAAAGGACGTTCTGGCTTCTGAACAGATTCATGGCCCTTTCCGTGAGTAGATTCATGGCCCTTTCCGTGAATATGGAAAGAAAGAGGGGTCCAGATGCAATAGCAGACGTATGAATGCATACATTTCAATCCTACTCTCCGACGTTATTCGTTGTGGGATAGAGGTAGTACCACCCTAGCTCTGTTTGTACCTATAACTTTTGTGTTTGGTTTAGAGACAAGTATTGATGAATTAAATTAAATTACATATGGGACTGTCCTCGTTCAAGTTCCTCGTCTTCTTGTGTGCCCGTTGCTTGTTGGGTGAGGTGCTCGAGATGTTGAGATGAATAGGAACGCGGGCAGAGGGAGCATGCAGCCGTGTGGGCTTGCAGCACGCAGTGTGCAGATGATTGCAAACCTGGAGGTGCAAAAAAAAAAAAAAACCCAACGAGCTGAACAGAATTGGAGGAAAAGAGCAAATCAAAAATTGGAAAAAAAAAACAAAAATAATGCGGTGAGCGTGGATCGAACACGCGACCTTCAGATCTTCAGTCTGACGCTCTCCCAACTGAGCTATCCCCGCTTGGTGTTACCTTCTTCTATAATCTCTTATAAATGAGGTGTTCTTCCCCTCCTGCTCCTTTTGGCCTTAGAAGCGTTTGTTAAAGCTTCGTTGGTGAAGCCATTTGAAAACCCACTGAGAAAGGTGTGCGGAGAGAGTTGGAGCTAAAAAAAAAAATGGCTTTTTGTATGATGCACAGGCGAGCACGACGGTTGGAGAGTCGATGTGGCGCAATGCAAGAGCCATAAAAATCGCTAGGGGCGTGAAACAAATTAAATTAAGCTAGATGTAGGATGTGCAACCATAAGATTCTTTGTGAGGCACCACGAGTTAATAAGGAAGAGAGAAAGGTAGAAGAAATAGGAAAAGTAAAGAAATAAAAAGACGAGGATTAATCCCGCTAATGTGGGCGCGGGCTTGACGGGTTTTTGGGCGGGTTTTAATGAAGAGTACTATTAGAATGGTGGAATCGGGTTAGGAGTGGTTGGATTGACAACACAAACGGGTTGGGGCACTATGGTCGTAGATCGGGCGTAAGTCGCATATCATCTTCCGTCGTGACTTCAAGGTTGGAGTGGGTTGGGGCATTGGGCCGACGGGGTATGTCGAGGGTGGGTGGGTAGTTAGGGCTCTTGAAATATGGGTAGGAGTAGGTTTTGGTGCGGGTTCAACCCACTAGCAGGTGATTTTATCAAATGTTTTACCAAAAATAACTTCAGCTCACACATTGGAGCTACTCATGGAGCCGAAGTTAAAAAATAATACTTCCATCACAAAAAGTAGCTAGTGTTAGTACAAAACAAATCTTTAGTCTTTGGACTTCCTCTATATACGTCGTCGTCGAAAAAGATGCACATGCATCATGCATAAACAGACGGACCTGGCTGACGTGGACCACGTTTTCAAGCTCGTGCTAGCTTGAGCGCTCTTTGTTGACGCTGATATGGTAGATACTTGGAGATCGGCTATATATGGTGGAGGAGCAGGCCAGGCCTCCAACTTTGAATGTGCCATTTGTTTGGCTCCATCCTGAAACAACCAAAGCTTCTTATATAAATTTATTTGGCCTTATGCTCTTAGACTTCGTGTTTAGCTTTGATTAAAATTGGATTTGTGCTGCCTCGATGTTTTAGGCGGCTGTCGTGCTTGTTCTTCTGTATTGAACTAGTGGCCTGATTCCTTTTTGAAGGAAGAAGCCGATTGTTCAGTCTTCCATTATCTAAAAAAAAATGATTTGGAGCACACAAAATTTTAAATGTGACAGTCACACTCACATAGATGGAATGCTATCGAGATTCTGAGAAACATGAACTGATTGACCTATATAGATCAAGTTGTAGAAACTAGAATTTCACGTGGACCTAAAAGTATCCGAGAATTTATCCGATCGGGGTTCTCTAACTAGTTTAGTCAGAAAAGGGCAGCAAAGAAAAACAAAGATATGGCAGACTGGCAGCGTAGTCTGGGCCTGAAATTGAGAAGCCTAAACTGCCTCCACATGTCCAATGGGCTATCGTTTTTTTTAAAAAAATTTGTCCAATGGGCTACACGTTTCAGCCATTTGGCTAAGCATCGTGGGTGGCAAGTAATGAGCTGTTTATTGGGCTTTCAATCCTTACATTTTGAGATTCAGGTTCAGTGAACTCAGGTTTTATAAACAGTGGCCCACCTTAGCCCAGCATGGCTACAAAAAGCCTACAGCACAATATGTTTACGTTCCTTTTTTTTCTTTTTTTGAGAAAATTCCATAAACCACCTACAATTAATTTCTCCTAACAATAAGATGGTGTTTTGTCTCCATTTGATATCACTCCACTTATTTGGACTCGGTTTTTAACATGCAGCATTTAAGGCTCAGTCGACTTGATGAATGCGCTTCTTCCTTCTTTATTTAATTCTTCTGATGATCATCTTTCTTTAGTTATTCTCCTTATGATGAACCTGTTAATTTTATATTAAAAAACCTTGTAGGTTCCTCTACCTTGGCAAAAATGGTTTGGCAATTTCCTATTTGCCAAATGTAAAATGCAAATGCCAAGTCTAAAAATAGCTTTCCTCAATAGTTTTGCTATTTGGGTTTGGCAAATTGAAAAAGTGCGCACCTAAAGATTTTTCATATTTTTTTGGCAAATTTTGGAAATGCCAAACCCAATTGCAAAACTCTTGGAGATGCTTAGTTCGTACGTAGTATTTGGGTTCTGGTTGGATCCATAAATGTAATAGTTAGCGAAAAATAATTAGCACTCTTCTAGATCATCTAAACAGGTTTAACGAATAGTCTAGCTAATTGTTAGCAAAATATCTAATTAAAATAGTTATTACTCCATTTCAAATTATAGGGCATTTCAAGAACCTTGAGAGTCAACGCATCTCAAGTTTGACCAAAATTTTAGAGAGAATTAAAAAGATTTTTTTTTGACATCAAATAGATATATTATAAAAATATATTTATTGAAAAATCTAATGATACTTACTTGACATCCTAAATGTTATTATCTTATCGTATAAATTTGGTCAAATTTGAGATGGTTTGACTCTCCAAAATTCTTGGAATACCTTATAATTTGGAACGAAAGAAGTAATAATTAGGCCAAAGCAATAACTAGTAGCCAATGAATCGAGAAATGATGTTACTCACATTGTTCCCTCTAATTAAATTCCTCTGATGTATTTATATTCCACCTGAAATATAATGGAGAAGAAACTGTATACAAAAACATGGCGAGATAGATTAACATGCTCTAGTACGGTACGGTACCTAATCAAGTGACGTTGACTGGGAGATTGGCCTGGGGTCAAAGATAGAGCGAGCGGGCCGGCCTGGAGATGATGACGATGAGTCATGCATGCATGCATGCAATCCTGCTCTTGCATCGCTCTCCACATGCATCCACTAGTAAACAGGCTAAAGTCATGTCATCATGCCACATCACATCACTAAATCCGGTATGATTTTGATTTGCACCTACCTTTTCTTCGGCATATATTATATATATAAATAAATACATACAAAATTATAATATAATCTACTCCAGGAACGAACATATATGGATGCTTATCTTGAGCAGACGGCTGAAAAGAGAACCAGGTAGGATGGCTTGTCGTCCTAACAGGAAACCATACCCTGCCCTACTCATCACAAATCATGGATGATGGATTCATCAGTTGATAATCATTAGCTTAATCAGCGCAGCTTTCAAGGCGTCCAGTCTACCGATGCATATATTCTCAATCTTTAGAGGATGCAATATTCAATTGTGTTAGTTCAGAGTTCTAAATCATGAGTACAATCTGCTGAGTGCCTGAAACTTTTTACAGTGACCGCAAATATTCAGAAATGTTGTGCACCACGCGCGTGTGTCCTGCAGCGTACACGTACGGACGCGCATGACGTGAACTTGGAGAAGGTGTGGCTTGAGTGAAAATAAAGTCTAGATTAGCGCTTTTCTCTTTCTCTCTCTCTCTCAAAACAGATGCACACTTGGGCCTCCGGCCCTTTGTTCACTTCCCGGGCTCATGCCCGGCATCCATGGCAATAGATCAGGTGGGGACTTTTCGTCCCTTCGTTAAAGTCAAAAAAAAAAAAATGCACACTCATATACACACACACGCACACCATCATCTCTAAATCTAATGCACTTCCTACTATTATCAACAAGAATTGATAAAACTTGATATTGATACAAGCATCATAGTCGCATCTCTATCGATAGGACATGTTATCTACCACTAAATGATTACACTACTTCCTCGGAATAAATGTAGAGAAATAAGGGCATTTGTGCGCCTTTCTCGCAAAAAAAGGCATTTGTCCCAAGGGAGGCAGAAGGGGTTCCATCACAGAGACAAATTAAACTACATTCATTTTTCTGTTATTATGCTTATGAAACATGATGATATTTACCATATCTTCAGATTAGTGAAGTGACCATATATATAGACGACACGCCTCTTGTTATCGGTGGCCATGTTGTCTACTCATCACAAATCATCAAGTACAAATTCATGAGCTGATGTTTTTTTTTTGAAAGATCTGGAGCGCCCGAGGCTCCTACAATGATTATTATTATAGAAAAAAAAGAAGATTACAGGAAAATAGCTAAAAGAAAGTAAAAGGAAAAAAAGAGGGGTCCCAAAAGGTTACATTCATGAAAAAAAAGAAACAAAGAAAATCCTCAAGAGGAGGGAATCTACAACCAATTTTGAATCCATGAGGAAATAATAGTGTCTTGCCAAGCTTGACTCTGAACTTAAGCAGCTCAAGTTCTTTGAAAAAAAAAGCGCTTGCAGTCCTCCTCGAGTTCAAACTAATCGCTTTGAAGATAAGCTCATTCCTTGCGCACTGCAGATTGTCCAGCACATAATCACAATGACCTCCATAAAGAATTGAAAATTAATCTGGGCTTTCAACATGTTGACATCCTCTAGGAGCCTACTACCAAGAGGGATGCCAATCGAAATAATATTCCAACACATTTTGGAAAATTGGTAGTTGAGGAAGAGATGATCAACAGTTTCTTCCACCAATTCATCACAAAGAGCACAATAATAAGAGTCCAACCGCATATTCCTCCTTAAAATGTTTTTAGTGCTTAGTCTATGGACCAACAAAGAACAAGAGAGAACCCCGATGCTTTGATTGACATTTGCATTTCCATAACCATCCGAAGCAACAATGAATGTCTGAATTGCCAATCAAGTATTTTGTAAACTTTCTTGGAGGCATACTTATCTAACCCCAAACATAGGACCAACATCCACATTATCATTCAGAACCGACTACTGGCCGGATCTTTGAACAACTTGAAACTGAAGGAGGGCGTCTTGGGAGAGAGGCAACCGAAAAGAGATCAGCCAGTTTATCATGCTCAAAGGCCTTCTGAATGTGATCATTTTATTCTTTGCAAAGGAGAAGAGTTCGAGAGTGCGGGGAGGGCTAGAGGCTGACCAACCCGGTTATCAAGCCGGAAGAAAAAAACTGATTTTCCATCATTTTAAATTGGAGAAGCAATACTCTTGTAACAAGCTAAAAACTTGTGAGTATCTTTCCACCAGAATGAACCCTTCCTTGTGTGACTTGGCAGCTTCCCATTCTTATAGTGTTTTTCCTAGATTAAATTCACCCAAGGCATATCAAGCTTATTGAAGAATTCATGAAAGTTCTTACAAATAAGAGCCTGATTTTGTTTTTCAATATCAATAACTCTAAGACCCCCCTTCAATTTTGGGCTTGCAAACCATAGGCCAAGCAACTTTTGGGAAGTTCCTAGCATTTGCATCAGAGCCTCTCCATAAGTAGTGTTTTTTGTACTTGTCAATTTGCTTGATAACAGCCTCGGGAATAGTCAAAGTGCACATGAAGAAGGTTGGCAATGAAGACAAAACAACATTTGTCATCGGTAAACGCCTAGCTTGATTGAGAAAGGTTGACATACCAGTGAGCCTCTTAGCACATCTCTCTCCACCAAGGAAAGAAAATCAATAGCTCTTGGCCTACTGATACTTAGAGGTGAACCCAAATAGGAAAAGGGTAAACTACCCTTAGAACATCCAAAAGTTCCAAATAGGATACTTAACTTAGAGGTGAACCCAAATAGGAAAAGGGTAAACTACCCTTAGAACATCCAAAAGTTCCAGCTAGGATACTTAACTTCTCCTCTCGAGACATGTATTGGGATCCATGAAAAAAATCACGGACTATATAAGTAAGCGGGATCTTGGCCAAAACGCTATAGCGGGCGCTTATTAACACGCTTATAGCGCGCTAATGAGCATCGTGACAGCTGCTTCTGGCTGCTATAGCGATGGTATTTTGGCGCTATAGCGTGCTATTTTTTTTTGATGATTGGGATCATCATTGACTTGTTATAATTCACCTTAAGGCCAGTTGTCATTGAGAAGCTGTTGAGCAAGGATTTCAAAGAGAAGAGCTGCTTGGCATCACCCTCAACCACTAATAATAAAGTATCATCAGCATATTGCACCACTGGAAACCAGTTTCAGAAGTCATAGGATAGGCAGATTCAGAAGGCCCATCACTCTAGCTTTATTAATCATGGACTGAAGAAAATCTACAACAAGAACAAATAAAAGAGGAGAAAGGGGATCCCCTTGTCTTACACCTCTCCTGAAGAAAATCATAGGGGGGGGATCCCCTTGTCTTAATTACACCTCTCCTGAAGAAAATCATAGGAATAGGCAAATTCATGAGCATTCAGTCCATACCTTATATGAGGCATTCAGTCCATACCTTATACTCATAATAATAACTCTAAATCGATGAATACTTAAGACCACAATCTTTAGGAAATTTTGCTTTTATTTTTCGCCTAAACGGAAAGAGAATGCAATATTCTTCAGGGCACGTTTGGATGGAATTTTAAAATCCGTAATCTGGATAAAATGATCTATGATGTTTTCTTAGAATTCTCTAAAATTGTAGAGTGTTTGGATAGCGACAGGTTTCTATGATTTTTGAAAATTTTTCTATCCGGGTTCTTAAAATAAATCCTATCCGGGTTCTTAAAATAAATCCCTGTGGATCCAAACACTACCTTAATTGTCTTACCGGCCTGCGCCTCAAAAATCTTTTGTAGCGTCTGCAATATCCAGAAATGCTTACACACCTGCGTGTCCCAGCGTGCACGGATGCGTGTGATGAGTGGTTGGAGAATGTGCCAATTGGGATACCACCTCTTGGTCCGAATGAAATAAATTACTAATATTATGAAAGAAACATTTCACTAAATAATTAAGAGATGAAAAAAATGGTGTCACATTTCTTTCCTAAAGAAAAGAGAGTGTCATATTCAATTGGATTAGTTCAGAGCTCCGGATCAAGAAAAAAATGTGCATGTCAGGAAATCTCGATCAGGCCGGTGTGTCCTGCAGCGTGTGCAAGTACGCGTGTGATGGGGATGCAGACGTGCCAATTGGAAGGCCAGAGATCTCTTTGCTCTGAATGAAAATGAATTGTGTATTTTATTTTGATATGATGAAAGGAACATTTCGATTAAATAAGATTAAAAATAGTTTTATTTGATTGGGGACCAGGAGAACAAAGCTGGATCCTGTACCCAGCCAAGCCAAGCGACGTGTGTGGCATCTTCCGCGCTAACGAAAGTCTCTAAAGGTTTTTATTAAACTGAAGTAACTTGTTAGAAGGCACCAGTTATCCACTCATGTCCATCCACTCATGTCCGTTTAGACACAAAAAATGGAAAAAAAAAAAGGAAATTCATAAAAAGAAGGCAAATTAAAATGTATACATAGAGGCCATCAAGCAAAATAATAATAATAATATCTGCCTTTTTTCATCTTTGATTAGAGGGCATCAACCTCTTCTTAAACTTGACCAGAACTTTCCATACAGGTTCACTTATATAACTCCTGAACAAAATTTTTTTCTCAATTTACTCACCCAAACTATTTCAGTTTGTTCAATCAATCTACACTATAATGTGCTACATTTCTCCTTTTTTTTTTTCACTGCATACAAGTTGATTTTTTTTAAAAAAATATATATTAATATTGTTTATGATTATTTTTTATTGTCTGCATATGTTCATTAAAACAATTAGCGTCAATTTCCTACAGTTGAAGAGCAAACACCAACTCCCCTTCCCAACAAAACAAGTTTTCTTGCCATTTCTTGACATTTCGATATTACCGAGAACAGTCGAATTCCTACAACATTCAGGTGAATTCCCCATTCCGAATAGGGTGCCAAGAAAATTCCCCTGATGCTACAAACAGCGGTTGTTGGCCATTGAAGATTGTTCCGGTACTAATTCGGTCACGGCAAAGCTGTAGCATGGCATCAACCGTTAATTCCTCCTGATTAGTTATTTGGTTGGTGTCACAGGAATCAGTACCATCAAAGCCACCAAATTTCTTCATATTTCCACGCACAAATTCTGCACTGGGGCGACCAAATCCACCGAAAAATTTCTTGCTCGAGCCATTATGGACGGCATGTACAACGAAACGCGTATGAATTCCGCTATCACGGGCGGGGATACGAATAAGTCCATAAAGAACAATGCTAGTACACGCGCAGCAACTAAACCAAGTATTTTTTAGTCAAATCTCTCTTTCTCTCTCTAAGCTAATCCTGTGTAGTGTGTGTCGTGTGTGCTGGGCTCCCACCACTTTCTCTCTCTACACTTTGAAAGCTTTGAAAGCCTCTAGCAAGCTAAGCACCCTCCATTTCGTTGTCGGCATGTCAACTCTCTCTCTTTCTCTTTCTCCCGTGCACTCCATCAGCCATACTTTCTCGCTCTAAAAAATGGGAGCCGAGCACTGAGGAGGAAGAACAAGAACAAGGTGCCCTTCACCCATTAGCCAGCCAAGGTAAGGAGGGAACCATCCTCTTCAACTTTTAAGCATCATCAGTGTCGATTCAACGCTCCCATTCAAGATTCAATTCGATGATCATTATGTTGATCCATCGCAATTTCTAAATTCTCCATGTGATCAGTTCTTGCTTCGTTCCCTTCACCTTTTTGTTCAAATGCTATTCCGTGAGTTTGAATTGGGAAGTGTTGCATCGGTTTCTTGAGACACTGTTCACAATCAATCAATACTTTCCAAATTTGAAGTGGTTTTCATTTGGTTGGTTATGACATATACTATCTATTTTTTTTTAAAAGAAGCTTCTCTTTTATGTTCCGACCACATTTCATTTACTGGTCCAATTAATTTCTTTGACAAATTCTTCGTCCAGCTTGCAGGTGATTTCTGAAACAGGAGCTTCACAATCACAGGGATGGAGCAGTACGAGGTGTTGGAGCAGATTGGGAAGGGTTCATTCGGCTCGGCGCTCCTGGTGAGGCACAAGGTTGAGAGGAAAAGGTGAGGTGGCCGGCAGATGCTGCCACAATGAAGGGATGGATGGATGCTTGCTTTGTTTTCATGGTGTCACTCTGAACCGGTGCCGTCGTTCATTTTGCTACAGGTATGTCTTGAAGAAGATCCGCCTTGCACGCCAGACCAACCGGTGCCGTCAATCAGCACACCAGGAGGTATGCTCATGCTTTCTGTCCAGTTGTGGAAATTGCTTCCTGAAAGCTTTTTACTCTTAAAAGAAAAGAAAGGTTCAAATTTTGGTGCTTGATTGAACCTACTACCTTCTTAAAGTATTCTTCATGGTTCAAAGGGAAGAGAATTTGAGCTCCTCAAGGGGACAAACACCTTTGTTTTGTAGTCATGCCATGATCTTGTGCTAATACATGAAAAAACTTACACAAAACATGTGAAAGATTCACCATCCTTTCTGAATGTTCATACAGATGGAGCTCATTGCAAAAGTAAGGAATCCTTACATTGTGGAATACAAAGAGGCTTGGGTAGAGAAGGTGAGCATGGTCCCCTGTATTTGCTGTTCACAGTTGCAGCATCCCAAGGGCAATCTCCAGTCTTGTTCCTTTCCTTGATGTTTCAATGGTCCTGATGAAGGATGTGCATGCTCATAATTGCTTGGAATGGAACGATTTTTTGTTGTTATCAGGGTTGCTACGTATGTATTGTCATTGGTTACTGCGAGGGAGGGGACATGTATGTCGAGTTCTGAAACTTCATCCCTGAATTGACCTGTATTACAATTGTGACTACTGTTGCAATTTTTTTGGGTTTATGCAGGTCAGAGGCCATTAAGAAGGCTAACAGTAACCATTTCTCAGAAGAGGTAGTTAACTAGTCTGTAATCTATACAGTTTCTTCTGTACCCTCACATTCTGCTCACTGAACTTTGCCCCTTTGTGGCGTCCAACTTTTACTGCATGCAGAAACTTTGCATGTGGCTTGTGCAGCTCCTGATGGCACTTGATTACTTGCATATCAATCATATACTTCATCGTGATGTCAAGGTTGCTAGATTCATAACCTTTATGTTACTTGCACTTGCAATGGACTCATGCTGCTTGAGTGAGTGATACTCATCATGCCTTGTAACTGTTTCAGTGCTCAAATATATTTCTCACAAAGGATCAAAACATAAGGCTTGGTAAGCATCCTATTGTCAAGTGTTAAAAACCCAATCGAGAAAAAATTCAAGTATTGTTTTCGAAAAATTACCATGTGTTTATAAAGTCCTTCAATAATTCGTTAAAAGAAGTCCTTTAATAACAATTCAGTTACCTTTTGTTCTGAACATGTGGTCTGAAACAGGTGATTTTGGTCTTGCTAAAGTCTTAACTTCTGATGATTTAGCTTGTTCAGTGAGTTTTCTTGTTCGATCCTTAGGTGTTTAACGTGCTTCTCTGTCGATGTTGCTTCTGATTCTAATCATGTGCTGCTTGTGAAGGTCGTGGGAACTCCAAGCTACATGTGCCCTGAACTTCTTGCTGACATTCCATATGGTTCCAAGTCTGACATATGGTCCCTTGGTAAAGATTGTATACATCAATTTTAGTTGCATCTATTCTTCTGAACACTGGGTATCTGTCATCTTGCCTAAGCTCCTGCAATTTCCATTCTGCAGGGTGCTGCATATATGAGATGGCTGCTTTCAAGCCTGCATTCAAAGCATTTGTGAGAAACATATAATTGTTTCTGATGAAATCTAGTTTTATCATAACCTGTACCTTCATTGGTGATTTTCGACTCTTACAGGATATGCAAGCACTGATAAATAAGATTAACAAGTCTTCTGTACCTCCTCTACCAACGATGTACTCTGGTGCATTGTAAGTCATTGGCCTATACAATTTACATGCAGTCCTTGTGAAATCCTTGTGACGACACATAATATATTTTTAGTTTAAATACAAATTACTAATAAAATCTTTATTCTGGTCATACAGTAGGGGACTTGTCAAAAGCATGCTGCGCAAAAGTCCAGATCATAGACCAAGTGTATGTTGGTTCACCATCACTGCGAATTGCACCTCACCCTGAAATCTGCTTGTTTATTCATCCTGGTTCCTCTGTTTCAGGCTGCAGAACTTCTTAAGCATCCACACCTTCAGCCCTACGTGTTCGAACTCCAATTGAAATTGACTCCTCGAAATTTGTTCTCTGCTAAGCTTCCTACCAAATATGTCACAAACAAGGCTTCACTTTCTGATGCCGAAGACAATTGTCCACCCAAATACAGCAAGAGCCATTCATTTAAATTGGAGAGGACTGTAAAACTTGACAAAGACGCTTCTAGGCATGGTCGTCCTGGGTCTACAACTGGGAAAGATTGTCCAGATCTAAGTGAACAAATGGAGGGATTGTCAGTCCAAGTCACCAAGAATGTTACTGAAGAAATGATACATGAGAATTATTCAAAAGTTACAAGATCTCCTGCACCCACTCCAAGAAGAGCTTCATCGACACCAAGAAAACGACTAGAACCTTCAAAGACATTTCATGCTAGAACAGCTCACAAGGAGGTATGAAGTAACTGACCATTTGAAAAGTCAACAAGTTGTTGGTAGCCTTATTGTCAGTCATTGTTCAGATTTCACAACATAACTGTTGATATTACCAGTCCCTAGCACGCTCTTCAGAAAATGAATAGCAACTAGGTTTTTCAGAAACTGACACTTCCTTGCCTCTTACCTAGAACAAAATGTTCAAAGATTGTTTCTAGCTGTTTGTGGCATCTTAAAACATTTTAATTGGCAACTTGCTAACTTTCATGTAATTCTGCATAACTTATGTTCTTTTGACAGCAGCAGCCTCCATCGTCAAGGTCTTCAGCAAACCAAACAGTCCAAGCCACACGGAGAGAATCACCCCACATGCGTATGATCAAAACTCCTGATAAGAGGCAGGCCACCGACATTGTCACCAGATTGAAATCTCCTGACATTTCAGTAAACTCTCCTCGAATCGACAGAATTGCTGAATTCCCACTGGCATCCTTTGAAAAACCATTGCATCGCATCGCAAAGCGCACATCGCCATCTATCATTGATCAATCCATTACCAAGGACAAGTGCACTTTCCAAGTGCTCAGAAGCGATAGCGAAAACTACACTGACTCACCTAACATCGACCTTCTTGGTGCTGACAATTCACCTAGGAGTTCATCTGATTGGAGGCAGAGAAGGTTCAACACGAGGTCTTACCAGCAGAGAGCTGAGGCTCTGGAGGGATTGCTTGAGTTCAGTGCCCAATTGCTACAGCAGGAGAGGTTTGAGGAGTTGGGGATCTTGCTAAAGCCATTCGGACCTGGTAAGGCATCTCCAAGAGAGACAGCCATATGGTTGTCAAGGAGTTTGAAAGAAACTGGACTATAACCAGAGGCCTGTAAGTGCAATGACTAAACCTGCAATAGCTTTGTATCTTAACAAGCTTCAGTCTACCCTGTACAGTTAAGTATTGTGTTTTTTTTTTTTCACTTGACTGGTCTTAGTGGAATACTGCAATATGTGGACATGTTGTTAGTTCGGCAATCGTTCTCTTTCTGTAAACCTGTAACAACTTGCTTGAGAATTTACCAATCAGATGAAAATACCTTAGATGCCTGTGACATTGTATCTTGAAATCATATCGATCAGCAAGAATTGACATTTGGAGAGCCATTTTCTCTGATGCAGCTTGACATTTTTATTGTCGATGCATTTTGTATGAAACAATCAAATGTTTATGGTCCTTCATTTCTGTTCTTGATTTATATACATCTTCTATAGAAAACTGGTTCAGAGCTGCTGTTTATGGTCCTTCAATTCTGTTCTTGTTGATTCATATTTATCTTCTATAGAAAATTGGTTCAGAGCCGCCCTTTGCTGCTCTGCACGACCCATAGATAAACAATCAACATTTCTTCTACAGAATCTTCTGCCTAGTCATATGTCAGCCTACATACATAAGCCTCTTTTTTTGCACTACATATTATTCTTTTTGGATGTTTGCAACATTGACAACATGTAGTGTAGCATGCAGTCTCACTTTTGTTTACCAAGTTCAGCAGTCAGGAGGCAACATTCACATTTTATTTCATTTTTTCTGCAACATCTCAAATTTCAGTTTAAAGAGATACTTTGCTGGCCAAACTTTCCATTTTCAAAGACAATTAGATTGCTAGGTTGAATTGAACTACATTCTGATTTTACAGATATGAGATATACATGCAGGACCAAAGTTCATTAAAAACACTGTAGTCCAAGGGATGTCAAAGACACTTGATCCAACAGCTTGCAAGATAACACACCAGAATCACTCAATTTTTTTTTATGGGTCAACAGAAGTTTCAAACTAGCAAAATGGCTTTTAATCCCAGAATAAAGTGATAGTCAATCCTCACAGCACAAATGAACAAATGTACGAATGTGAACCAGTGGAACACTGGGGACACATTTATTGAAGCATCTTATTACCTGCTTTTACATCAATAGCTTATACATTAAACTGTAAAACTCAACACAACCAGCAAAGTAACTCAAAAACTCACTTCGTTTTGACACTGACACCGTCCGATCCAGCAATGATCACTGAACTCGCCATGTTCAAGAACAGCCCATGGTCAACAACTCCTTCTAAAGCCGCAATTTCCTGTCCTGCTGCCAATGCATCCTTGATTGGTGTCTTGAAGTATAAGTCCACAATGTAGTTTGAGTTGTCGGTAACATAGGGCTTGTCGCCTTCAAATCTTAGCTTCGCCTCGACTCCTTCCTCCTTAAACAGTTCCTGCAATCTTACTAGGTTGTACTTCCAGCAGAACTGCACAACTTCCACTGGCATGGCTAGACCACTACCTCCTAATCCATCGACTAGCTTTGTCTCGTCAACAATAACGATAAACTTGGCCGATGCTGCCTCAACCATCTTCTCACGAAGAAGAAGCGCCACCCCGCCCTTTCACAAGGTTCAGGTCAGGGTCAACCTGTTTTAATTAAGGAATGTAATTAGCCAACCAAAAAATATACTCTAGTAGTTTGATGAATACAACAGGAACCCCAAAAACTGTAAGCATTTGGAGAAAATACTAGCATAAATAAAGTTGGCATAATATTGACCGTATTTGAATTGTTCATATTTCATAGGAAACTTTGGGAACCTATAACCACAAAAATACAAAATGGCAGAACATTCCAACGAAACACAGCCTTTCAAATGACAAAAAGGCTAAGGGCCAAAGACACGTTTCTCACTATGAACAGACAAAATAACACACGGACTCATCTTCTTTCATGCAGTTAGCAACAGGACAAGGTATCAGGTAGAATGTGCAAGGTCAAACATTCTCTGTCCAAAATTTTAGACGATGGCAACTCTAGCTCACCAGGTACCACTAACCACGGGTACCAAAATTACCAAGAAGCAATTCAAAGGAGATGATTTATTTTCTGTCTAAGCTTTTCCCTGGGATAGAAGATGATTCGATTGATTTATATACCCACATACCCAACCCAAAAAGGGAAAAATCAAGAACGAAAGCGACAATGAGACGAGAGCGGACCTCGTCGGCACCGTCGATAGCGAGGTCGATGTTGGGGTGATCGTCGAGGGTGGAGAGCGGGATGCCGAGCGACTGCGCCTGCTCGAAGGTGCGCTTGGAGGTTGGCACGCCGACGATCTTCTCGAGTTTGCCGGCGGCCAGGAGCGCGCCGATCTCGGCGACGGCGAAGGCGGCCGTGGAGCCGGTCCCGAGCCCGAGCACCATCCCGCTCTGCACCTGCTCGACGGCGCGCACCGCCGCCAGCCGCTTGAGGTCGTCCTGCGTCAGCGCCGCCGCCGCCGCCGGCGCGGACTGCGCGTGGACGGTCCCCAGCCGGGCGCGGCGGCGGGCTGAGGAGGCGACATGGCGCGCCGCGGTCGGGTGGTTGAGCCGGACTGAGATCGCGGTGGCGGCGGCCATGGCGGCGAGCGGGCGCGTGTGGGGGTGGTGGGAGGTGAGGTGCTGCAGCTCGGCGAGGTGAGGAGTGTGGGGAAGAGGCCAAGCCAAGAAGCCAAGATGGGGAGTTGGTGGAGGAGGCTAGCGGCGATGGCGATCGTCAGAGGTTGGGTTTGGTTGGTGGTGACTTGCAAGGCCAAGGAATTTTCTTCCTTGTATTTCTTGATATTTTTGTTTGAAAAATATATAATTTGGCTGCCATGTAGGACATCAGCATGAAATCAAGCTTGTGTGGACATCAGAGATAAGATGAACTTTTGTGATCAAACTTGTGTGGACATCAGAGCAAAGATGAACTTTTTTTGTATGTGTAAATGGCACCACTTGTGCAACAAGTTCACTTGAAAACTATGCCTAATTCAGCATAAAGTTCAACTATAAGCCTAGAAATTGCTGTAGTAGTCCTTACTATTCAAACAAACTTGCTAAAAATCTCTTGTATCATGGGAATTGATGAGGGAACTGATCAGGTGTATATTTAGTAATGGTGAGGTCATAATTTGGAACAGGAAATAATGTGCCATTTCTGAGTGCCAAACTTACTCCTCTGCTTCAATTTCTCAACAGAAAAATTCTGAACTTATGCTCATGGTACATAAGTATAGTGTGTGCCCATATGATCAGGATACTGAGATATCGAACCACAAGTACATCAGGGATGCTCAACAGAAATTTATATACCAATCTTTTGTTCACGTTTGAGAATGAAAGAGGCCATCCCAGTTCGCACTTGAAGCCAGCATCCATCACCAATAAACATAATGCAAATGTTGCCGTGACATCCTACACCCAATGTCCATGAGAATTACTCGTCAAGAGGCCAAGCGAACCTGACTGATCCATCACCTCTTCTTGAACCCATACTTCTTGCGCTCGTAGAAGAGGTCGGTCTTGGCGCTACCGAGGTTAACGATCTTGGGGCACCCATCCCGGTCCTTCTCCTGCTGCGTGCATTCCTTGCAGTAGTAGGCATCTGAGATGCCCACGCCACCACCGCAGATGACGCAGCCCCCTGGAACGACCCGTAGTTGCACTCGTCACAGACACGGACCAGTGTGCACGGTCGCACGTATGAGTCACAGATGACGACTTGCCGTCACACTTCTCGCACAGCCGCCCGATGGCAATGCCAGGCTGCTTCCGGCACATGATCAGGTCCGGGTGGTGCCCGCCATGGCTGTCGGATGTCAATCTGGCAAGCCATAGTACAATGGTTAGTGCAGTATCATGGAGAAATGTTACAGCTTGTGAGGAAACGACATGAACAAGCACAGAAACAGTTGAAGGTTGAATATCTAATGCAAAGAGCATTGTTAATACGCTATTTATTTAACTTGATAGCAAGTAACAAGGGAAAACTTTGCTTCAGCAACTAAGTCTCACCATTAAGTGTTCTTTCCTCTCTTTTTTACTTTTTTTTTGTCAGCTTGACTCTGTTAGACTGAGAAAAAAGAATACAAATATCCTACATGAGTGACAAGAGGAGACTTCTATCATTGCAGCTCACAGCTGCTGAACTCATCTTATATGATTTGAAGATGGCCATCCTATGTACTATAGTTAAAGTAATCTAGCCTATAGCCACCAAAAAGAAATTATTAACAAAAGGGTGGAAAAGAAGAGAGAGAGAGAGGGAGGGAGGAAGGGATGGAGAGCAGATCAGAAATTTCAGCGGAGCAATGAAGAAATGATAACAATGAAAAAATGATTAGCCCAAGTGGGAAGAAGATTGAAAACTCCCTACCAATAGAAGATGTGTAGGCATGGCAATAGAAATAGTGCACACTGATTCAACAATATTTTTGTGTTTGATAAAATAGGTGATCATCCAAATAAAAAAAAATGTTGTGGTCAGTTTTCAACTTTGAAATTAGAAAATTAAAGAATCCTTAGAATTGCAGCCGCTTTTAACAATCCCACCCCCATATTATTAAGTCCCTCCACAAAGAAGAGGTTCAGATTACTGAGTAACAAGCTATGCCCACATAGCATATTTGTTGCTTTGCTGCTAGTCAGAAATATTGCAATCTACAATGCAGTTCAATTAAAAAATATGCAAAGTGAAAAGCATGTCAGTATTTCCCCTGACATAAAACCATATTAGGTGTATCAGATTCAGAACATGAAAAATCAGGCTATTCCACCCTTGGTATGGTTACTAGGCAGCTTAAACATATACAACTCTACATCATTGCATAGGGCTTCTCCGGTGGATCCAGAGCCGTTTTGGAGGCGCCACCGGCTCCTCAGTTTTTTACTGAAAACGGCTCCTACTTCTACAAAAGGTTGAGCCCTACCAAACAGGCCCTAATAAGTGACATTTCTATTAAAAGGGTGTGACATATATGTTAACTATTTCTTTATGCTCCTAAAATGAATGTCAGAACAAATTTAGTGCTTCAGACATTGGACTGACAACAGCCATTGGTATCAATCTCGACTGTACAGACAGGCCTTGTGGACACCTAATGGTAAGGGAGGAAGGGAAAACAATCTGTTCTAAACAAGGTGCCAATATTAGCTGAGCGTCAAATAGTCCCTTTAGCAAAGATAGAGAATAAACAGCCCAAATGTTGCCCCCCTTTGATTGGATATAATATAATGGACCCAAAGACGGTGGTGTTTGCAAACAAACGGTTGAATCAACAGTTTGCTTATCCTTCTCTTACAGACACAGGTACTTTGGTCTGAAGCTGCTACTGTTAGTACAATACTGCCACAGATGTGGATGAGCAAATCAATGAGTCGACTGTTACGCGGGAACTCTCCATTTGAACAGCACAGACGATGTCGACAGAGGCTTGGTTGGAACCAACAGGACGACATGCAGAATTGCAGAAATCACACAGGACACGGCCCCCGGACAGGGAGCAAACCTAGAACCCGGGGTTCTACTATGCGAAGTACTACAAAGGGTCAGTGCGGGGTGCCAATCGGCAGCAACTAAAGCACGCGCGCGCGGGCACGACGCGCTATCTGCTAGCAGAGTCACGCGTCGACGACGACGTTTCTCGTGGGTGTTGGGCGAAACCGGCGGGATCTAGCATAGCACGCGATTGGTTCATCAACAGTGTTCAGTAGCGCATGAACCAAGGGGGTGGGGATGGATCCGCGGGGGCGAGTGAGCTAGGACCACGTACCGGCGAAAGGAGAGGTGGCGCAGGACGGCCGCTGCGGCGAGGCCGGTGGAGGGGCGGCGCCGGTGGAGGTGGAGGCGGAGGCGGGACGGCAGGAGAAGGCGAGGAGGGAGGGAGGGAATAGGTCCCGTTGGGTCCTTGGGCTTGGGCAGTCAGGTTTCTTGGGCTGCTTTGGGCCTTGGAGGAACTGGAAGCCTTGGGCTCCTGCGCATGTTGGGCTTGGCACGACGGGCCCATCGAAGCATGGACATTTTTTTTTGACAATAAGCCTGGACAAAACCTTGACAGATACGAATAACCAAAAACAAGGGATTATACTACATAAGGATATGGGAAATGAGGGAAAAAAAATCATGGGTAGCTTACCTTGCAAATCAAGCAAATTGATCCACCAGTTCTTGTGCTATCTTTTACAGAATTGCACAATAACTCGTCATCTGAAATAAGAAACTATTAGAAAACAGAAAATGGCATTTTTAAATATCAACATGCCACAAGAATCTGGAGTTCAGAGAAATTAATAGTCAGAAGAATAATAAAAGGCATGTTCAAATGTCACACTAAAAGATTGGAGTCAGGAAAGCATAAGCACTAGTTGCGAGTTTACTTTAAAATTATTAATCAGAAGCATAATCAAGAAGATTATCTCTTAACCTTTTATTGTGAGTTTACTACTTCAATGTACTGAACTCACAAGGGTGGGTAATAAGCTCAGCTCTGCAACAATATTGAAGATGAAGATGCTGATAAACTTGATGAAGAAGCTTCAGTGTGACTCTCCAAGAAAAGAAGAAAGATTACTCACTATTTTGTGAAGAAAATATTACTGATTACTATATCAGGACACATGGTTTAATAAACTAATCATTAATCTAGTGGCGCACATAAAGGAATAGGAACAAATTTCTGCTTCTCTTTTAGCTGCTTTGACAATCTTCTGCATGGAGTTGTCTTCCCATGCATCTGTAAGAGGATTTCCAAAGTTAATGTAAAATCCAGGTGAATCGCATAAACTTGTTTGCATTTTGTTGAAATTCAAATGTTGTCGGTACAATATGTAAAGTTCACAAGTTGTCTCAATCTGCATAAGATGATACATGGAATCTAGCAATGGAATCTAGTGAGGCAGCTAAATAAAACTATGCAAATTCCAAAAAAAAAAAAAAATGAAGTGTGTTAAGAGGTGACAAACTGTATGGTGCACCAAACTGAGCAAAGCGAGAAATTATGAAATTTAATTTAACCCGTTATTCGCGTGCCGCCAGAAATATGACCCGAATCGCATATCTTACGAAATATGACCCATGTCGCGCGAATTGTTATGAAATCTGGACTTTTCAGAATTTTTGGGATTTATGTAATTTCAAGAAATTTCTTTAACTGTTCGCACTACCCTTTCCCATTCCCAAACAGTTAAAGAAATTTCCTAGAATTACATAAATCCTGAAAATACTAAAAATTCAGATTTCATAACAATTCGGCTTATATGAGTCATATTTCATAAGGCATGCGAATTCGGGTCATATTTCCTACAAGACGCTAATAACGGGTTAAATTTCATAATTTCTCGAGCAAAAGCAGGCATCATCCCTTATATTTGTCTAGATTGCTTGAATCCTAGAGCATGTATGTGGCCTATCAAAATTTTCTTCTGGCTCCTAATCAGGGACAGAGTTTCTTTTTCTTTCACGAATACGCACGAGTGTGCATATCTTTGTATTAGAAAATCAGGGACAGAGTGAACACACAGAGGAGGAAAAAAATTAATGGAGCTAGATATGGCTACACACTTGTGTCCTATGTAACACAGGTTGAGTGTCCTTTCAGATAGGCATGTTGCAGCACAATCCCTGTCATTTGGATCCTGAACCGGCCCTCACTAGATACGATGATAGATGCTAGAAGCAACTTTGGGAACAAAATTTGCAGAGAAATCTACATAACTGCATGCTGGATATTATTTGAACCACTAGCAACTCAGTTATATTCGACAATGGACAGGTCTACATCAATATTTAGAAGAAGTTCAAAGATGAATTTGGTACTAAAGCCAAACCAGCCAGCAAGACAGACACACCTCAGTGCTTGGAGAGATAGCTACATCATTTGATTTTACAAATTTCCTTTTGGCTTGGAAGCCTTGTATTACTTTTTTTCCTTTTCTCCCTTCTGTACATTTTGTAAATACCATTATTTCATTTAATGAAAAAGCAATAAAAATAGGTAGGGGCGCGGTTTGGTTAAAAAAAAAGCTTACAATTCACAAAATCACTATCATCTTCAGCAGCATTTGTGCTGGATCGAGTTCCTAATTTGCGTTTTGATCTTCGAGGATATTGCCAAGCTCTCACATTCTGCGCATAGTACAGGCTTAGAATTCTGTGAACATTATAATTGTATTGGTTATATCTTGATAACCATAGATAACTTCCATCTAACCATCATTAGAGCTGCTCCAGCATGCATCCTTATCTTCACTCACATCACCACTGGCATATACAGATTTATATTTCCCTTGGATGCGCTTTTGACCTTTTGGAACAAACTTTCTCTCCTCCGAAAACGCCATGTGACAAAATCTTACAACGCTATCCATCTTAAAGATTCTACACAAACATGTCCTATTCGAAACCACAACATCTGTCTTGAATTCTAGTTTGTTTGCCTAGTACGCGCTATCCATCTTGAAATTCTACTTATATTATAGTAAATGCGTAGCTACGTTAACTCAAATCATGGTCGCCTAGCTGTGACATGTGTTTAGTGTACAAACACAATATACTAGCTTAAAATAGCGATGTAGCCAATATGGGATTGCAATAAACACGATCAGTTATGAGAGTTTCCTGCAAGTAAAAGAATTATTTCATCAGGCAGAACCCATCCTGTAGATCCAAACAATGGCGAAATATTCTTTTAGTTGAAGTCTCAGCAGTCAAATAATGTATACATACCTATCAGAATCACTTCCCTGAACAGAGAAGAACATGATAGTTTTCAATTATTTCCCAAATCCTACACTGCAGATAACTAAGCAAGCCTCCACCAATGACAAAACAGTTCATTCTCTTGCAGGTTCTTAGCCTGCAGCCAACCGCTGGTTTAGAATCAGTGACATGCATGTCACGGACACCTCAAACTTCACAGATCCTGATCTGCTGATATGATTCTTGTTCCTCATACTGGGGTTCTAACTTCTAATACAAGCGGAAGTTCTGCACTTTTTGTTTCGACAAATCTTGGACACCTGAATTTTTATGACGGTGGTTCTCTATTTTTGTGCAAAATTCAAAAAAGGTTGCATGTTCAAGATTGGATATTTTTCTCTGTCGGTAACAAAAGTATAGAACGCCGCCAGCTTTGTTGGGCAGTTTGGATAACAAGAAATGAGGTGGTTTTGACAAATGCAAACCAAAATCCTTTTGCGCGATACTCTTTAAGAGAGCGCTCTGGTTTTTCGGCAATGGGCAAGATTGTAGGAGCACGATAATCTAAGGGATCAGTTAAACCTAGCGGGGCAACATCTAGAGACGGCATCCCTACAATTCTTTGGGTCCAATTGATAGTTGTCATCTACGATATTGGTCATGTTTAGTCAAAACATTATTATCATTTCGGTTATCATTTTTCTTTAGCTGTAATCTTTTCGCAGCATGCTCGTGTGCCCCCCCGGTGAAACTTTGTAATAATTGACCTGGTTCTATCGGTTGATAGATGAAACCGGATATGAACTATCCTTTATCTAAAAAAAAGGCTTATCATTGTTACTTATGCAAGACCATATCCTGTGGATGGAAAGGTCAATCTCATTGTTATACTTAGATTATTATACTTGCATTATTCCTCATTGACTTATAACTAACAGCTAAGCCCCAATAAAGTCGTAACTGTCGTTTGCTACTGGTTACTATGTTAATTTGCACGGACCTAAAGGTTTTGTATATCATCCCTAGTTTTTGTTTATTAAACATGACTTTGACCGGTGACACAAGTGGTTAAATTTTCTTAGTCAAATTTGGCAACCTCATTAACCATTTTTTTTTTTTGAAAGCGTGCTTAAGCATGTATTATATTAAGAGAAGTCGAGTTCTTACAAAACCCAACAGTGGTCGATGGCGAGATGTCAAAGGTCATAGTGGGGACACACGACATATAAGGCGCCGGCTTCAAAGGCGGAGCGAGAGACGTTGCACAACCGCGTGACCTATGCGCTACAAATAAAGGGCGACAATAATAGATGCTGGGTCAAGTCCCGGCCCCTCTCGAACGCCGAGGGCGCATCATGGGGGAACATCCGCCGCATCCTCTCCCTCTTCTCCGACGTGATATCCCCTCCGGCAAGTCTGGTGGAAAAGCGCTTTCGGCGCGGGTCGGTGAGTTTGGAAGATCGTTCTTTGGGCGGCCTTCCAATCTGTTCAAGCATTACCCGGAGAGCCCGGGGTTCCGGATTGGGATCACGATGTTCGGACTTTGCCAGGCAAGCACGGAGGCTGCGTTGAAGACCCCAAACGTCGGTTGACTGAAGTCCGAAGCATTGGTGGGTCCTGATTAGAGGCTCTACCAGCGACACGGTAATGGCGTCGATGAAGGCGCAAAGAATACAACCGTGGGAGTAGGCGTGGTACCGCCGCCATCGGTGGGCTCGCCCATCGCGCTGGCCCCCAAAGGCGGAAGTCGCGAACCCCACCGGCGGAAGGAAAGGCCGAGGCTGGTGGGAGGCTGCCGCGGCTCCCGGCGTGGTCCGATGGTGCCGGTCCGGAGGCGGGCGCGTCGCGCTGAATCTCCCCACGGACGGTGCGGCGACACTCCGACACCACCGCATCCATGAAATTTGAGCTCGACCAAACGTAGTGGCGAAGGAGGATCCATCTGTGGTTGACTAGGCACGGGCGCGCGGCGAGGGAGGCCTCGAGCTCCTCAAGCATTGGGTCAACCCTAGCCGGGAGGAGCCGCCGGGCGACGACTTGAGCGCGATCGGGTGCGTGGGTGCGCCAAAGATTGGTCACCTCCCGGAGAGGCATGGCACCACTCCCGGCAGGAAGCGGGGGCGATGTCGAGGTGCCAGCGAGAATGCCCGACGAAGAAAGGAGGTATCGACGGATGCCTGCCCCTAGAACGCCTTGGCCACCGCCACGATTGTCGACCGGCGGCCGCGGTCCTCCTCAGCGCGAAGTCGAGGCTCAGCGTCTGACCGAAGGGTCTTTGAGGCGGGGTGGCGGCTTCTATGCTGCGGTTTCGCCGCCCGCCTCATCTTTGAGGGGCGGCAAGCGCGGGACGGGGAAGAGCATCGGGTGGCGACGTGATCCCTGGTCCGCCGGCGCTGGAAGCGAGCCCCACGAGGGATTCGGTGGCAGCGCAGCCGCCGACGAGGGGTTGGGCGGGGCATGCCGACACCTGCGCTTGCGCTCCGATGAGGGTGAAACCGTCGTCGTCCACAAGGGCATTCGCCGACTACGGAAGGGCCCCCGGCAGGACCCCGGCGCGAGGGCGGCGACCGCGGGCCACCAGCGGTGAAGTCTGGGTGTTGTGGCCGAGACGATGGTGTGTAGGGGACAGCGTGTTTGGGTGGCGACCAAGGGCGCTAGGGGCGGGCACCCTAGGAAGGGGACGCGCCGTGGGAGCGCGTCGGCCGGGCCGATGGCCGCGCGCGGCGATGAAAACGGAGTCACCGCTTGGGTTGAATGGTTCCGACGCCAGAGCGGCGCCCCTGCCCGAGCCGGTGGGCTGACCGCCTAGACGCCGACTGTGGCGTGGTCAACATGCCGCCCAAATGACACCGCCATTGACCCCCGCCCAGCGTTGGCAGGCCGAGCTGCGAACCGGCCATCGGAGGTAAACGTCCCAGCCGAGGAGGTGATGGACATGCGCCGCCGCTAACGGTGGGGCCTCCGACGCGACGAACTCGGCCTCAACGTCCGGAGCAGTCGAGATAGAGCCGCCCGCCCACCACATTCCCTTGGGTCTTCCGATGGAGGGGAAGTGAGGGGGTCGCGATCGGGGGGAGAGGGCCTTGGTGCCGTTAGAGGAGACCACCCCTTACGACGGCTCCCCTCAAGCCGTCTCCGGGGATGAGGAGCGAGGGGAGAGGGAGGCGGCGCGGCAGGGCGGATGGACGCCGCGATGAGGACATTGATCCCCTCGACAAAGGGCACGGCGAGCGGGCGCCGCGACGGAGTTCGATCGGCCCGGCGCGTGGAGCTCATCCGCGTGGAGCCCGTCCTGCATCCTCGGCCGCGCGTGGAGGGTGCGGGACGGACGCCGACGACGCAAGGGAGACGCCGCCAGGGGGCGGACGGTGCGGAGGAGGACCGCT
This sequence comes from Hyparrhenia diplandra, assembly GCA_015847255.1. Taxonomy (NCBI): domain Eukaryota; kingdom Viridiplantae; phylum Streptophyta; class Magnoliopsida; order Poales; family Poaceae; genus Hyparrhenia; species Hyparrhenia diplandra. The sequence goes on along the minus strand of JADLZK010004893.1, from coordinate 226,819 downwards.
ATGCCTACACCCATCACGCTGGATCGCACGACTACCGATCGCGAGGGCCGTGCCGCGGGCATCCACGACTCGGTGCAGCGGCGGCCGCCCCGCGGCGCGAACAAAAAACCGCCCCACCAAGGGCGCCATTTACGGCGTCGTTACCCGGCGAGCAGCGCGTCGCCGGAGGGGCGCGGCCGGGCGGCGCCGGCAAGCGCCGGAGAGGACCGCTTGAGGCCGAGAGAGGCCTCGGCGGTAGGGGGCTCGAGGAGTGATCATGGATCGGTAGATCCGTGGGTGGGGGATTCGGGGTGGTCTTGGATTGGAGGGAGGGGTGGCGAGCCGGAGATCGGGCGCGCGGGGAAGCTTTTGCCGCCGCCGCCGCCTCAAGCGGATGGGCCGGGTCGGTGTCAAACGGTAACATCCGGTGGTTGGACAATAATTAACAAAAATAGGCCCACGACATCCTGCGGCGCGGAAACCACGGAAATCGGCCCTCGTGCGCATGCAGAACAATCGAATGATAAGATGCATTCCTTGCCTTTCTCATGTTATGCTTTGACGTCCCTTTGCACCTGCTCATCGCTTCTCCATTGCCAATCGATGCCTCGACCACATCTAGGCAAGACCCTGAACAGGTCGCTCTCAAGCTCATTGACCATGAAGTGGCGTGTACATAACTTGCAGGTATAATGTTGGTTAGCTGGTGGTTCAAGTTAATTTGTGCTATGAAGTTGGTTAGCTGGTGATTTAAGTTGATTTGGACTTCCGCTGAGCAGTTAGTTCCTCGCGACGGATCTCTACTATAATGGCACAGTTGGAGGGCTCACGAAATCAACGCCCACCTAAAACAACGCCATCCTGGTTGGAGGGCCGGATCAAAATCGTTTGATGCAGGTCGGACATCTCACTCACGGGCGCGCGGCATCGCGGCATCGCTACTAGCAACCAGCGTTCGAACCCATCGAACGCACCTATCGAACACCGATGAAAAATTAAAAAACGCCGGCTCCACGCGGCTCTTCCGGGATTATACGACGGAAAACCCCTTCCGGGATCGACCACGAACTGCCGGGGCACGCCGCGAGATTGACGGCGGACTGCCCGCTGCCTCACCACGAGCACGACGGCCGCGATCTAAAACCGTCTCGCCGGCGGCGAGGAGGAAGGACTGCTACATCTTGCGACCTCGGCCTTCCAGGACGACGACCGCGACGACTCCGGGGGCTTCCAGGACGATCGATCGTCCGCGACGACTCCGGCGGCCAGACGGCGCAGCAGGTACGCGTTATGGATTCCGTCTGCCAGACGCCGCGCAGCAATATCTCGCACATGTACGCGTTATGACGACGAATCCGGCGGCCAAACTCCGCCATTCAGGTGTCGGCGTTTCATGTGCAGTTAATCATACGAGCCGGGTTGCCGGCGAGGAAGGAGGAAGAAGCGGCGGTGGCCCTCGGGAAGATGGAGATGGTGTCACCCACGTCACATTCGATAGCCTTCCACGTTTTCCTCCGCCTCCCCGTCAAGTTTGAGGACGAGATGCCCTGCCGCGTGCCAAGCGTCAGGTGAGAGCATCCACTGATTTTCTGAAGATTTTGTTCATGATTTTGAGTGCTTCCAGCATGTCCTTCATCGGAGGATGCTCTTCCATCAGATTTATGATAACTGCAACTTTATTTTCTGCAGCTCTAAGCCTGGATCCAGAGCAATTCCTGTATTAAGCAGAACTTGTGCGGAATGGAATGTCTGCACTCATCCAATGGAGTTTTTATTCCTGATTCACACGCTGTGATCATACATGAATCTGTGATAAACTAAATCCTTTCAAGTTGGCGACGGTGGAGGTGATCCAGGTGATGGTCGCCTTCCAGTTCGAGACAAATCATTTGCAGCACCGTATGGTCAAGCCGAGAGTGAAGACAAGGATTGAAGAAGAACAAAGAACTCAAGACAGAGGTGACATGCCTTGAGTGTTGAATTATTGATGTGATTCAAGGTGTCATGGATTGGAATGCCGAATTGATGCCACTCAAGGTGCCGTGGACTATTGCTCCTGATCCTGGTAGAATTTATCAGATCAGAATCATCAGATGGTATTGCCAAATCACCGTTACCAACAGTGAGTGAAGATATGATTTTTTTTCGCAGGTATATTATGGGTGGTTTATACTTAAAAATGCATTATTGTTTCACGTAAGGTTATGAGTATTAGGATAACTAAAATATGGTATGTTCTATTTTAATTCTATTGGCTCAGAATATGGCTGCAAACCTACCGCCTGTTGCAGAGGCCGTATAACACTTTGAAGCATTAGGAATAGTCCATGGTACCTTGGATCATTGTTCACCTCAAATGAGAATGGCAGACACAATTCTTTTATCGTTAGTTTCATAGAACTGTAGTTTTATTTTAAATCAACGAAATTCAAGGAATTTCTATTTCTATTATAGCATCGCCGCAGTTGTGCTGTGAAGCGGCATGTGGCTGGCTCTGGTGCTTTGTGCTGATCTTGAATATTGCAAGCCGTATAAAAAATCTGTGTAACACTACTTTCACTGAACTTCATTCATATACAAGAATTCTTGTTAGCAGCAGCCAGCATGAGATTCTACACTGATGCATTCTACACTGATGGTTCTGCATCATGTAATTTTTTTTTAACCTAGCATTGAGTAAATTCCATTTAAAGCATTGTCTATTTTTATTGTCTATTTTTATGCATACACAGGATGCAGAGTATGGCTTCAATCTTGGAGCCTTGAAGCTTTGTTGAGGTGGATTAGAAACAAGTATGCTAATGATCTTTCATTAGGTGTGATATTCAGAAGGGAGCTTGTGAGCAGCTCTGAACTTTTGCTATATGTACTGAACTTTTGGCAACTTAGACCTTATTCATTGCTAACCCCTTACAGAAAAATGCAGCAACATGCTTGTGCGCTGAATTGTTGTTAAGTGAGTAATGGCTAGCTAGCTGCTTCTATTGAGAGGAGCAGTGCTTGCACTACATTCCAATTGTGGGCAATGGCGGGAGCTGGAAAGACAGGGAAGAGAGGAGAGAGGGGCAAGCACAAGCAGAGCAAGAGAGTGGTTTACAGAATAGTACCTCAGACACAAACAATAGAAAAAAAAAAAAAAAAAGCTAATCTAAGTAATGTTGTTGGTGCCTGTAATCATTCACGTGTGTGTTGTGTTCTGCCCTTCGTGTGCCGGTTGGGCCGAGGGATTGGAGGCCACGGAAAAAGTGTAAGGTTATATGGGGCATGGCAATGATCTATTTGTAAAATTTTGTTCTTATCTCAAGATAGTTTGGGGATTGCCAGTTTGCCACTATAATTACCATTGACCAAGTACGGTTTGGATTTACCATATCTTTCAAATTCATAGTGATATATTGTTTACCAAGTTTGATTTGATGAACTCTTGTCTAATGTGTGCTACCCTAGATATCACCGTATTGTTAAGACGGGCATTATCCTAGTAAATATATAATTACACGAAACCGACCTTACGAGTTATGCCGGTGATGCTGATGCTGCACCTCAAGAAGTCAAGATGAATGAGATTCACTGAACTTTTACTGAGTCCCATGAGTTGTGTGTTTCAATCTTATTAGCACGCACTTGATATTTGAATTATGAACCTGTGAGGCTATGTAGCTGTCTGTGACTGATTCTATATTTTTTTTTTTTTTTTTGTGTGATGTGCGAACCGTGTGTGAAGATGAACCTTGTGTTATTGGTTTATCACACACTTTGTATTTTGAATTTGAGACCATGTCATTCTATATCATATTTATATATGCCAGTTTAAAAGTATTTGTAGCCGATCGGTCGATATGGTTGTTCAACTAATTCTAAACGGCTGAACTAATAAACCATTCGACCAGCGGCCTCGCCATATCTGGTCTGGCCCGGCCCCCACATGCTTCTTTTCAAGCAACAGCTGCAGAATTAATGCAAGCCGGCCACAGCAGCGAGCTGCCAACGGCAAGACAACGCCCTGTACGTTGTCCAACTTGCACTACTGGAGTGTACTGAATCCCCTGCAATAAGTCAACACTACGGTGACGCCTCAAGTTGTACCGCAGATACAGTTACAGTACTTGGTGATATCGATCGACTTCAATGAAATGGCGCTATCTCAGGGATTTACTTATGGGAACACACTTGCAGTTCCAGTGGAATATTCTGCTGCATACAGTCAAATAACTGCAACATTTTTATACTAAAAAAAACTGCAAATTTGCGCGCGTACTTCATCACATATGTATACACGACGTCTCGGTTGGAGTTGGTGCTATGGATGAGGCTCACGTACTGGTGGCACTTCCATCACCCAACTCATCATATCTTTCCCCTCACTATATATAATTTCCCTCTTCCATGCCAAGAACCTTATCCTTTTTAAGTTACAAGACTCGTGCTAGTGCGGTGTTAACAATACTGTAAAATTAAATACCGACGTTAATTGAACTTAATTCAAAAAAGCAAAGTTCATGAAATGGAGTCACACGATATTATCCTTCTATGCTGTCCGGTGTTCTCTTTCTGTGCCGCCGGCTCATCTTCAATGGAGCCGCCTCCCCAAACAGGAGACGCTTGCGAGCAACATGTTACACTTGCCAAGGGAGGGAGTCGACCGCTAGCTCGGTGACGACGGCCATGGCTGTGAGCGTCAACACGACGGGGGCGGTGCACCGGCACCAATGTGTAATCTTTCCTTCCCGTGGGAGTTGGATAGAGTGTTGACTGGAGGTGGCAGCGACGCAATGTTGGCGGTCAATGATGAGACACCGACAATGAGGCCTTGCTTAAGGGAACGGGAAGATACGGTGATCTGGTTCAAGGTGATGAGCAACGTGTGATATAGCTAAGGCCCCGTTTGGATGTAGATATTGAAGCCTGTAATTCGGATTTGGAATTGGGTGTCTTCAATACATGCTGTTTGGATGTCCTCAAAATTGGAATTGGAAATCTCCTCCAATACCAAGAGGTATTGGGCCTTCAGCCGCACCCCTCCCTCAATTCAGACCTCTTCCCCTCCGTATTCATCGGCATCCTCTTTTCTCCCTCTCACGACACCGCCCGCGTCTCACATCCGGCGACACCCCTTCTCCCCTGCATCCGGCGGGGAGCGCGTCGCCCCCTCCTCTCTCCACCGGCTAGCTGCGCCCGAGCTACACCCTGCCTTGCCCCGCCATCGAGGTCCGCTCAAGCTGTGCTCATCCATGGTTGCCGTCGAGGGGCGCCGCCTAGTCATGGCTGCCCCATCTAGGGGGCCAACGCCTCCCAGCTTGGCCGCCCGTCGAGGGGAGGACAGTGCCGCCCTAGCCATGGCTGCCCCAGTCGGAGGGGGCTAGCGCCGCCTAGCTATGTCGTCCCCGTCCGGTGTGGAGAGTTGGAGAAGAAGAGGGTCAATTCCATCTAGCAATTTCATGGGCATCCAAACCATGGTTTTGGTATTGAAGCCAATTCAATGCCAAGGCCTTCGCTGTCTACGTCCAAACAGAGCCTAAGAGCGCTGCATGATTCCCGAGCCAGTTTTAGGAGGATCTCATGAAGAAGAAGAGACGCACAATAACGTGGTTGTTTCCTGGTGTGGGCGATGACGCGACGACATGGGCGATCACGGAGAGGAGAAGGTCCCACGACCTGCCAACGTTGTGCATTTGGACTACAGGGCAGGCCGACGACCTGAGCTTTTTACAAATATTTATTACCATACTAATAATTTGTGAAAAATAGTGAAGAAGAAAGCAATAACATCGCTTTGAATAATTTGATCATTATATAAATTAAAAATCAAGCAACCAAACTCGTGGCAGAAATATTAAATAGTATGGATAATTTGATTATTACACACTAAATAGAGCAACAAAATATGTCGGCAAACATTGCACCTTTCTTTTTGAGAATTACACAGGATAACGCACACACACAACACCCCACACGCACACTCACCCCCTATGAACACACGCGTCGCAAACCCTACCCCTATGAGCAACTCCGAAGGGACTGAGCCACTGGTCTAGAGATTCTCGGAGTCATCATTGGCACCAGGAACGTCACTTACCACTTAAAGCATAACGCCGGTAAATCCAGGGATTTTCCCGGGGAAAGGTCGCGAGCACCATGATTTAAACCCTAGTGGTGATGACTAAGAGCGGCAGTCGGGCGAAGAGGATCTTTGCCGAGAGCTGGTTGATGGGGCTCTCGGCAAAACATTGTACCCTCTCACGAAGGCTCAGTTTACTGTAGTATAATAAAAAGCCACAAAATGACTCTTTTTGAACCAAATTCTTGCCCATCATTTATTGAAAGTGCATATGTCAAAAGCGTGTAAATAATCTCAATGTTTTATTATTTATCTAAATCGGTGAGTAGGCTTCGTGGCATCTCCATGACACGCAACACAGTGTCATGGACAAATCCTTCAACTTAGTGACGTTCGGCTTTATCAACGAAGCTAAATGACAGCTCTAGGACCAACCTCTCCTATATATAAGATCGATGCCACCTGCTGATCAATCATCGGGTTCATCGGCTTCTCACCTCACGGGCACTAGCTGCACACCCAAGCCAAGCATCACACCGCCGGCAGCCCGGCCGGCAGCAGCAGGCATGGAGAAGAAACGGGTGGTCGTCGTCGGAGCAGGCGTCAGCGGCCTCACGGTGTGCAAGCACCTCCTGGAGCTCGGCTACCAGCCGACCGTCTTCGAGGCCGACACCATGCTCGGCGGCGTGTGGGCGCGCGCCCTGGCCTGCACCAAGCTCCAGACGCCACGGTCCATGTACCAGTACTCCGACTTCCCGTGGCCGGACAGCGTCACGGAGGAGTTCCCGAGCCACCGCCAGGTGATGGCGTACCTCGACGCGTACGCGCGCCACTTCGGCGTGCTCGGCTGCGTCCGCTTCGGCCACCGGGTGGTCGGCATGGAGTACCACGGCGTCGGCGAGCAGGACATGGCCGCCTGGGAGGAGTGGGCCGGGAACGGCCAGGCGTTTGGCTCTGGCGCCGGCGAGTGGCGGCTGTCGGTGACCGACGCCGACGGCCACGTGGAGGTGAGCTAGCATGCATTCGTGTTGTGCCCCGAGACACAAATCACGCAGCTCCGTACTATTTATTTCTCTTCGCTAAAATATAACAATAAAAGAATTGACAAGGTCAAACGAATGAACCGAGCTAGATAACAAAAAGAAAGCAACATAATTATATTTTGCTCACATCTTTGTTGTTTGTCCATCCGAGGTTGTTTAGAAAATAGAAAATTTGAATTTTGATAAGATTATTTCAAATCAAGAAGTTGTCAACTACAAACTTTTATAACTTTATGAAAACTAGAACTTTCATTTTTCGCTTTTCTACATCCAAGGTCATTCAAAAATTCAAATTTCAAATTTGGAAAATGAATCATAATTTTCTCCAAAAAAATAATTTCAAATAAAAAAGTTGTCGACTACAAAAGTTCTATAGCTCTTTAGATCTACAACTTTTTATTTTGGTTATTTCTCTATCTAGGTCGTTTGAAAATTTTAAAATTTAAAATAAAAATTCAAACATAGTTTTGATAGACTGTAACTCCCAGAGTCCAAACGGCCCAAATTCACTCGTATGCTGAGCGAACCACACCTACCACTATATCACTTATGCTTTCCTCGCGTAAAAAGGATTCCCCCGAGGTGGTGGGATGAACTCTAGAGGCGTTATATGTTGGTCTCCCACCCTAAACAACCAAACTGAGACTAAACTCTCCACAATGTCAAATAACATCCATATGGCCCACTATGGGTCAAATACCAAATTGGGCCGAGTGTGATATTGACAAGATGGTTTCAAATAAAAAAGTTGTCTTCTACAAAGTTTTATAACTTTTTAAGATCTACAATTCTTATTTTGGTCATCCTTTCATGTGACTTTTTTGAACAATTTAAATTTCAAACTTCTAAAAAATGACGGCTTCAAATAATATTTTGTAATAGTAAATAATTTCAGCTGAAAAAATCATGAAAATAAAAGTTGTACCACTCATCAAGATCTGCAACCTTTATTTAGTCATTTATTCATCCGCCAAAGTGGTGTTGTACATTGTCCACAAATTTACATATCTCTCTTATAGTAGGATGAAAAAAACAATAAATTTTTATTTGGTCATTTCTCCATGCGAAGTCATTTGAAAAAAAAAAAACGAATTTTAGTACGTCATTTTTGTTATATTGGCATCTATTTGTAGGCGGCTTTATATCCAACGGCCCCTACAATCGAAGGGCCATTTGTAGAGGGCGGCTGACAATACCAGCAACACCAAATGGATTTGTAGGGGCGAGCCGCTCCAAAAAAAAAAAAAAAGAAACGTTGCTACAAATCCTTTTTGTAGGAGTGGAGAAAGAAGGGGCTCTAGAGCTCGAAGATGAACTTTAGCCGCCTCTTCTATGAATTTCTAGGTCCACCACAAATCACTAGTTGCCAAAAGGCAAGCTAAAGGGGACCGGTAGTAACTACTAGATTTTACAAGTTTATATAACTGTGTCGTACCAACTAGCTCTAGGTGATCCAATCAGGACCTCAATTGCTTGAACTCAACTTGGCTTGTAAAATCTAGTCTCATGCTTTACTTGACTCAGTACGAACTCACGCTATAGTTTGTGGCAACCCACACATACCATAATATAAATCTGCACACAGGAATAAAAAAAAATAACTTGAGCCTACAAACAAACAACAACAGAATATGCATGTTTATATACAGAGTATTGTTGTATAATCTAGAAATTAGTGTTTACCTTTGTGCAGACACACAAAGCAGACTTTGTCGCTCTTTGCATAGGGAGGTTCAGTGGTCTGCCCAACATACCCACATTCCCAGCAGGTAAAGGTCCAGAAGCATTTGATGGACAGGTGATCCACTCCATGGACTATGCCAAAATGGGCACAAGTAAAGCTAAGGAGATGATCAGGGGCAAGCGTGTGACTGTCGTTGGCTACATGAAATCTGCACTTGATATTGCCACCGAATGTGCTGAAGTAAATGGTACGACGCAGATATATAGTCTTATTCATCACTCGCTCTCTGGAAGTATAACATTATCTATTTGACAATCTAAAGTGATATTTGTATATATTGTATAGCATTTTGAACATTTGTTAGAACTAAAACTTTAGAGTTACAGTATTTAAAAATGTTCTTACACATCCACATGACGTTGGTTTGTGTTATAGGGACTGCTCACCCTTGTACGATGGTGGTCCGAACAAAGCATTGGGTTTTACCAGACTACTCCGTCTGGGGCGTTGATGGCTCAAAGTTCTTTCTCAACCGGTTCGCTGAACTCCTCATCCACAAGCCTGGTGAAGGCCTCCTCCTGTCGATATTGGCCACTCTTCTGACTCCCTTGGTAACTATATAAACTAACTAAATGTCTAACACATTCAGTTATTGGTAGTACTTCTGTAATAATTAACTAAGAACTGATAAACTGTTACGATCCTTCACTACTGAATAGCAATTATGCAAGAGTGAGTAACGGTTACAAATCGGGAAGGATTGGAGAGAGTTGGACTAGATACAACAAGGAATCAGTACACTACAACAAAACCAAATTTTCTTGGCGGCCAAAAACCGCCAAGGAATATAGAAAAACCTCCAAGAAAGTAGTTATTGGCGGCCAACCGTCAAGCATGAACCGCCAAGGTTAGATGGCAAGGAAAATATAATTTCCTTGGCGGCTAGCTCTCAAGAAAGTTTTTCTTGACTGCCAACCGCGAAGAAAAATATGGACATACACTGGATTTCCAAGGCGACAAGAAAATGAGGCGGCAGTTAAGGAAATTCATTTTTCTTGGGGGGTGAGTAACCGCCAAGGAAACATGTCAATCGTCAAGGAAATATGTCAAAAAAGTTCAAAAACACTCGAGTTTCGAACTCACCTCTAAACGAAATCAAATGAAAAAAGTTTAAACAGGAAAATTTTAGATCTTTTCAAGTACAACAACTTTGGTTTAGGTCATTTGTCCATCCGAGATCATTTAAAAAATTCATTAAATATAGTGATTTAAAAAAAAACGTTTTCCTTGGCGGTTTTACAACAGCACTCAAGGAAATGGTATTTTCCTTGGTAGTTGACACCAACAATCAAGAAAAGATGCATATTTCCTTGGTGGCCTAGTGGAACCGCCAAAGAAATGAATTTCCTTGGCAGTTTACTGCAACCGCCAAGGAAATGAAAATTCCTTGACGGTTGGATCTTGACACTTAAGGAAATACTGAACCCCCAAGGCATTTCCATTTTGGTGTAGACCAAGCAACAAAGTCTGGTGTATAGATTTATTATTGAATGACAGGTACAACTACTACTGCTTAGCTTGCCTGTTATTACATGACTTATACAGGTGTAGGTACTTATCACTCTTACTCCAACTCTGGTCTTTTTGCCCATGGACGACTGACCTAGTAAACTATGCCCGAGGCCAGCTTATTCAACCTCTTAGTCAGCTTGTATTGAGCGAGCCTGGTCGGACAAGAATAGTCTTAACATGAGTCTATGGCAAGGAAGCTCTCCGTTCCTGATACCCATTAAGGGGTATCACTCACTTCCGTCTATGAATGAGGTGTAGAGATAGCGAGAAAAGCAAGGAAATGGAGGGTAGACGATGACTTTATATTCTCTTCTAGGCAGTTGTCCGGTCCCGGTTGCTTAAGCAGGCCCAAATAAGTCCACCCCACACGTCCAGCGTCCAGCCCATAGCCCATGTAGAAGGCCCACTTATGTGACAGTAGAGTACCTTACCTAACATAATAAACATATATAAACACTAATGTCAAGTGCATCCCGTTATTATTAGTTCTTTAATAATTAAGAACTAATAACATATAGGCTTATTTGCTACGGTGCAACCAAATGAATATTTGACCCGTTCATTTATTTCAATTGAATGGTTATGATTACCTATTAATTAACTCCTAAGAGGTAATATGCTAAATATATATTTTTATTTTGTAAAATAGGATCAAGAAAGAAAGGTTTAGGTATGCAATCTTTTGTTTTAGATTTGATACGTGGATATGGTAAGTTTTTTTGTTTGCAACTTTGGATTTGATATATTTTAATTACCGTATAGTTTTATATTTAATCTGATATGCCTGAATTTGTGTGTGATATAATTTGTATGTGACCGCTTGTGATGTTGCTGTACATGATTACCATGTGCGTGACCCTTGTTTCTAATATAGGTACGCGTACCTATTTTTTAAAATTAACTCTATAAACTGAAGCTCCACTAGCTATTTCTCTTACCATGTACTCGAGTGTTCACATCAACACATCCACTAGATGAATTCAGAAATAAATTAAATAATTCGTGTGTTTAATTTAACTGTGTGTAGAGGTGGGTCTTCCACAAGTTCGCCGAGTGCTACTACTCCATCCCAATGAGGAAGCACGGCATGGTGCCTGACCACAGCCTGTTTGAGGCGATGGCTTCGACCACCATCTCCATCACACCCAAGGGCCACTACAAGAGGCTGGAAGAAGGCAGCATCGTGATCAAGAAGTCCAAGACATTCAGCTTCTGCAAGGAAGGCGTGCTCGTGGAGGGCGAGCCGTTGCCGGTCAAGAGCGACGTGGTGATCTTCGGCACCGGGTTCAAGGGCGACGAGAAGATCAAGGACATGTTCATTTCGGAGTACTTCCGGAGCGTCGCGGTTGGATCAGAATCCACTACTGTGCCTCTCTACAGGTATTTTTTTTTTTCACGATCTCACCATTTTTCCTAATTTCAACTCTCGATCTTGGCCATCATTCATGAATTGTGCTAAATTTTCTAACATGCATGTTTCACAAACAGAGAGTGCATAAATCCTAAGATACCTCAGCTCGCCGTGATCGGATACTCCGAGACGCTTTCGAACATGTACGCCTCAGACATTCGCGCTAAGTGGTTGGCATGTTTCTTGGATGGCGGCTTCAGACTACCGAACGTCGCGTCAATGCAGAAGGATGTGCTCCAATGGGAGAAGTACATGAAGAGATATTGTGGAAGATACTTCCGCCGGTCCAGCATCATGATCCTGAACACTTGGTACAACGACCAGCTCTGCCGTGACATGGGGTGCAATCCGAGGAGGAAGAAAGGGTTCTTTTCAGAACTGTTTGAGGTCTATGGCCCTGGTGATTATGCTAACCTACTCTCCAAGTCCAAGGAACACTAGAACTTGTGTTTGGTTTCTTTTTGGCACGTACAGAACAATTCATGCTCTTAGATATTCTTGTTACAGCGAATATATAATGTGTGTACTGTCACATGTATGAAGACTTATCTCAATGATGTAAAGCTTTCATGGTCTATAGTAAATTAAGATATATGTTACTCACTCTGTCCGCAACAAAGAATTAATGCAAGTTTGGGATACATCCAAGTCAAACTAATGTACCCTTTATTTGAAAAAAAAAAAAAGTTAACCTTGACCGAGTTTATACATTTTTGAGCATACACGAGCACTACTACACAAAATCCTTTACAAGGCCTTAGCTTTGTCTTTTATTAACCATGGCGGTTTTTTCATTAATCATGGTGGTTTTACAAACGCCCGCGGTAAATAGATTAACTATAACAGTTTTTATAAGAAGTCTGTTGTGGTTAATTAGGCCCAGACCTCCCGCCCAATGAACACATACCGGCCCACTAAATCTCAAGCATATAAAACCAGCCAACTCTAACCCTAACTCTCACTCCCTCACCCCTCTCACTTAGCGACTCTCTCACCCCCCCACCTTTCCCAGCGCCATTCCCCCTCCCTCTCTTCCAAAAACCGCTGGTGCCGTCCCTCCCCCCCTCCCTCCTCCCCCAACCCTCCCCAATCCGGTGTCGCCCCCCCCCCCCTCAACCACGCGAAAGTGAAATCTCATGTTTGGTTTTCAAAATTGATGACACTTTGTTATGCTAATCCTTTGCTCTAAGTGTGACTTGAGAGATAGGATTATATGGATAACGTGGAGCATGATGATCATGAACATGGACGATGATGATGGACATGATGGATCGTCAAGCTCGAATTGTCGGTTTGGAAGGAACCCGGAGATCAAGGCAAAGGTATAATTTGATAGGGTTTTCTTTTCGGTGATCAAGACACTACGAGAGAGTGTGATCACATTATAGGCTAGATGGTCGACTATCAAGAGGGGATGCCGCGACTAATCCTTTGGTGAAGTGCTTCTAGGTCCATTTGACTTGCATATTGCATATAGACTAGAGAGCACTAACTTCGTTCTTGCCTAAATCGATCGCGACATGCTAAAATACATGATATTGAGATCATCTTCAACGTGTTGGCAACTTGTGGCAAGAGGCGAAGCAAGGTTGAAGCAAAGGCGACAACAAGATGACAGGTTTCGCGGGAATTGGTGACCGGACGCGACGACCGGGGCGCCCGGACGGACGCCCCGGCCGGGCGAAGTCCTGGTCGAAATAACAGTAAGGTCTGTTTTCAGGCTCAACTTGTGGGATCGACCGGACGCTCGATCTGGTGAGTCCGGTCGACACCGGTTGCTTCGACCGGACGCTGAAGAATGTTGTCGGCGGTGGGGGCTGCGTGCTCGCCCCTATCTGACGGACACACGACCGGGCTTAACCGACGCCGCGACCGACCCGGGCCGGTGCATCCGGTCCGACGAGTCCTGTCAATCTTGTAAATGCACCAATGGCTCTATTTCAAGGTGGGCTCTATATATACTTGGATGGCCGGGTCTTTGAGTCCTCTCTTGCACATTTTAACACTCCTACACACTTGTGAGCTTGTGAGACTCCACTCCACTCATCTCTTCATCCTAACTTCGATTCTTGGGTGAGATTGAGAGAGATAGAAGTGCATTTGCTTGATAGCTTGCATCTAGAGGCACTTCATCCTTGGAGGAGCTGCGGGATCTTGTTTCTCTTGGGAATTTGCTTGGTTCCCTAGCAGCTTGGAGGTTGAGGCGGTGTTGAGCTCGATTGGAGCTTGTTCGAGGCCACACTGGTGGACTTGTGAGGGGTCGTTCCTTACCCAGCGGGAGATTCGCGAAAGGAGCACTAGTGGATTGCTCGTGGCTTGTGAATCCTCTCTTGTGATTGGTGTGCTTGAGCTCCCACCAGGGATTTGACACCGTGTCATTAAGCTTAGCAACCATCAAGTGAGTGTATCGCCACAACGGGGACTAGCGTGCCGGCAAGCACGTGAACTCGGTGAAAAATCATTGTGTCACTTGTGTTGTGCTCGTTGGAGATTTCTATTGGTACACGGTGATTGGCGACAACCTTGACACTACAACGGTGGTATTGTATCCTAGGTCACTTGCATTACTATCTCTAGCTATCTTGTGTAGCTTGTAGTGTGATAGAGTTGATTAGCTTTGCTTAGCTCTTAGTGGTTGATTTTGTTAGCATATATTGTTCACCTAGGAGTATTTTAGCAACCTAGCTATTGCTTGTGATTAGAGACAATAGAATTGACTTGTGGCTTGCATAGCTAGTTCAGTAGCACCGCTAAATTAGCTTCGCCAACTTATTTACTAACCGCCTTGTTTAGTGTTGTTGCAAGAATTTTTAATAGGCTATTCAACCCCCCCCCCGCTCTAGCCATTAGGACCTTTCGGCGAGGCGGCGGCTGCCTTGGTCGGCGCGCGGGCGGCGGATCTTGTGTCCACGGCCGCGGATCCGACCCCTCCCCTCCCAAGACACGCCAAGCAGCGAGGGCCTCGATCCAGCGCGCGCAGCGGTGGATCTTACGTCCGCGAGGAGCGACGCCGTCCAGGCGCGCGCGCGCGGTGGATCTTACGTCCAGCGGCTGCGGATCCGTCACCTCCTCTCCCCCCGGCGCATGGTGGCGTGGTGCCGCCCCTCCCACAGCGACCCGAGGACGGGTCCGTGGCCCGTGGTGTCCGGGTCCGGCTCCCCTAGCCTCCTTCCTCTTCTCCCGACACGCGGGCTGCACGGCGGCATGGCTCCTCGGCCTCGGATCTAGGCACGGGGAGGCGAATCCGGCTCCCGGCGCCCGCGGATCCACCTCCCCGGCGGTGTGCGGCGGCGGCGGCGCGCGAGCCCGTGATCCCGACCCATTAGGGTTTGAGATCTAGGTTTTTCTCTTTTTGTCTTTTTTTGTTTTTCCTATTTGATTGACCATGACGGTTATTTAGGGTATGTTCATGGCGGTTGCAATAACCGCCACGGTAAAATCAAAATAAACCGCCATGAAAAATAAATTTTCTAGTAGTGGAGTTTATACTTATAGGGTTGCAACCGGTAGTGTTGGGTTGGGCAACGCTACTCGTTCCGTACTTGAGACCGCGGTGCAATGTCAATCCTCACTGTTAGTTTAGTGAACCACAGTAGCAATCACTTTAACTATACTTGCAATCACTTTAACTATCCTCACGGTTAGTTTAGTGAACCACAGTAGCAATCACTTTTTATTTTATATTTATTTTATTATTTTTGTGTGGTAATGTATATTTGCTACGTAGAATAGACTTGCATACATCACAAATCTATCGAGACTTATATTACTAATGTTACAGCGGTTACATTGAAAAAGTACTTATCAAAGACGGTGTTATCACAAATCTATCAACATCGATCACTTAACTATACTTGCTTCTCCATATTTTGGTTTAGCATATCCCGTACAAAAATCCTGGCTCCGCCACTGGTCATGGCAAGGGCTTCATGTTCTGTAGTGGTTGATGACCCTTAGGCAGAAGCTGTGGAAATATAATGCAAAATCCCACCAAAGGTCAGTGTTTTCTGCAGGTTGCGAGTGTCAAATGATTTTATGCCCTGTCGGGCAAGCCTGCAACGCAGGCATATAGAACTGGCAGGGGCATGTGTGTTTTGTGGAATGGAACCTATATATCATACACTCACCCAATGCACCTTTCTGGAACAAGTGCCAAAGCGTTGTCCTAGGACATGGGCACGTGGAGGGGCGACAGCTGGGCCCCCAGACGGAGCGACCATCTGGCTGCAAAGTCTGCCTACCGGGATCCCAAGCCGAACGACAGGGCTCGCCGCATCTTGCTCAATAAGTGGGAGGGCAGACCAACGGGCGCCAACCCGAGGTTCCGGACAACACGGTCGCTGTGAGATTCCACAGCCACTTCCAGAGCCCCGCCTCCTCTGCACAGGCGTGAGGTCCTGGATGTGCTCGTCCCCCGCCCAGTCTGCGGTCTACTCTGCGCCGGGGACGCACCTCCGCCAGCGTGGCGCTGATCGTCACTGCCCTTTCGTTGCACATTTGTTTCACGCTTGGTACGACACTCGAAGCTCTACCGTTTTAGCCGGTGCCTTTTGTTTGTGTTTTGCCTTTTCGCTCACCACGGCAGCTCACCACCGGGGTGTCTAGGTTGTACGGATACTTTTGGCCTTCTTTCGGCCTTTCTCTTAATACAATACAGGTGAAGTCCCGGTTTCGAAAAAAGGACATGGGCACGTACGAGACCTTAGACTCCATATGTCTAGAGTGAGATAGAGTCGTCATCATGTGTGCTATATGTGGTTCCTTTAACTTGGTGAAGCAGGAATGATATGATTTTCCTTCATTGATCTAAAATTGCTAATAGGTGCTAATGGATCTAAAATTGACCATGATCATTGACGAAGCTGATAATATAGATTACAAAAGATCACTCAACAGGCATAAACTAAGGCCCTACAAGATCTCATATTTTATTTCAAGTGTTGATTATTTTTTGTGCAACACTGGATTGTTGGAATAAATTGAAACATAGTATAATTCTCTTGCAGATTTTTTTTTTTTTTTGGATCATGAAGACGTGTGGTGATATTCCATCTCTTCTTTTGATGATATGCATCAAGGAAGAAGGTATATGCATGCAATCTTTTCAGTTCTGAATTGATCACACGCGTACGTTAGACTTGTCTATTATATGATGCTTGTTTGTCTTTTTTTATTACCTAAACTGTATCGTGTTTCATAATTTCTTATTGGGTACTAACATTTTATATATATCTCGTAGGTATGGACCACCACTACCCTAGTTACAGTATTCTAGTGGTAAGATATAGTGTATAATCATCGCTCAGCGCAATCCAGCTACACCCAGTTCATACGCAAGAAACTGCATCTTTCAGACGCTCGTGTGCCATAAACAAAATCACCTGACGATCACATGAACATGATATGATTTCTCCTCTCATTTTTTTTAAAAAACATGACAGCTCTCGCACCGCCCTTCTATAAGCCAGCTTCCGATTCTCACCTTCACGCAATCGTGCATTTCTCATTTCATTCTTTTTAGAAAAACATGACAGCTCTCGGACCGACCTACTATTTATATATATAAGATGCGACCTGATACGATCAATCATCAGGTTCATCGTTACAGGCAGCCTCACGCGCACACCAAAGCCTAGCATCACACCTTCGGCAGCGGCAGGCATGGAGAAGAAGCGGGTGGTCATCGTCGGAGCAGGCGTCACCGGCCTCACGGTGTGCAAGCACCTCCTGGAGCTCGGCTACAAGCCGACCGTCTTGGAGGCCGACACCATGCTCGGCGGCGTGTGGGCGCGCGCCCCTGGCATGCACCAAGCTCCAGACGCCGCGGTCCATGTACCAGTACTCCGACTTCCCGTGGCCGGAGAGCGTGACGGAGGAGTTCCCGACACACCGCCAGGTGGCGGCGTACCTCGACGTGTACGCGCGCCGCCACTTCGGCGTGTTCGGCTGCATCCGCCGCCACCGGGTGGTCGGCATGGAGTACCACGGCATCGGCGAAAAGGATATCGCCGCGTGGGAGGAGGGGCTGGGAACGGCCATGCGTTTGGCTCCGGCGCCGGCGAGTGGCAGCTGTCGGTGGCCGACGCCCACGGCCACGTGGAGGTGAGCTAGCATGCATATGTGCCCGAGAAACAAATAATGCAGCTCCGTACTCTTTATTTTTTTCGCAAAAATATACCTACATACGGTACACTATCAAACATTAACAAACAACTAAAAAGGTTGTTTCTCCTTGCAAATTTACAAATCTCACTTATATAGTTGGTTGAAAAACAACAAACTTTTATTTTGGTCATTCCACCTTGCAAGGTCATTTGAAAAGGTTTGAATTTTAATACTTGATTTTTACTATTCGGCATTTTTTGTTGGGACATATGTGTATCTATCCGCTCAATAAATCAGAGGTCATTTGTAAGGGTGGCTGATAACACCATCAACACCGACAAATGATTTGTAGCGGCGAGCCGCCCCAAAAAAGGATGTTGCTACAAATCATTTTTGTAGAGCTTGAAGATACTTTAGCCGCATCTTCTATGAATTTCTAGGTCCCCAAATTACTGCTCCCTCCATTCCAAATTGTAGGTCATTCTGAAATCTTAGAGAGCCAAAGTATCTCAAGGTTGAACGAAATTACAGAGAGAATTACAAAACTTTTTGACATGAAATAGGTATACTATGAAAATATAATTAACAAAGAATTCAATGATACCTAGTTGACATGCATCCTAAATATTATTATCTTACCATATTAATTTGGTCAAACTATAGATGTTTTGACTCTCAAGATTTTTGGAATGAATTATAATTTAGGATGGAGGGAGAGTTGGCAAAGGCAAGCTAAAGTGAACCGGTAGTAACTACTTGTGCACATTTGCAAATAGGACTAAACTTTAGTGAAGTTAGACTAATAACTAGTTCTAGGTGATCCAAAGAGGGCCTCGCAATTGCGTGAACTCGGGTTTTAACTAGTTCTAGGTAAAATCTAGTCTCATGGTTTATTTGACTCAATACAACCCATGCTATAATTTATGGCAACCCTAACAGACCATAATATAATAAATATGCACATAGGAATTAAAAATAACTTGAACCTACAAACAAACAACGACAGAGTATATGCATGTGTACAAACAGACTAATAACTAGTGTTTACCTTTGTGCAGACACACAAAGCAGACTTTGTGGCTCTTTGCATAGGGAGGTTCAGTGGTGTGCCCAACATACCCACATTCCCAGCAGGTAAAGGTCCAGAAGTATTTGATGGACAGGTGATCCACTCCATGGACTATGCCAAAATGGGCACAAGTAAAGCTAAGGAGATGATCAGGGACAAGCGTGTGACTGTCGTTGGCTACATGAAATCTGCACTTGATATTGCCGCTGAATGTGCCGAAGTAAATGGTACGGCGCAAATATATAGTCCTCTGATCATCACTCCCTCTGGAAGTATAATATTATCTATTTGACAATCTAAGTTGATATTTGTATATATTGTATATATAGCATTTTGAACATTTATTAGAACTAAAACTCCACATAACGTTTTTTGTGATGTAGGCACTGCTCACCCTTGTACAATGGTGGTCCGAACAAAGCACTGGGTTATACCAGGCTACTCTGTCTGGGGCATCGATGGCTCAAAGCTCTTTCTCAACCGTTTCTCAGAACTCCTCTTCCACAAGCCTGGCGAAGGCCTCCTCCTATCGATCTTGGCCACTCTTCTGACTCCCTTGGTAACTATATATACTAACCAATGCATGTCTAACGCATTTCAGTTTTTGGTACTACTTCTGTAATCATTAATTAGCAACTGATAGATTGTTACGTACGATCCTTTTTACTACTTAATAGCAATTATGCAAGAGTAACTGATACAAATCAGGAAGAATAAGAGAGAGTTGGACTAGGTACAGCAAGGAATCAGGTGTAGGGATAGCAAAAACAAGCTGAGTCCTAGACGGAGGTAGACGACGACTTCGTATTCTCTTCCCTCCCTGTGCAGGTGTAGGAACTGTCCTGGTTTCTTGAGCAGGCCTAAAATCCACCCCACATGTCCAGTGCTCCAGCTGGTAGCCATATATGTGACACTAGAGTACCTTACTGACATGCAAACATATTATAAACACTAAGAACTGATGTAGTGCATCCTTACTACTTCTTTAATAATTAAGAACTGATAAACATATATACTACTTTTCGGAGTGATGAACTCAGAAATGAATTAAATAATTCG
Source organism: Hyparrhenia diplandra (assembly GCA_015847255.1). Lineage (NCBI taxonomy): Eukaryota > Viridiplantae > Streptophyta > Magnoliopsida > Poales > Poaceae > Hyparrhenia > Hyparrhenia diplandra. Next base: position 206,839 of record JADLZK010004893.1, on the reverse strand, counting down.
TGTGTGTAGAGGTGGGTGCTTCACAAGTTTGCCGAGATCAACTATTCCATCCCAATGAGAAAGCACGGGATGGTGCCTGATCACAGCTTGTTCGAGGCCATGGCAGCGGGCACCATCTCCATCAGGCCCAAGGACCACTACAGGAGGGTGGAACAAGGAAGCATCGTGATCAAGAAGTCCAAGACATTCAGCTTCTCAAAGGAAGGTGTGCTCGTGGAGGGTGAGCCATCGCCGGTCAAGAGCGATTTGGTGATCTTTGGGACTGGCTACAAGGGAGATGACAAGATCAAGGGCATGTTCACTTCAGAGTACTTCAGCGTCGCGGTTGGGTCAGAATCCACTACTGTGCCTCTCTACAGGTGCATATACTTTTTGTTCTCACCATTTATCCTTATTTGAACTCTCGCTCTTGGCCATCATTTATCAATCGTTCTAAATTTTCAAACATGCATGTTTCACAAACAGAGACTTCATAAATCCTAAGATACCTCAGCTCGCTGTGATCGGATATTCCGAGGCATTTTCGAACTTGTACACCTCAGACATTCGTGCCAAGTGGTTGGCGTGCTTCTTGACGGCGGCTTCAGACTACCGAACGTCGCGGCGATGCAGAAGGATGTGTTAGAATGGGAGAAGTACATGAAGAGATATTGTGGACGATACTTCCACCGGTCCAGCTTCATGATGGTGAACACTTGGTACAACGACCAGCTCTGCCGTGACATGGGGTGCAATCCGAGGAGGAAGAAGGGGTTCTTTTCAGAACTGTTTGAGGTCTATGGCCCTGGTGATTATGCTAACCTACTCTCCAACTACAGGTCCAAGGAACACTAGAGCTTGTGTCTAGATTCCTTTGGCACGTACGGATCAATTCATGCTATCAGATATTCTTGTTACAGCGAATATATAATGTGTGTATACTGTCACATGTTTGAAGTCGAACCATCTTTGCACTTATCTCAATGAAGCAAAGCTTTCATGGTATATTGTAAATTTGGATATATGTAATTCACTCTATCCACAAAAGAATGTAAATTTGGGACGATACATCTGCAAGTCAAACAAATTTAACCTTTATTCGCAAAAAAAAAAAAAGAAGTTTAACCTTGACCGAATTTGTTCATTTTTACCAAAGAACCGAGTGGGTTGTAACCAGCAGTGTTGAGTTGGGCAACACTACTAGTTCGGTACTTGAGCCTGCGGTGCTATGTCAATCCTCACTTCCAGTTTTTTGTGAAGCAGTTGTGATCACTTTTTCACATTTTGTTATTTTATAATTTTTCATATTTTTGTGTGGTAATCTATACTATTTTCTATGTAGAATAGAATTGCATACATCAAAAATCTATTGAGATTTATAAAACAAATGTTACAACGGTTACATTGAAAAAAGTAGTGATCAAAGACGGTGTTATCACAAATCTATCAACATCGATCCCTATTATAATAGTCTATCGAGGTCATGTTAACCATACAATGCATTGAACTCCTTGGGCCGTGCAACGAAGATTAGCCCCTTTTTACTCAATATCTTGTCCAAGGTGAAATCTGCTAAAGCATCTTGGAATTTATTTGATCTCGGGGTCGAAAAGTAAGATGGCCAAGTTCAAATTATTAATATTTATATCTCAAACTACTTCGTTCATTCCAGAATAAATCAATTCTTAGAATCCGTGAAGTCAAACTATTTTAAGTTTGACTAACTTTATAGTAAAAGCTTTACATGTGTCTACAAACGCACATCATGAGTAACTGCTGGGAGATCGGCTGGGTGACATTGCCCTTTTTCACTCACAACTGTTTAGGATACAATGCGCCTATCCGGTGGTTCTAGCGATAATACACCTCAAAGCATTCCTGAGCTACTTATACTCGCAGCTCAACACCACACGCTAGCTATTACAACCGCTAACACAAGATACAAGATACTGAAACACATAATGCAAAAAACTGGCCCATCGTGGGTACGGTCACCGCAACTGCAGCTCCGCACTGGTGTCCACCATTCAACTTGGAGTCTTTCCGCCTAGATGACTCACTCCTCTGCTGAATGTCTTCATTGTCAGTGTTGGCAGGATTACACGCCAACATCCGCAAACTATATATATTGTCCACTGAGCAAAAAAAAAAAAACTATGATAATTTCTTCAACTCTTTCTTGTGTGGGTGAACCAAGGGGTAGATATATATCTAGGCTTGACAAGCTAGCTTTAATCTATGTTTTAATTAACAAACACCTGATAATGACCCTAGAAGTTTGGCAGTTTAATTAAGTAAGTTATCCCAAGAAGGTTGAACTTTGGGAGGAATGAGGAAAAAATACAGGTGGTAAATATCAAATACATTAAAATCTTCAATAAGCTATCCACAACCTCTAGACTAATAAAATTCAACTTATAAATTGAGCATGATAGTTGTCATTGACACAGATAATATATATTACAAAAAAATTGATACAAATAAATCTAATAGTGTGTTTGCGATTCTTCATTCATTTATTGCAAGGCAACCAGCAGTCCCTCTCCACTTTCTCACATTATAAAAGCCAGGAAAAGAAAGGTATCATCTGCATATTATAGGCTGATTATCCCTCCTTCTACTACATTAGGTAGTAGACCAGTAATCAGACCATTGTTATAAGCTTTTATAAGCATTCTCGTGAAAATATCAGCAACTAAATTGAACATTAAAGGGGACAAAGGGTCACCCCTGTCTCAGCCCTTTACCCGGCTTAAAATAGCTACTATTCTCATCATTTATTCTAACACAAATGGAACCTCCTTGGATGACTTTCTTCATCCAATCTCTCCATTTATTTCCAAAGCCTCTAGAAATGAGCATTTCATCAATGAAATCCCAACTCACTCTATCATAAGCTTTTTTATAGTCTAGTTTAAGGATGACACCACTTTCATTGTTTCTATGAATATCATGAATTATTTCATGAGCAGCCACCACACTCTCCGGATAAATCTACCTTTAATGAAGGTTGATTGGTTGGTGCAAATGAGTCTATCTATGATTTTGGTCAATCTATTATTCAGAGCCTTAGCAAAAATTTTAAAACTACTATTAATAAGGCTGATAGGCCTAAACTTCTTAAGAAGTTTGGCATCGGCTCCTTAGGGATAAGTGTGATCATGGCATAATTAAGTCTTTCTAGGCTTATTTTACCAGTTTCAAAATCTCTAACAACATTCATTAGGTCAATTTTAATGACATCCCAAAAGGTTTGGTAGAACAAGAAAGAAAAACCATCTCGGCCTGGGCCCCCCTCAAAGATAGGATTCAAAAACAACAATCTTAATTTCCTCTTCTTCGAGAAGGGAGCTTCCAATGCTCACTCATTTTCCTCACGAAAATCATATCACTTTCCTCCCAAAAAATATCTCCTAGCTTAATGTTCATATTCTCCTCAGCCCCAAAAAGTGACTTATAATATTCTACTGCATGCTCAAGCATGCCTTTTGTGTCTTCAATGGGGCCATTATTACCTTCTAGGATAGGAATGCGCTTTTTCATAGCCCTCCGATTAGCTACGACACCGAAGCTACAGCAAAAATGAAATAGGATGTATTCTTATCAACTTCATTGACCTCTCTATCTCTAGACCTTTGCCTAGCCTTTATCTCTTCTAGTCTCCAAATACTCTCTAGATCCCTAATAATATCTTCCATACTAGCTTTCTCTCGATAGAGATACTACCTTCCTCATATTTCCTATCTAGGATGTCAAACTCCTTAAGCAGTTCTTTTTTTTTTCTCTTTATATCTGCATTTATATTGATAGCCCAACCTTTGAGGTTTTTCCTTAGATTTCTCATTTTAAACTGCCAAATATCAATGGCATTCTCAAAGGCACACTCAGTTTGCTAGATCTTACTCACTAGTTGTTTGAAATCTGGTTGCTCCACCATCTTTATTCAAACCTAAATATATTGGGTTTCTTTATTTCATCACAATCTGAGTTCCATATAAGAGGAACATGATCACTCTCTAGTCTTTGCTGTAACAAAGGCTCTAGGAAAAGTTTGATCAAAACTATTATTACGTAACAGCTTATCAATAGCTGCCATGATAGGTTGTTCCCCGTTATTGGTCCGTATATAAGTTCTAGAGGAATCCTTAAGCTCTAAAAGACCAAAATGATTAATCCATTCCGAATAAGTCAAGCCATCTATGCTTAACAATACCATTATTTTTGTCCCTAGCACTAGAAACCAAGTTAAAGTCTCCCCTCCTGAATAAAATCTAGCTTCCCTTCCTCATAACGTGAGCCATAAACAGAGATAAGTCTCCAAACCAATTTAGAATTAGTGTTTTTAATCATGGTATATACACAGTATTCTTTCATTTGCCGTGCTAAGGCCTCATACTTACTAGAATTCAATCCAACCAGGATACCCCCGGCAAGGTATCCTTGGCTGGTAAGTAATTCCGATATAGTTTCAAGTAGCATAGTTAAGAAAAGAATCTTCAAAGGACTCCTTGTTTTGTCTCTTGGAAACTAACAAAGTCCAATTTATTGTCAACAACAAAATCAGTGATGCACTGAAGTTTGCCTCTCTTATTGAGGCCTCTAACATTCCATGTTGCTCCTATCATTGGAAACATTTTTAATATTTGAGGTCTCAAGACCTTTAGACACCACCTGAGTCCAAGTTTCATGATTCAGACTACTATCCACCTTTAAAAAGGGATGTGTTTTGTCTCTTAGAACCACTAGGTAAGCAAGGATACTCATTAGGATCAATCTCTGCTGAATATCTTCATTGTCGGTGTTGGCAAGATTACAAGCCAACATCCGCAAACTATATATATTGCCCACTGAGCATAAAACTATGATAATTTCTTCAACTTTTTTTTTGTGTGGTGAACCAAGGGGTAGATATATATCTAGGTTTGACAAGCTAGCTTAATCTATGTTTTAGTTAACAAACACCTGATAATGACACTACAAGTTTGGAAGTTTAATTAAGTTATCCCAAGAAGGTTGAACTTTGGGAGGAATGAGGAAAAATACACGTACGGTAAATATCAAATACATTAAAATCTTCAATAAGCTATCCACAACCTCTAGACTAATAAAATTCAACTTATAAATTGAGCATGATAGTTGTCATTGACATAGATAATATATATTACAAAAAATCGATACAAATAAATCTAGCAGTGTGTTGCGCATTCTTCATTCATTTATTGCAAGGCCGTCAGCAGTCCTTCTCCACTTTCTGTCACAGGAATTCTGTTATGCTCAACGGTAGATTAATTTTTTGCTAATACAATATAATATTGCACGCGCCCCATGCTGATCCTACAAGATCTCATATTCTTAATTTCTTAGTACCAAGTACCATGGATGGCACATGACATGACACAACTATTGATTCCAGCAAGCAGTGATCATCTTGATATTGATTCCATACTCTTATATATTTTTTTGAGATAATTAAGCTGGTTAATTAACTGGTCTCCCCACGGTAGAAATTAATAAGATCTCTATTGTCCACAGACATAGAAAACTGAGGATTGTTGTATTTTTTTCTCGAATACGCAAAAAGATTTGCGCATCATTGTATTTAAGAAGAAAGTTTTTTACACCCGTGGAAGACGCGTTCGGGAGGATCGTTGTTCCATTTTAAATTACCGTCATTTTCTCTTCTGTGATTGATTTGGCTTCTTTAATTTGAAGAAAAACTACACGACAGGTGATTCCTTACATGTAGGACAGGACTTCCAATTATTGTGTTCCCTGATGATCTAATCCTGCCTGGACCCAGATAGATGTTTGACTTTCTAGCAAAAATTTTGTTAAAAAGTTAGCATGCAGAACGAGCTACAATAATCTAGTGGTAAGATATTGATGTACAATCATCGCTCAGCATAATATCTTACTTCTAGAATATTCTAATACCCTATCAGGAACCTATAGCTACACCGATCTGTCCAAACACAAGAAACTGCATCTTTGAAATCTTGTGCCATCAACAGATTCACCATTCAACGACGCATATACATGTTGAATGATGATGACATGTATGATATGCTATGTTACCCAGATACGGATACGAGTATCGGATACGATACGTATCGGATACGCGGATACACTATTGTTGAAAAAACAATGACACGGGGATACGGCTTGAATATTATTAATATAATAATTATATGTGAAATAACTAAGCATTAACTCGTTACATGTGGTAAATATAATAATTATACGTGAAATAACTAAGCATTAACTCGTTACATGTGGTAGCGAGAACTTTGGGTGATGTGTTTGCTTTATGGGACTTGAAGGAATAAAGAAAATCAAAAACAAAATAATCAGTTGCTTCCTGTGTTACACGTTACGCCAAGGATTTGCGGCTTTGACACAGTACACGACACAAGACAGTAATCCAAAAGGACGAGGCATAGCTGTTTTCCTGCGTTGGGCCGTATCCAGGTTGGCCCAGCCGCGTCTAGTACGCGTATCTGGAGTAGCACGTATCCAAATATTAGGACACGACTGAAATACGTATCCATCACGTATTTATGCAGTATCCATATCGGAGGAGTGTCGGATACGCGATACGGCACCCCTCTCACGTATCCGCGCTTCATAGATGATATGATTTCTCTGATGATAGCCCTCTCGGACCAACCTCGATAAGAGATGCCACGTCACTCATCAGGGTCGTCATTGTCACTCACAACCAGCCAAAAGCTTCCGCTTCGATCTCACATCACGCGTAAGCTAGTTAAAGATCTAAACTTGAGCTTATCTCCAGGACCAGGAGCCAAGCACTGGCGAACATGCACTGCCGATAACGATAACCCTCTAAAGATCAACGTTGTGGGGCTTACCTCCAGGAGTCAAGCACGGTGCAACAGGGCTTGAGCTTATCTCCAGGACCAGGAGCCAAGCACTGGCGAACATGCACTGCCGATAACGATAACCCTCTAAAGATCAACGTTGTGGGGCTTACCTCCAGGAGTCAAGCACGGTGCAACAGGGGCGGGATGAAGATTGATCAACCTCCAGGTTTTTAGGCAATATATACCTTCATTGATCCAAAATTGCTAATAGGTGTAATGGATCTAAAATTGAGCATGATCATTGACATAGATAATATAGATTACAAAAAATCACTTAACAGTCACCAGCTAAACATGAGAGATGAGCAAGTCAAGCAGACACAACACATCCAGAATAAATTAAAGGCCGTGCGTTGTGCATTACCCATCATTCATTTATTGCAAGTGTGCCAGTAGTCCTTTTTTTCTCTGTCACAGCTGGAATTCTGTTGCACAAGGGTAGATTAATTTTTTGCTAATAGTCCTACAATATACCGCTCGCACCCCATGCTGATCCTACAAGATCTCGTATTCTTAGTTTCTTAGTACCAAGTACCAAGGATGGCACATGACATGAGACGACTATATTGATTCCCTATTATTAAAAGACATTAGAAAAAAAATGAAATAACTAAAAGCTGGTTACTCTCTTCTCCCCACGGCTCCATTGTCCGCAGGCATAGAAAATTACCATCACCTCTGTGATTCGTCCGGAACCATTCCTTAACCGAACGTCCATTTTCGCACGAACCGGGTTCAAAACTGGTCAAATCAATCCGTCCGGAATGGAGCCAATCCAACCAAAACAAACAAGGTCTCAAAGAAGCACTGGGTTGGGACCGGGTACCTTTTAACATTCAGGATATAGATGAAAACTGGATTACTAGGGGTGTCATGACTATCATATTAAACTATTTATCTTTGCTATCATTCTTTGGGGGTTGTGGAATGTTAGGGACAAGATGGGGATAGAATGGAAATTTTTGAGGGCGTCTAATGAAGTTTATCAGCAATCTTTACTTTTCTACGGCGCGTGTTGTTGAAGCCGGGAGACTCTAGCTACGTGGATGAAAAAGTCGAGGATGAAGACATGGGTGGAAGACTATTGGACAGCTACTCAGGAGATGGAGATCGAAGAAGTCCCCCTCTTGAAAACGTTTGATCCCAGTTAGAAAGTGTCTTTTTCCTTTTTTTTTTCTCCATCAGTAAAAATATTCTAGTGGTAAGATAGTGTACAATCATCGCTCAGCACAATACCCCGATTCAATCATGCTTTCTCATACTACCCTATCACGAACCTCCAGCTACACCCAATCCAAACGCAAGAAACTGCATCTTTCAGACAATCATGCGCCAAATCACATTTCAACGACGCATACATAATCATGACAGGAACATGATATGATTTATCGACTCATCTTCTTGTTTTTTTTTTTTTTTAAAAAACATCACAGCTCTGGCACCGCCCTTCTATAAGATGCCACCTCTCACTCATCAGGGTCATCATCGTCACTCACAACTAGCCAAAGCTTCCGCTTCTCACCTCACACAACCCAAGCATCACACGCCGCCGGCAGGCATGGAGAAGTCGGCCGGTGGGTCATCGTCGGGGCCGGGCGTCACCGCCCTCACGGTGTGTGCAAGCACCTCCTGAGCTCGGGTACCAGCCGACCGACCGTCGAGGCCGACACCGCGTGCTGGGCGGCGCGTGTGGGCGCCGCTACCGGCGTGCACCGAGCTCGTGACGCCGCGGACCATGTACCAAGATTCCGACTTCCGCGGGCGGAGAGCGTGGCCGGAGGTGTTCCCGAACCACCGCCAGGTGGTGGCGCGCCTGACGCTGCACGCCGCCACTTCGGCGTGCTCGGCTGCATCCGCTTCCGCCACCGGGTGGTCGGCATGGAGTACGACGGCGCCGGGCGAGCAGGATGTGGCAGCGTGGGAGGAGTGGGCTGGGAACGGACAGGCGTTGGCTCCGGGCGCCGGCGAAGTGGCGCCTGTCGGTGGCCGATTCCGACGGACACGTTGAGGTGAGCATATGCATTTATTTACCCGATGAAGGACCGAAACGGCGACCAGAGGGGGTGAATGGGAGCCTCGATTTTTCTTTTCAATTTCGGGTCATCGGCTCAACCCCAACTTCAAAGGCAAACTCAAACGGGAGACGAGTAACACACGAGCTAACCGGTAGCAAGGTGTCACGAGCAAAGAGAGCACCGAGATGTCCACGACCCAAATGGTTGGGTGGATGTTCCCTAGAAACACAGCGAGACACCCTCAAACGACCACACACGACCGGCTTAAAAGAATTTCCGAATCAATGGACGAAAAGAGTTACCCAACTCCTATTGAGAAGAAGTGGGTTCTCTAAACTAAAATACCCAAGTCAACTTGTGACAGGAGCACTCAAATAAAATCCACGGATCGGTAGAAAATCAATACAAAAATCGGTTCTCAATTTGGAGCAAGGACAAGTGAAACACAAATGAAGAAGCAAAGCACTGAGCTCAAAGTAAAGGTGCTACTTTCTCAACCGTGAGTCTCTTCTCAAGATGGAGATAAAACAATTCTCATTGCTTGTTAATAAAAGCTATGAAAATTCACGAGATGACCATGATTAAACTAATTGACTCACTGTTGCTTGATAGTGACAAGGCCGAAAGCAAGCAAGCTAAGCTCAAGGCCAAATTCGTACAGCACAAAGACAAGCACTGCTCTCGTATTCCTCGACGAACTGAATAAAATTGACTAAGACAAAGCTAACTGGATGGACTGCACTCCAATTAGCACCACACTAAACATCAGTTTCTAGATCGATTCAGAGAAGCATGACTGTTGGGGCAAATCAACAAACAGCTTGCGAGCACAGACAAAATCTGTCTAAACTAAGTTCATCAGAAGCCAGAATCTCACACTTGCACCCGATCTAAACAGCCTGCACAAGAAGCAATTTGAGTGGCTCGATGGCCAATCCACAGCAATAAAAAATTTAACCTTTTGTTGAAGAAAATGCCGAGCTTGGAGAAGCTGCTGCTGCTTGCTGCCTCACGGCTTGGTGGCGAGCACCTGGAAACCTGGTGGCGTGCGTCGCTGCAGAGAGAGCAGTGCCTGCTTGCGGACGTGCTCGTGCTCCTCGAGGCAAGCTGCTGGACCTGCACTTGGCCGCTGCTGCCTGAGACTCAAATCGCCGACCTGCACAGGACAACAGAAACCACCGAAGAGACAAACACAGAGAACAATCTGGATCCAAGAATTCAACGAGAATCACAACAAAAGATCCAAACGCCCGGAGACGACAGGGGAGATTTGGGGCTCCCCTTCCCTCAATGAAAATCACCACAAAGTCTCACCAATTTGGTGTTCTTGGGCCTCTAAACAAGAACCCTAAAATTTGGGAAAAATAAAAACGAAAATAAGAGAGGCAAAGAGGGGAGGAGGCTGTCATCCTCCACATATAGTCCGAAACCCTCTTTCCCAAACTACCCCTAGATACATATGAGCCGATCTTCTAACCCTAGGGCTATTTTGGTCGACTCTGGATAATTTGTCGATCCGACGGCCACCGCGCCTCCTCATCCGTAGCATCGCTCCGCGCGATCTCCCGGATGCCGCCACGCCGCCACGCCCTTCCGTCCACCGGAACGTCCCACCCGGTTTTGAGGCCCAAACCCGTGAAACCCCGCGCCCCGTGGTTTTGAGGCCCAAACCACGAAACCCGCACCGATGGTTTTGAGGACAAACCACCAAACCTCCTCGACACGTGTCATCGCCGTCTTGACCGCCCGAAGTCGCCAAGTCATCCGAGCTCCCCGCTCGCCTCGCCGCCACGCCCGTGACCCGACGACACGGTCCCGCCACGCCCTCTTGCATTCGCCGAATGTCCCGGATGTCAGCCACCATGGCTAGCCACCCGGCGATCCGGTCCCTCGGTCCAAGCCTCACGTCCGTCCTTCACCTCGCGGTCCGTCGGCCCGTCACGCCCTCCTTGGCCCCTTCACCTCGCCGTCGGCTACCATCTCCGAGCTCCACACCCGTACAACACGAACCAAGAGATACGCCTTCGACACACTCCACGTGTGCCGGTGAACATAGCCGAAGCATAAAGAATAAAAGAAAAATAGAATTAAAATGTTGACTTGTTGACAATCACTCAATCACAAAACTAAACACATGTGACCTAAATCAACCATGTGTTCGCACCCGAGATACAAATCACGCAGATCTGTCTGTGTACTCGATCTCTTAATTTACTGCCACTTTCGCAATTAGCGTCTTTGTTTTTCAATATCGATCAATTTAATAATGCCGAAATTTAGTTTGAATTCGGGATCCACTGTACTTAGTTTTCTGTGAATATATTGTTCGGCTTCAACAAAAGAATTACAAGATAATTTTTTTTATATGACATGAACATGATGGTAGATAACCACCAGTGGCGTAGCTAGAGGGTGGACTTTGTGGGCGTAGGACCACCCTAGAATTTTTGTGCAAACTATAATTAGTATATGGAGTAAGTTGTAAGACTTTTTAAATGTATTTATCTTACATTTCAATAATTATATAGTATACTTGCATAATGATATTCTATATTTAGTCCTTGTTTTATAGAGGTTCGTCTAGCTTCAGTTTCAATTCATTCGTGCACCAGAGCAAGGAGCTTGTTTTATATTCTTCCTAAAATCAATTGAGATTTATTGAAATCCTTTTTTTCATTGATTCTAGCTCCCTCCATGTATTGTAACAATAAACCAAAATGCTTGTTGATGTGCTAAACAAAATTATATTATTAAAAATATTGGTGGGATCACCCTAAATTAAAAATCCTAGCTACGCCACTGATAACCACAGTTTTGTGATTTTGGGCTGTTGAATGAGACATGCATGTGGTACACAGTACACTACAGTACACTATACCAAACAATAAATGATCGAGTTGATAAGGTCCAAGGGGTGTAGGAGGAGAACAAAAAACAATATAATTAACTATATTTTACTGACATCTATATGTAGCTTGGTTCAATAGTACTTCATCTCTAAATCCATATACCATATTATCCCTGAAAGTTTCCTCAAAAACAATAATATCCCAGAAAAGAATTCAAATGGATGTCCACATCCATATTTGGAAAAGTAATTTTTCGTGTATGCATGCGTGTGACAACAATGTCCGAATGGGATATGTACATGCATGGACATGGATATAAATAAACATATCCATATGGGTATGGGCATGACTAAACAGATATACTACATATGTACACAACCCAACAAAATTCACCTCTTCTCAACATAACTGAACACGTATGGTAGAGAGCACCTAAGGCCATGTTTCATACCAGTTACTAGTTGGCAAAGTCAAGTTAAAGTGGATTAATTGGTAGCTACTAGTTCACGCATGAAACAAGACTAATCAAGTGAAGTTTAGAAAAATTTAAAGTAACAACTAGTACTAGATGATTCAAAACTGGGCCTGATTTGGCTCATATACAACCCAGCCTACACTGTGTGGCAACGCACCTAGGAATTGATCAATCTTTAACTTGTTGAGCCTACAAACAAAAACGACACCGATCGATATGCATGGTGGCAAAAGCAGAGATAGGAAAGGACGTCTCCAAGAAGGGAACGACGTCCGCAGACGTCGCCGTTCAGGTTTTCACGCCAATCTCAAGAACATCCAACACATCGTCGCTGTCGAAGAACGAACCCTACCGGGGATGTAGAGTGCAATGAAGGATCAACAACAGCCCTGCCTGGCCACAATCCCTGGAGATGTCGCCTAGAGAAAACGTCAGGAGATCGAACCCCGTCGAAGCGACCGCTCCTGTAGACGTCCAAGCTTTCTCGTATGCATGTTTACATATAGGCAGTTGTATAATCATTTTTTTTTACCTTTTGTGCAGACACACAAAGCAGACTTTGTCGTTCTTTGTATGGGGAGGTTCAGTGGTGTGCCCAACATACCCACGTTCCCAGAAGGCAAAGGTCCAGAAGCATTTGATGGACAGGTGATCCACTCCATGGACTATGCCAAAATGGGCACGAGTAAAGCTAAGGAGATGATCAGGGGAAAGCGTGTGACTGTCGTTGGCTATCTGAAATCAGCACTTGATATTGCCGCTGAATGCGCTGAAGTAAATGGTACAGATCATAATCACCTTTGCCTCACTTCACCATTCCTTATATTATTTGAAGTTCTACACGTATTGATAGCATTTTGACAGTTATCAGTTAGAGCTGATATCATTAAGTTGATTTGTGTTGTAGGCACTACTCACCCATGTACAATGGTGGTCCGAACAAAGCACTGGATCGTACCGGACTACTTCGCCTGGGGCTTCCACATCTCAAAGCTCTATCTCAATCGTTTCTCGGAACTCCTCATCCACAAGCCTGGTGAAGGCCTTCTACTGTCGGCCTTGGCTACTCTTCTAACTCCCGTGGTAACTAAACTAATGCATGCATCGATCCACTAACTATTACTATATCTGCAATTAAGAACTGATAGAATAATTACTCAGAAATAAATAACCCATGTGTTCAATTTCACTTTGTGTGTAGAGGTGGGCGTTCTCCAAGTTCGCTGAGAGCTACTACTCCATCCCAATGAAGAAGCACGGCATGGTGCCTGACCACAGCCTGTTCCAGGCCATAGCAGCAGCCACCTTCGCCATCACGCCAAAGGACCACTACAAGAGGCTGGATGAAGGCAGCATCGTGATCAAGAAGTCCAAGACGTTCAGTTTCTGCAAGGAAGGCGTGCTCGTGGAGGGCGAACCATCGCCGGTGAAGAGCGACATCGTCATCTTTGGCACTGGGTTCAAGGGCGACGACAAGATCAAGGACATGTTCACTTCAGAGTACTTCCGGAGCGTCGCGGTTGGGTCGGAATCCACCACTGTGCCTCTCTACAGGTATATTTATATATTTTCTGACCATTTGTCTGAAATTTTAACTCTTGATAGTGGCCATCATTTATGAATTTGTTAAATTTTCAAACATGAATGTTTTCACTTTTCACACAGGGAGTGCATACATCCAAAGATCCCTCAGCTCGCCGTGATCGGATATTCCGAGAGCATTGCCAACATGTACACGTCGGACATTCGCGCCAAGTGGCTGGCGCGCTTCTTGATAGTGGCTTCAGACTGCCGAACGTCGCGGCGATGCAGAAGGATGTCCTGGAATGGGAGAAGTACATGAAGAGATACTCTGGAAGGTACTTTCGCCGGTCCAGCATCCTGCTCGTGCACACTTGGTACAACGACCAGCTCTGCCGCGACATGGGGTGCAATCCGAGGAGGAAGAATGGGTTGTTCTCAGAACTGTTTGAGGTCTATGGCCCCGGTGACTATGCTAACCTACTCTCCAACTCCAAGCCCAAGGAACAGTAGAACTTGTGTTTAAATTCCTTTCGCGCGTACGGATCACTTCGTGCTCTGATATGTGTGTATTATCGCATTTGTGATGACCCTCTTTTCACTTATCTAAATGATGTAAAGCTTTCATGGTATATAATAAATTTGGATGTATGTTACTCCCTCCGTCCATAAGAGAACGTACCTATAGGATGCATGCGAGCGAAACTAGTTTACTTTTTGACCGAGTTTACAGTAAATGGTATTAATTTTTATATCTCCAATTAAGTTCATTATGAGCAATATATTTTATAATCATTTTATGGTACTTATTTTGTATTATTTTTATTAGTAGATTTTTATATAGAATGAAATGAAACTAGGATAAAAGACACTCTTAATGGAAATTTTTTATTTTATGGTTTCATAGATATTTAATTTCATGACTCATAGAGTTGATAATTTTGTCAAAAGAGTTTCATCTCCATAAACTCAATTTTTTCTCTCTTATTAAAAACATTGTCACATGATGAAAAGTGCTTATGCGTATGTTGTTCCGCGGGGATATGCTCAGATACACACGGACTGACATTAAAGGAGCATACTCCCTCCGTCCACAAATAAGGGCACTTCTTTGACTTTTATTATTCTTGTTTGAATATTCGTCTTATTTAAAAAGTTACAATAAATATTTCTTATTTTTGTTATGACTTAATTTATTATTAGTGATATTTTTATGTAATAACAAAATAAGTTATATTTATTAAAAAATTTAAATAAGACTAATGGTCAAACAAGATTGATAAAAGTCAAAGAAGTGTTGTATTTATTAATGGACGCAGGGTGTAAATAGTTTTTTTCATAAAATGGAATCCAAATGAATGACAATAAAATGAGCACAAAAAAAAATTGGCATAAATTGGAATCCAGATGAGACGTAGAGCTCATCGGAACGAACTAAACGGATATATATTTTGTTGGACTAGTCCATCAACCCGTCTTTGCCCACGCACGGGCTAAAAAAAAAACTTGAAAAGATATAGCCATTTGATTTTTTTTTTTTTTTGAAAAAGTTTGGTTCCACAACCTATTCTAACACAATACTCATTTGTACTTTCTAATAATATGTCTCCATTTATTGTGATAAACTTTAGTTAAAAATAATAATTGATATATATAATTTTTTGATCCCAACATATATGGTTGCTGGTTTTGCATCTTATCTCCATGCATGCCACATATGTTTAGCTTTTGAATATTTTAACGTGGAATTGATTATTTTAGTTTTTCTTTATCTTATTGTGGCAGGTTTTAATATTATTTCTCTATATTCACTTTTGTATTCCTATACATATTGCGTCATAACTTCCTAGTTATAGACTTTAATTTGTTATGGATTATTATTATGATTTTCTAAATCTTCTCATACTTTATCTTGTATTTCGCTTGGAAATCTGTGTACTCATCACTTCATCCTAAAATAACTATCGTTCGAGAAATAACTTTTTGGCTGACTTTATATAGAGAAAAATGTTATTGTTTATGGTACATACTCAATATCATTAGATAGATCTCTAAATCTATTTTCATAGGAATTTTATTTGGGTTTAGAGTTTAGAG
The DNA here is from genome assembly GCA_015847255.1 of Hyparrhenia diplandra. Lineage (NCBI taxonomy): Eukaryota > Viridiplantae > Streptophyta > Magnoliopsida > Poales > Poaceae > Hyparrhenia > Hyparrhenia diplandra. The sequence continues at coordinate 191,022 of JADLZK010004893.1, read as the reverse complement.
ATACAAATGTTGCACACATTTTTTAAAAAATCTGGTCAAATTTACATGAAAACAAAAAAAAAAAACGGTTGGGATAGAGGGGTAGGTATATGTACAGGGACAAATGTCATGCTTGCGAGTTTTTTACTATATTAACATTGAGAGAAGTGTATAATTCATAGTGGTTTAAATAGTATTTTGGAAATTTTTATAATATGATAGATGTAGATGGTTTGGATTTTGGGATTATTTTACATTATCTATGTGAAATAATGTAATTTAATTGGGTAGTCTATAGCTGCAAGTTTAGGGGCTACTTTATACTATTTTTTTTTCTAATCACATATACTCCCTGCACCTCAAAATAATTCTCCATCTCACAATATGATGAGTCAGACATGGACTATCGTGATAAATTTCAGTTAGTAATTGATGTATAATATTTTTTGCTCCCAATATATGGTTGCCTGTTTCGCATTGTATCTGTGTACATGTGGCATATGCTTAGTTGTTAACTTTTTAAACAAAAAATTGACTATTGTTTTTTTTTTTTCCTCTTTATCACGTTGTGGTAAGGTATTATACATCTACTTTTGGGCATTTAAGTATCCACATTCATATTGCATCGCAAGAAACAAAGTCCTAAATTATGTTTGGCATCTGTGTTGAGTTGATCACCACTAATGTGTTCATAGGAGAACTACTTTAGGCTACTATTACATAATTGTAGTGGTGATAATTTGGTTCAAGATTTAATTAGTAGTTTTAGACTATTTTTTAATTACAAAGGTTTATATCTTTTAAGGGAAAATAATATATATTTATATATGTAATGATTATCATTGTCAATGATAACTATAGTCTGCCATATATACATCTAATATAAATAACTTGGAGAAAAGACTCATGTTTTGTTCATTGTTTTGTTTGACAAAGTTAAACTACTCCAGTAGTTGACTAAGGTTTTAGATTTATTTTATAATACCATTTTTATTAATTATAAGGGAATAGAATGGCAGTTACCAATGATGATGCAATTCATGCTTTTCCTCAATACTGAAATGAATAGTATATTAGTTTATTTTTTTATGTTTCTGGCTGATTTTCTGCCAAATAGCATGTATATTGAATGTTATGACAAATTTGGCTTTGGTTCTCACATAGATAAAATGGACAAATTACATATAAAATTACATAGCTATAGACTAAATGTGGTTAGAAAGAACATTTGCATTTAAATTTGAGCTCTGACCTGTAAGGAGTCATGCATGACGTGGCATCACCCAACAACACCTAAACAGCTTGGTAGTGATCCTCATCTTCCTCTAGGCGTGATTGATTTAATTGTTGATGACCGAGACCTGGATCGATTAGGTTGTGACACTCGAGTTCCCTGCATCCACGTGCTAGCTGATGGAGGACATTAGGTTCAACTGCCGACTGGCTTTCTGCATCGCCCAGCTCGATCATGGATGATCTGGAACAGAATATGGAATATCAAATAACAAACAGATTGCAAACTAATTAGGAGATCGGGCAACATACGGATGCGTATACACGACATATGTACTCTCGTGTCTCTGCTTAGTGCTTGACAACGGTGCCAACATCCTGCCCCCTATCTCCATGTCAAAGGCACGTCAGGGCCGGATAGTCTACCGGCGATGTCTGACCCGTTCATGTTGCCCTCTATCTCCATGATCATCTGGTTGTTGCAAGCAACAATTCTCGAGGACCGAATTACTATGACACCTGCCAACGTTCATGCTTTTGCGAAAGACTGCAAAGGTAGTAATAATCAGATTAGTATTCTCGCTCATCATGCTTGAAGATGACTTTCTTGATTCATTGTTCCTATTCCCGATCATCAGTATTGGTCGTGGGCTCATGGCTCTGGGTCCTGATGTAGATGAGATGCGACTTTTGCAAGGCCATGGACGATAGATGACGTGAAGCCATCACGATCCCCTTGATGGAACAAAGCCGCCGCCAGGGCTAGGTAGCCTTAGAGGTGTTGCGGTTAAGAATAGAAATATTTTTTCTTGCTTTTTTTTATTATCAAAGGGAGGTGCACGCCGCAGCTGTGGCGTTATGTACGTAGGGTAGTTATGTATTCGTACGTTGATTAGATAAAAATCTTATCGTTTTATCTTTTTTATTATGAGGTGTTTTATTCTAGGTTATCTATAACTCCTATATAGGAGATCCCCACTAGCTCTCCTTAAGGAGTTCTCTGGCCTCCCGATTGGTCCCGGCAGTGGTAACGAAACGTAGCCTAGGTTGATTCTTGCGCTGCCGCCGTTCTTTCCCTACCCGCCGTTACGCATGTAGAGCGACTCGGCAGCCGCTTAAAGCCTACCTCTGAGTCTGGGCGCCTGTCCGCGCCGTAATAAACTTTCGTCCGTCCGCCTCCGTCCACCACGAGATCCCGCCACCTCATCCACCGGTGGGCTTCCTCGACCCCCACCTCCATCCCTCCGTCCGTCCTCCGGTGTGTGTGCCCCTTGCCAACAGTCCACCTCCAGCAAGGCCGCCAAGGCGTCGTCCGCAATCGTGTATGACGTCACCGAGCTGCAGCCTGCGAGGGATGCTTTGAGCGGATGCAGCTAGAGAAGGAGAAGGCGGAGGAGATGGTGCGGGAGCGGGACGAGGTCATCCGGAAGGAGGAGGAGATCGAGACCAGAGACAAGGCACGGGAGCGCCTCCAGGGCGAACTCAGGAAGGTGCAGCGCCAAGGAGTTCAAGCCCACCGTGGTACGTTGCATTTAGATCCAGTTCTCTCTCGCTTCGGTCCTCTGCGTTTGAATTCGCTCTATCGATCGGATATGATTTCTTCTATAGAGCATCCCTTGGTCAAGTCGTTGCTGGAGAAAGACCAAGACGCCAGGCGACAAGGGCAAGAAGAAGAAGGGCAAGGCAAGGCCCGAGAGGAAGAAGTCGTGCCCGGCGTCTGCGCTCGGCTCAAGGACCAGTGGACCGAGGTGAGATCAATAACCACCACCAAATCAGTCTGATTCGTCATCTCTTTTGTTTGCCCACCAGGTGTTTGACGAATTGTTGTGCCCATGTTGTTTCCAGGTTAAGGTGGAGAACTCTGAGGCGGACTTCAAGGAGGTGTCCGCACGATGGGCTCCAAGTGGAAGGCGCTAAGCGTCGAGGAGAAGCAGCCCTACAAGGAGCGGTACCGCCAGGAGAAGCAGCCCTGCTGCTCCTTGCTGGAATCTTGAAACAATTTAGTTTGGTCTTTTAACCTTTCCTTCCGCATTTGCTAGCAATCTGATTTTTCTTTTTACAAAGTGGCATGTGAGTCACCAGATCGGAGCCCATGTAAAGGACCATCTTTGCAGCCGATTGAAACAGGTCTTGTGGAATTTGCACACGATTGATGATGGCAAAAGACAGGAATTAAGGGCAGCGGAAACTGATTATATGCAGCGACAAAAGGTAATCCAACCTTTTGTTTTATTTTTATATTAGCCTGATCTAATCTGAACACACAGCAAACAAAGTAATACAGAATTTGCATTTTCACATCCACTAATTGTTGTTTTTCCGTTACAGTTCTTGCATTGTTTCCTTACAAACAACATGAACATTTTGTGAAGTAATATCTTTATTGCAATAAATTGCAGTGCCAGTTCAAATTTACGGCTGCGACAAAAAGTAAAATTCCTTTTCTTTACCTTTTCCATAGTTAATTAGCTAGTGATGTTGTCTAAAGTCTTTTAGAGAATCGAAGCTCTTCTACCTATTGGTGTAATTGATTGTAATTTTTTTTCAGGAAACTGATTGCAATTTTTAGCACCTGTGTACCTTCAAAAAGGGAGGGTGCTCATGAGTGCCAAAGGTTTGCTAAGTATTTTAGGTCACTCTACCAAACTGAATAGGTACACATTCTTGCTCCACTAACTATTATCCATTGCTGCTGCCTTAAAAAACTATTTGTGTTGTTTCTTCATGTTTGTTTTCTGATTGTGACGTAGTAATTCCTATGGCATATATAGACCTAAGTTAATCTTCAAATTTCCATACACCCATACCATCGCACGTCAAACTGCCTATGATGTATTTTTTGGCTCAGTCCTTGATGCTCCACAACATGAGGTTGAGGGACTACAAGTATTGAATTTCAGATAGGTAACCTCCAAAACTACAGTACTCTATACGGTGTGTTCATTTGAGTACACGCATCTTTATTCTGGTACCTTAAATAATTCATTGATACATCATATTGGGCTGAATTATCTGAATCTGAAGTTATAATCAGTCCATCTTATGAAGAATGCTAAGATTTACAGATTTCCTCCCCTCTCCGGATTAAGATGTTTCCTTCAGTGGTTTGGATATTATTCTTCTACAATTTTCGAAGTACACTGTTGCTGTGACAAAGTAAAGTTCCTTTTCTTTGATTCAACTGCAGTACGCATACCTGCACTGCGAACCTGATAAGAGGGATTGGGATGAATTTACATGAATCTCAAGTTATATTCAGTCCATGTTATGAAGAATGCCATGATTTACAGAGTCCCTCTCCTCTCCAGATTAATTTGGACATTTCCTTAATTGGTTTGGATATCATTCTTCTACAATTATTGAAGTATATTGCTGCTGCGCAAAGTAAAATTCATTTTCTTTCATTGAACAAAATGTACAGCTGCCATACACTGCGAACTGATAAGAGGAATGTGCTACTACAGCCCGCTACACTTACGTTATAGAGCAAATCCTTTTGTTTCATTCTGCCAACTCAGCCAATATTCTTGCACTACTACTTTGCGCTTCTTTGTCACAACATCATGACACTACATCTAAATACCTCTCCAAAATGACTATGCACTCTGCTATGAGTTGAATGCTAGCGCTAGAGCCGTGGGGGGACCGACGCCACGCAGATCGGGTCGAGGTGACAAAATTTGGGTGCCTTTCATGTTCTAGGGTTTTGTGTGGGTGGATTTGGACTCCAACTTTTGTGGATTTTGATTCTTTTGTGCAGGCGAAGGAAGTGGGTACAGACCAACACCGCCCCAGGATGCCCTGCTCACATCGCCTCTGCCTGTTTGCTAGCTGGTTGTGGACAAACGCGAAGCTGCTCTTCATCTGTGTGTGGTTACAGCTCTAGGCCTGCTACACATTCAAGGTTTGTGAAATGAGATTACCATTTAAGTATATATAAAACCTGACACCGATTTGATTATGCCATTGGTTGGGTTCTGAACCTTTCTTTCCTTTGCTTATCATATGGTACATTCGTAACTTAGCAGATTAAATATGGAATAATCTTAGATTAGAGAGGTCCACAGATTTCTTGATCTACGCAAATGAGGGTCAAAACAATGGTAGTGTAGCTTAATGGTTTACTAAAAAAAGGATTTAGGTGTCGTTTTTTTTTTTCCCTTTCTTTCCAGGTCAAAACAATGAAAGTGCATGCTATTGTTCTCTATGAGGTCCTGCCCGAACAAAAGCTTCGATGGCCACCCATTTTACTAATACTCATCTACAAAATGATCTTCTTAGATTTTTTTTTTCATCTTCTGAATGCAAGGCTGAGCACCGCGAGTTCATTACAGATTGATTGAGGTACAATAAAGCACACTTTTTTCTGTTTTTTGGCAATCACAATGTGCTAAACACAGTTTGCGCCTTGATTTGTGTTAAGCTAGGACTCATCATTCAACTTTACTCATCATCCTCTTTCATGATTGTATCCATCTGGTGTTCTGCTAACATCCATGTGGTTATTCTAGCATCTGCATGCAGTCTGCTTGCATTTATAGGTGTCTGCAATTTGTTGATAGTAAGAAAAATTCTCTTTCATATGAAACGTACATATTGAAGCAAACAAAGCAGTCCATCTTCCCAGATACTCCCTCCGTCCCAAAATAAAACGACGTTTTGGGTTTTCGTGCCACAAGTTTGACTTGATTTGTAGAAAATACGTAAAAAGATTTAAATCTCCAAATAAATTTGTTAAAAACTAGATCAAAATATCTTTCCAATGATACTAATTATGTAATATAAATATTAATCCTATTTTAATATATAATTACCGGCAGATGTTTCTCGGGAAGCGAAAAACGTCGTTTATTTTGGGACGGAGGGAGTACAACCTTAATCATGTCCACAACGAACCCCTTATTGTTCACCCATTTAGTCATTTACAAACGACATCACTTACATTCCATAGCGATGGTTAGATCTACCTATAAGTTATAAAATAAATGTACAGTTAATTATTGTTTACTAATACGAGATGATCAACCTAATATACAAATCTATAGCATATTTACATTTAATGTATTCTACAGCAACCTACAAGCAAAGCGAAGGTTAGACCTTAACCAAGAGGCTACAGTTGATCCGCAAAGGAAAACAACAAAAGACACATTGAGAGGTACTTAATAATTTATTAGAATCAGCAAAACACGAAACAATCAATAAAAATCAATATATGATATCTATATTGTACTCACTACTAATACATTTAACTATTGCGGGTTGCTCTCAACATCGGGCATGGCGAAACGAAACCGGGAGGAATTATGTTAGCTGCCAAGGACTTAGTCAAATAAACAATTATGTGCCCTTCTTTAAAAATGCCGCACCATACATTGTCTGATCTTAATAATTTTTTGGGTTATACTCGGTACAGAAACCTTCCAGCGTTGGTCTTAAAAATAATTGTGTAGACTCAATACACTATTATTTCAACTATCCGTAATAAGCTCATATATCCCTATCATGCAGACATGATATCATGAAAATTTCCCTTATGATCATTGCATTTTCTTAATTCCCGCAAAGAACGCGGGTGGGATTCCCCTAGTTATTATATTTATAATGGCGGTTGTGGGTAATTTTATAGAAAAAGAAAATAGATCTAATGGCTATTGTTATTAGAGTCTTCTTGATCGATGGCTAGATGTTTCTGATTATTGTGAGAATTTCTACGATTTATCTTTTTTCCTAGCGCGTGGGTGAGAATTAACGTGGAGTCTCCGCGCGGAGTCTCCAATTAGTAATAGTAAGATTTGGAGTTCAGATCCTAAAAAGAAGTTTTAAAGGCTCATTTTTGGCGGTGGGCTATTTCCTCTTCAGCACGGCCCTCCTCGGATTGAAATGCGCTGCGGGCCACCGATACTGGCACTCTGGCAGCCCTTGGGCTGGGCCTGTGAGCGTACGTGCATTGGATTTGGCAGGCCAGCCCGTTGAAGCGCTGTACCCAAGGCCGAAACCTTCGTTCTACCTAAAACAAAACCACAGGGTACGGCGTTGCGTTAAAAAAATTTACAGAACACAAATGAATTCTTCACAGCTTCTAAAAAAGAATCTTCACAAAACTGAAATCCAAATCGTATAAAAAAATTGAAATCCAAATCGAAACAACCAAGAGTAGTAGACAAAACGACATAAGCAGAAACCACCATGTCCATAACAGCTCCACACAAGTCATTTGCTTAAAAGGACACATGGGAACTTGGAAAATCAACGTAGCAGGTAACAGCACTATTCGCGGTTTACTGACAAATATCTCAAGCCACACAGTTACAGTTATATAATAAGGCGGCATTGCTGTAGGTTCATCAGTGAGAAGCCACCGGTAGATGCAGTTGCAAACAAGTAGATTCACCGTGGAAATACACGCAAAGGATGTAAACCCTGCTCCTCCCTTCTGCTTTTAATGCAAATGAAGTTACTCAGGCCATCTTCTCCGTGAAACAGTCTTCAGGCCTAGCAAGTGAGGGGTGAAAAATAAGGAGAAGGCATCAACAACCAGCTGTAAATCACAAAAAAAAAAAATACTATAAGATGCAACCAGATCTTCAACAACAGATGATTGTGTGACAACAGTCCTACCAAACATAAGCAACATCATCTATCTCCTGCTCAAGTATATAGGATACTATTGTATCAATAACAGTTTTGGAAGAGCGATTTCACAATCTATCTCATAGCAAAATTGGGGACATAAGTGATAGCCATCTGTAAAGATATATTACCCAGAACCAACTCTGGGTTCAGTTGACTAAAATAAGATGTATTTGCACAGAAAAATGTCAAGTAATTAGCCATAAAGGATCCAGTTATTCAGCACAAACAGATAAAGCAGCAGCCAATCCAGCAAGCAGAGGTGGGTACTAGACTAGAGCGAGGAATCAAAAGAGAAAAACACAGTTAAACTGAACAGCATGTTGATTTGCAATTATATGTTTTCAGTACCAAAATATACCATTATTACAAAACCTACCCCTGGCAACCACACTAAGCTAGTATTACCAATATATGAGAAAAACAGCAGCATAACAAAGAAATTATCTCCAGCTGCTTATATATATATTTATATATTAAATAGAAAGCAAGACTAACCCCATTCCTGAACCTCGACATCGCCCACCATTTGGGTTCTGTCTTGAAGCAAAACATCAATCCTTTGTTCCTACAGGCATAGAAGATCAGAGTCCATGAGAAGAAACACAACAGACAAAACTAGCATGTTAGTGACCAAGCAATCAGTCCAGATTGATGCCATACAAGATAATGCCAACAAATTTTTAAAAAGAACAGTATCTAACTTGTAGAGGAGGAATTCTCAATTCAATGGGTTTCAATGCATAGGAGATAAAAAATCAATTGAAACATAGATCTAGTTTTTTACCTTTAGAGGTACTAGTGTCTGTGATATAAAATGCAGCTGTACTATACAAGCCTAATATGCCAGAGACTGAAAATACAGCTACAGCATTCATTAACAATGTACACCATTGTATTCAAACTCACCAAAACAGTGTTTTTTTTTTTCTAAATTGAAGATAAATAAAAATCGCCTGAAACCCACTACATAGTTTAAGTTTTCCTTTCAATAAGCATCTTTGTTTGCATTGTTTAGCTGAACCAGAGATACTAAGCCTGTGGATACATAAGCAAAAAGAATAGATGTTCAGAGAAATGAAGATGCTCACCAGAATTGCCGATCGCAGCAGGTAAAGATGTGATGTATGAGGCCACAAGGACGCGGTGGGGGCCTAAGCATGAGGTGTCCATCACTGGCCACAGACCAAGTTCCACTGCCGAGATGATATTGTGCAAGATAGTCCTCTCCAGCATGAAAGCATACAATGGAGTTGCCGCCAATTGACGGCAGCCAACTGGGTGAGACACATAAGCTCCATGCACCAACAAAGAGGACATGATCACCGATGCTCTTCACACGCACAGTCCTACCAAGGACAAGATCAGCAAGCTTGAGAACTAATATGTGTGAAAAGGAGCTGTCGTTGTAACCAACAAGCATGATCTCTGAGTCCAATTCAACAAGGCATGGTAGGTGGATTTCCTCGCTTGAACATGTAGCGATTGTCTTTGGAGGAGAGAATGCTAGCACAGGTGAAGAATTCTCAGGTGAAGAATCCTCAGGTGAAGAATCCTCAGATGAAGAATCCTCCCCTTCGCATTGTAGCACAAGTTGTGGCGGGTCAAACTGCAAGACATGTGTTAGCCCATCTTCCCAATTCACCACATAAAGCTTCCCCTGGTACGACAGCGCCCTGTCCAGTTGGTTCACCTTCCAGCTGCTAATTGTCCATTCAGCACCACCAGCCAACGCAAATGCCACACGCCCGATGCTGTGAAAGGCTAGCATCACCGTGATGGCCCCCTCAGCCGTGACATTGACAGCAGCACAAAGCTTGCGAGCTTGATACAAGTATCGCGAGTTGTTGTGTAGCCACCAGGGATGGGCGGTGAGCTCGCGGTCCATTTCGAACATTTGATCGGCGAGGCTCTCGAGGTCCGGGAACTCGGCGACGTCGCGGGTGAACGGGTGGAGCAGGCGGACGGCGTTGTCCCCGTCGCGCTGCAGGAGGAGGAGGCCATCGGGGGAGTCGAGGACGCAGTGGTCCTTGAGCTCCGGGAGGGGACGCGGACGATGGGGCCGGCGGCGGAGAGGTCGAAGAAGCGGGCGTGGCCGCCGAGCGCACGGTGGCCGGGGAACAGGCCGAAGCCCTCCGGGAAGAGCATCCAGCGGCGCGGGTGGAAGCGTGGGTCCAGAAGGGCGCGGCCGCGCGGGGAGGCGGCGGCGGCGCGCCAGTGTGAGCAGACCGCGCGGAAGCGGACATAGTCCAGGAAACCGCCCGTGGCGAGAACCCGTGGCGAGATGAGCTGCGTCAGGTCGACGTGCAGCGACGCCCAGTCCGGCGCCGCCTCCTCGCGCCCCCCCGCCACCGCTGCGCAAGGAAGCGCCTTGCCTCGGCGGCCGGGCGGCGGCGGCCATCCCCTACGCCGCCAGTGCTTTCTTTACAACCCACGCCAAGATCGCAGCGAGGAAGCCGGAAAAGATTGGATCTTTTTGGGGAGATCGAAGGAAGTGGCAACGCAGGAGATCGAAGAGGAATGGGTTTGTGCCATTACGGGCCGCCGCAACCCGAGCGACGGAGCGACCAAAGTGCCTCGGGGTTTGTGCCGTTGTGCGGGCAAGGTTTTTCTTGCTAGCACGGGAGAGCCAAGATGGCTTGTTTGGCTTGGCACAAGCCCCAGTGATCAAGGCAAAGCCACCATACAAACCAGGCATGGCCTACCTCGTCTTGTTCGGGCTTTGCTGGTGCTGGTTTGTTATGAGAGAAAAAATCTTTGGTGGGCCATTTGGTATGCTTTGGTTTGTTATGAGAGAAAAAAACCACATTGGTGGTGGGCTGAACCAAAAAAGCGAACAAAGGCTGTGTTTTTCCTGATACAATGGATTCAAATTCAACCCACTGGCACAAAAATAAGCTACTCCCTACGTTCTAAATTAATTCGTTTGACTTTTATGTCACAAGTTTAACCATTTATGTCATTTAAAAAATTATATAAACATAGTCAACTTCAAATTATTCTTGAAGAACTTTTATTAATAAAGCATACCATAACAACAAAAAATATAATCTTTTATATAAATTTTTAAGGTTAAACTTAGGATTAAAACAATCAAACAAACTATGATTTGAAATGGAGTTAGTAGCTAATAGCTGCTAAGTAGCTTTTAGCTAGCTAATTTTTAGTAAGTGGTGGTTGGATAGTGAACTAAAGGTGCATTATAAACTATTAATTAATAGCGTTAAACCTGCAAAACGTTATGGGATGTGTATATGTCAAAATTTCTAAACTTTGATTAAGTTTGTAAAAGAATACCAAGGGTTCGTAGTTCAGTTGGTTTTGGCTCGTCTAAGGCACCCCGAGGGTTCGAGTTTGAACCCAAGCCAAGCATATTTGCTGACCAATATGGGTCAAATTTCAAGGGCTCGGGGTAATAAAATGGGGCCGGGTATATATGTCCATCGGGCCGTGCCGCCCGCCACGGCGGCCCCAGCCGTGCCGTCTTGCGTCTTGCACGCAGGTCGTGCCTTGTCGTGCCGCCGCGTGCGGCCGTCGCGTGCCACGCCGCTCGGTGCACGGCCCGTCGGCCACACGCGACACGTGGGCCGTCGGGCCGATGCCGCCGTCCGAAGGCGTGCCGTCGTGCGAGCCGCGGCCACGAGGAGGAATCGAGGAGCCGAGAGGCCGGCGGCGCCGGCCGCCGGTGGAGGAGGCCGCGCGCTCCCGTCGGCGGAGATCCGGCGCCCGGCATGCGCGGGAGGTGGAGGCCCTCGGCGTAGATCCCGGCCACCCGGCGGTGAGGTCTCCTCCTACGAGCTCGACGAGGAAGCGCTACCGCATCGTAGCTCTCCTCCTGCGACCGGGAACGAAGAACGGAGGCGCGGCGGCTATTCTTGGACCGGATGTGGCGCTCGCGACCTCACACCCGTCGCTAGCATGCGGCCATGCCGGGATGGGAACCGGAGGCGGTGGCGGCGGCTATTTCGGGCGGGAATGGGAAGGATTCGAAGAAAGCTAGGGTTGGAAATGAGGATAGGAGTGCAGACGGGCCCCGACCGGGTCGCCGTCTTGGCCTTTTTGTCGGCCGTGGCCGGGCCGTGCCACGGGCTGGGATGGCGGCCCGTGCACGCACGGCCGGTACCTCGGGCCGGGCCGGCACGGCACGCCACCACCATCGGGCCGGGCCGTGCCGGGCCGGGCCAAATCGCCGTGCCCGCGGGCCGGGCGGACGGGCGCCGGGCTGCATGCCCATATATAGGCTGGGGGTTGGGTTTTCCTCGAGCTACGTGGGCTTGCGTTTTTTTAGTTTGTAAAAATATATGCAATATTTGAATATTTGTATCCGGATAAGTTTATTATGAAATTTATTCATCAACCATCTGTCAAATTAAATTATACCAAAGTCAAAATTCTTACCGATTAAACCAAATTTATCTCACCGAATTAATCGAGGCTTAATTGGAGGTATAGGCAGCGACGTCTCCGCAGTTCTCTAATCTCCCCAAAATCCGCAAGGTGCGTTCTCTCACTCCTCGATCTCTCGTAAAACTTGGATCACCGTTTCCTTGATTTGTCTGTCTTCCCCGCCGTAATCTTGTGTGGTTTCTTGGGTGTACAGCACAGATGGCCGCCGGAGCAATGAGGCAAGGGGCCTCCTCCAACCCGGTCGGCGGCGGCGGCGGGAAGGAGGCGATGTCTTGCTGGGCGTCGCTGCACACCGACCTGACACAGCTCATCGCCGCGCGGGTGCTCGCCACGGGGAGTGTCGTGGACTACGTCCGCTTCCGGGCGGTCTGCTCCGGCTGGCGCGCCACCACCGCCTCCCCCGCGCGGCCGCGGCCTGCTGGACCCGCGCCTCCATCCGCGGCGCTGGATGCTCTTCCCTGAGGGCTTCGGCCAGCGCCCGGGCCACCCCGCCCATGGCGGCCACGCCCGCTTCTTCGACCTCTCCACCGCGGGCGCCTTCGTCCGCGTCCCCATCCCGGAGCTCGAGGACCACCACGTCCTCGACTCACCCGACGGCCTGCTCCTCCTGCTGCGCCTCGACGACACCGCCCTCCGCCTCCTCCACCCCTTCACCGGTAGTTGCGTGCTGATGTGTTCTGTTTCTACCGGATGCTATCCCGCGAGCTTTGCAGCGCCGTCAACATCACGGCCTCGGGAACCATTACCGTGATGCTAGTGCTTGCTCCGATTGGCCGTGTCGCGGTTGCATCGGCCGGTGATGATGAGTGGACTATAAGCAGCTGGGTCTGTGAGCAGAAGGAACTGGAGGCCACCCTGTCGTATCAGGGGAAGATATATGTGGTGAATCGGAGAGGCGGGCTAAAACATGTCTTTCGGATTGATCCTCCGCTACCTTGGTGTGATGGGGATGTGCCATTATCTCCACCAGCAGTGCCTCCACCAAGGAAGGTTGCGACACTGTCAAGCATGGAGATCTGGTGGCCTTCTTTGGTTCAATTGGACTCAGAGATCATGCTTGTCGGCTACAAGAACTCAAGCATTTTGGTTCTCAAGCTTGCTGATCTTGTCTTGGGTAGGATTGTTCCAGTCACATGTATAGGTGATCATGTCCTCTTTGTTGGTGCCTATAGCTTTTCTGGTGCCCGTTGCCTCTGTGTGTCATCCAATTGGCTGCCGTCCCTTGGTCGAAACTCCATCATACGCGTCAGGGCGAACTATGTTGCACAATACAACCTAAACTCTGGTGCTTGGTCGCCAGCTAGTGATGAAGGCACGTGCTACGAACCTCCAAAACCCCCTTGTGAACTCGTCCATCACATCTTTACCTGTTGCTATCGGAGATTCTGGTATGTATCCTCACTTTTCCACATCGATTGTTCCTTTGCAAATTTATCCAGGATTTTTGTTGGTTGTGCTGTCTCCGGTTTAGCTAAATAGTAGTAAGTAGAGCTGCTTATTAGTTGGAAGCTTAAACTGTGGTCTGTAGGTTTGAGGCTTACTTATTTATCAGTATATATTATATAAACGACTAGTTTGACATTAGTTATTCTTAACCATTTACAAGTTAAATATTCGAGTGAGCTTGGGATTAACTACACTCCCATTTAAAAAACACACTTGTGCATTTTTCAAAATTAGTGAATAAAACATTTTCTTGTAGGTCATGGATATACATGCTGACACACAACAATTTTCTTCACAAGAATGATAGACTCTTTTTTTTCAGAAAGGCATATTCTCACTTTCTCCATGACATTTTATATGTCTGCAATTGTATATGATCTATGTATTTTTTTTCCCATAATTTTAAAACGCAAAGCAGATATTTTGTATAAATTTTCAAATTGGGTCGCTCACTTTTAACTATTCCTTGAATCTTTATTGCTTTTTTGTTGTTTGATGCCTAAAGGAACACAGGGTTCTTGTTCCAGTTTGGGGCATGGATACCTGATTGGCGGGTGAGGCTGCCAGGCTGGTCCTCATAATCGCAGTAAGTATTGATTTTGATTCTTTCTTTATCTTCTACAAGAAAATAAGTTATTAGTGTCCTGGATTGTTTCTTTTTGCTGATACATTGGTGATCTTAAGATTCTTAACCTTACTACTGCTTGCCAGGGGCACTTTGCAGTACAGCTCAACGTTACTACCACATGAGCATTGCGAGTTGTGCATTTTCCTGCAAGCACAACTCAACTTATTCTGCAAGCACAACTCAACTTATTGAAAGTTGGAATAAACTGAATTTGATTTTGCTTGCGATGCTATAACTTCACATATGGCTAGAAGTTCTGTCTTCAATTTCATTACGCTATACTGCCTTTTGCTCTTCTCACTTTGCCATCGATACAACAATCTCCTAGAAATACTCCAACAGGGGAAGCATGTGGAGTGTTTTCGCCCTTAGGGCTTATTTGGGTGCACTCATGCCATGTGTTGGAGTGGATTTGGGGGTGAAAATTTGCTAATTTTTCACCTCAATATATGTGGATTGAGGTGGATATGAGTGCATCTAAACAAGACCTCAATATTGCTTTATATGACTATCACCATTGATGGTGGATTATCTGTTGTTTCCATTGGGCAGACTTACAATTGGAAGACTCTTGGCCTGCTGTGGACGTTTGAAGAAATGTTCAGTCTATGTGTCTATTTCTCCAGTGAATCTCTACTCTTGTTGCGTTTGTGTCTCCCCAATGGTTGCTGGTCTGAAGAATTTGGAAAGAACAGTAGCTGTTTGGTTCACCCCTGTACTTTTAGTCATCTCCTGTTCAACCTGAAGACTGAAGACAATGCTCTTCATGTACGTAATTCAAAGGCAACGCTTTTGTCTACTGCTAGCTGCATCGCCTTGAAAGACTATCTCAGTATTCTTTATGGAAGGGGTGATTTTCTACTGAATATGTTACTCCTTCCGTCCTGAAATGAAATGCAAAGTATATCAAGTAGTTTTAGGAAGAAATAAAGCCTTGTTTTGATATCTTATGATTATATAAATTACATTATGATGCAAACAAGAATGATTATATTATTGAATAGCATAATCATTAATTTTAGGATGAAATAAAGTCTTGTTTTGATATTATGATTATACGATTAAATTATAATCCAAAAAAGATTGATTATATTATAGTTTAGTACAATCAAAGTACGACTACCAAAATCACATAATACAGTGAGGACTTGTTTTTTGGGAATTATAGGTGAAAGTCCAAATTGCCCGCGTCCTCTAGCTTCTCTTCTCTTTTCACACCATCATCCAAATGGTAAGTAAGGATTTATCACTTAACCAACCACAATAATCCATGAATCCAAACATTGCGATCAATAATCTCCATTATTATAATCTTATGCCCAATCTATGATAGTGTTTTTCTTCCACAACAAAACAATATTAGTCGGTTTATCAACCGCATAAACCATCAGTCGCTTAATTTTCTTAGCAAGATATGGTTTTAACACTAACATAGTTTCGGAGAGAGGCCACCAATCTAGGGTTTTGAGAGAGGCAAAAGGGAAGAGTGTGTCCCGCTGGCCGACAGCCACTCTCAACCAATCTAGGGTTTTGAGTGAGGCAAAAAGGGAAGAGTGTGTCCCCGCCGGTGGAGCCAGTCTCCTCCACCTCCAATGGCCTGAGGGTCGTCATGAGGCGGGGGAGACCGCGGGTCTCGGCTGGGGCTGTAGGTAGTAGAATAGGTCCTAGCCCTAGGGTTTCGTGTCCGAGCGGCATCGGCGAGGCGGTGGCGGCGGCATCGTGATGGAATAAGGTCTCCTGGGTTCATCCCCATCCCGTCATCGCTCCACTCCGGCATCGGCGGCAAGCCCATGGAGGAGGGTCTCCACGTCTCGAGCCCATGTTTTAGAGTCGGTCGGCGGCGGCGACCGAAGCTGACATTGTGTTTCGAGGATGTGGTCGAGGTTGTGGATGTTGTGGATGAAGGGTTAATGGATCGAGCTCGACTCTTTGGCGGCGGTGGTCATTGACGACGAGTTTGCATCCAAGGTCGATGGAGCTCGGGGCGTGGACCTGACCAATGGGCGTTCAACAACTACTTCTGCTTGTCTGGGCGTATGAGCGTCTACTGCGGTCCATCTCAAAGCCGTCGGCGTGCGGTGGAGCTTCTTTCGACCTCAATTTTGATGACGGCGTTTGAAGTTGACGTTCTTCGGCATCGACTTCTAGTGGCTTTCCGTGCGAAGTGGGTCTAAGAACTAGTTTGTAATTTCGATTTTTCTTATGTCCTTAGCGTTGGACACAACTGTCCTTCGTATCTTCTACAATGTTCCTATATTGGTACCGCTTCATTGTCTTTAATTTATACATATACACTTTTAAAAAAAGGACATATATGTATGCCACTAATTTAGTACCAGCTACATTGAGTCCTTTTGAACAAGATTATGTTTAAAGGCATGCATGAAATGGGGTTTAAAACACACCACATATGGACAGGGTTGAGCATTTTGAAAATATACTAAGACCCTGTTTGGATTGGGTGACTAAAACTTTAGTCACCCCTATTTTAGTCACTTTACTTTCAAATAGTGGTGACTAAAATCGAAGATGTGACTAAAATTGAGAAATCAGGGTACCCCCAAACAAGCCCTAAATTTACAACCTTTGATACTGTATTATTTCATGGCGGAAGTAGTAGTACGTAATGACCCGGCAGTAGCCCCAAAAATAGGGCCCCTACTTTTTATTTAGGGGCTTCCCCTACTTTTAGGTGCATAAAATTTACTTCCATTCCAACAATAGCCCCCAAATTCTCTTAATAGACACTGACTGTTGGGACCCACTTGTCATCTTCAATCTCTCACCATCTAGAATAGAAATATCGCACACAGAGAGGAGGATAGAGGTCCGACGAGTGCCACACAGATTGCCAGGCTTAAGCTTGGCGGTGCGAGGGCGGGAGGAAAAAGGTGGTAGTGGAGATCCGATGGCCGCACGAGCATGTGGTGAGCTTGGAATAGGAAGGGCTGCGGCGGGGCAGAGTTGGTGGGCGCGAGTGGGAGGAGTGCCGGTGGAGCAAATTTAGCCCGGACAACGCCCACCACCGCTTGCTCGCGGACGGACGGGGAGTGCCGGCGGAGGCGGCTCGCCGGACAAGGCCCGCCACCGCTTGCTCGTAGACGGACGGGGAAGAAATGGCGGCGCGCACGCCCTTCATCGCGAGTAGGCGGAGGGGCGACGGGCAGCCGCGCTCGCGGTTCTATACGACGTAGGGAGCAAAAATCTGATGGGGGCCGAAGGGGTGACCTAACAAATTTGTTGGGTGAAGGGTGGAATTTGTTGGCCCAACAAATTTGGGGCCTCTAGTAGGGCCCTGTTGGAGTTTTTTTTTTCAGACCCTAAATTTACCTATGAGTTTTTTTTTCAGACCCTAAATTTACCTATGAGGGTTCAAGTAGGGGCTCTGTTGGAGTTGCTCTTAGCGCAAAATTTACTATCCAACTAGAACAATCCAAATCACTTTGCTTAGAGCATCTCCAGTGGGGCCCTACTTGGGCCCCTACCTTAAATTTTAGGAGTTTAGACAAAAATTCAACTTCAATGGAACCCCTATATGGGCTCTAATTTTGCATGCCCCTCCAAATTTTAATCTCAACCCCTCAAATCTAAGAGCCCCCTATCCGATGGGGCCTACCCCACTTTTCCTCTTTCACTTCCTCGGCCTGTGGAGGAATCCACACGCAGCCCACCCCACCGCTGGCGGCGCGGCTCCTCCCCGCGTCCGTCACCCTCTCCTCTCCACCCCACCGTCGTGTCTGCTCGCCCCCTTCCTCTCCAACCCCCAAGGAGCTCTTTGCAGAAGCCGAGGAGCTACACCAGGTTGTGGTGGTTCACGCGTGACAGCAATGGGAGCTCCGTGCGAAATGCGCGCTCCGCGTCGAAGCGACGCTGCCGCTGGTCACCGCTATCTCTGCGCTCCGCACGCTTGATGGCCACCTCCGCCCGTCGGGGAGCTTGGCGCTGACACCGACCGGCCGCCGCTCCCAATCTTCTCCTTCGAGAAGTCGTCGGTGACGCTACGACGGATCGCGGAGCACGTGGCGCAAGGCCCGGTCTTCTTGTGCACGCAGTGCTGGGCATGGTGTCGCGACGACGCCCCTCCCGGCTGGACCCGATGTAGGTGGTGTCGTTGTTGAAGCGCCATGGCAAGCATGTCGCCGGGGGTAGCTCATCGCCGACACGTCGGGGACTTCGTCGTCACCCGGCCCCGTCCTGCTGGGCGGCGGCGCGAGAGGTCAGCGAGCCGCGGAGTGTCGAGGCCACGCGAGCACCCCCTCGGGACCGCGCCCGTCGGGGGTCGCTAGCGGCGGCCGGGGCGTCATCGGGCCCGCGGCGTGCCGATCGGGTGTCAAAGCATGAATTGGGCCTTTTTCCTAACATCCACTTTGGAGTTGAGGCTCAATTTGAGCCCTATTCTTTGCAACTTGCATGCAAATGAAAATTTGAGGGCCTAAATTAAGACATCCCACCGGAGATGCTCTTATTAAGTTCATGGATGAACTCATCAAATCAAATCAAATCAAATCAATCAAAGAGACAAAGATAAAGTCTTGAAAAACGTTGGACTTCCAATTCTCCGGAACTCCAAAATTTTGTCGAAAAAAAGGGCAGGAAAAGAAATTCTTCTTTATTTCGATTTTGGAGGTTTGTTCTTTGATTATACGTACCCACGTGACATCCCAAAACCAAATCCCTGTAAAAAAAAAAAAACCAAAGAAAAACCGGGAAAACAACCCCCGACTCCGCCTCACTCGCGAGATTTTGGTTCCCCGCCCCTTCGTCGCCGGCGCCGCCTGCAGCTGCTGCCGCCACCGTCCTTCCAGCCGCCACACATCCTACGCCTCACGCGCTCCTGCAGAAGGCCTCTCAAAGGGCCAAGGCCCTTCCTATCCACGCGGCACCAGAGTCCAGAGTAGCAGAACCCTAGATAAACCCTCTAGGGGGCTAAGCCCCGGCGGCGGCGATGGTGAGCGTCTCTCCCGGCGAGTGGGTCCCCCACGTCGAGGCCTACGTCGACGTCTCCCGCCCCGCCGCCCAACACGTACCGCTCTCTTTCCTCTCCTCTCCACTTCCCCCGTCTCCAGTTGCAACTTTGGTTCAGTTAGCTTGTGCTTTGAGTAATTCCGGCTTGTAGTATCCGTAATATGAGGTTGATATTTCGGCTGCCGGAAGAAACTTTTGGGTTATGTGCGCGATTTGATAGAACACCTTCAGTTTTAGATCCTGTGTAATTCTAGTGCAAAGAACTACTGTTTGGTTAATGCGTGAGGCGAATCCGTGAATGTTGGTGCTTGCTAGCTTAGTCTGATAAGAAAAAAAAAATGTTCCTTTCGCTTAGTCTGATACCTGGTTTCATTTGTATTCTAATGCTGTAATGATGTGGCTGTGCAACAGTCTGCTAGTGTGGATGCTCTTGCTGCCCTGGTGAAGGACAAGTTGACCCTCTTCGATTTGGTATACCCCAGCCCCCAAGATATGATTTTGTAGTGCGATCCACCATACTGGGGAAAGCATGTTGACTTTGTTCTTTTTCTCCTTGGTGATTTTGTTCAGGTATCCAAAATGGATATGTATTTGACGACAACAGACCACATTGTCAGATCAAGAGGTTCGTTTATCTCTGTTCTCTGCTGTGGTTACCTTCCACGCTATGTTTATCATGATTTCTTAAGTGACGGTCAAACAGTATAATTCAAAGTTTGAACCTCCTTTCTAAGTTCGTTAGGAGGTATGGACTATGGCTAGTTGCCAAGCTTTAAGGTGCTATATGGTTGCTCCTAGTGCTAGTCCCTTGGAAGATGAATAATTCAAATGCTATCCTTTTTGTGAAGACTGTTGCAGTTCTTTCTATTCAAACAAATGCCAACTCTATAAACAATACAAGCACACAGGGGTGTGCATGCCCACATGCAGATTGCCAGTACAAACTGAAAATGGCCAGGAAGAGTTTGCCACTTTCATGGACCAGTGGTTGCATTTCCAGAATTTTGAACTTTGTTCTGAACTTACCGTTTCAATCTATCTTGTTGAACTTATCTCTTTGCATCCGTTCCTGATAGATTTGAACTTGTCATTAACCGACTACTGTTATATGCATGTTTTTGCTTGCTGGTGATTTACTTTTAAGCTTTTATATATTACAGGAATTCGGCTTCTGGGGAAATATTGTCTCGAATTGCATTTAAATGTTTAGATGTCAATACCATTACAACGTTGTCAGACTTCTTTATATCAAGATTGGTAAGTTTGACGCTTTGACTATGTGAATCATGATTATTTCCTCTCAAATACTTTCCTAGAAGTTTTAAGTATAAAAAGGATGGAAGAGAAAGAACTGAGTCATGGTTTTCTGTATGATTGCATTTTTGTTGAACAATAGGCTGACATGTTTGTATTTACAGCTGCTATTAAGTTAGTAAATGTTACCTTCTGTTCCTGCAATTTTCTTGTTGCAATCATGGAGCAAGATGAAACCTAACAAGGAAACCAACTAGGCAACTAGGGAAGATTATGTGTTTATATTTGTGTAAGTTCTTATTAGACCAAGGCCTTGTTTTATAATTTAATAACAACAGCAGCAGCAGCAGCAGCAACAGTAAAACCTCTTTGTCCCCATAAGTTGGGTAGCCTGGAGATGAAACCTAACAAGGGCCACATACAAGCAGAATATGAAGAGTGATTGGTGTTTGTTGTATAAATAATAGCTGAAAGCCTTGCATTTAACAACATAGCCTTTTTCTCCCTTTCAAGGAAAGTGGTCATCTTTGTTTTAGTGTGTTATCAACCCTTGACTGCACTCATCACATAAAAATCTGGCACCTTATTTGGTTTCTAAGTTATAATGAGCTTGTGTTTCATTTGTATGAGTTCTGTTTCCACACAACAAAACTGTCAAAATTATGGTTATGAAATTTTGTGTTAAGAGCATTACATGCCATAGCGAGAACCAACCCCCCCAAATTGTGTCATGTTTAGTGTACATAGATAGATAAACTTACATTAAATTAGTTTCTACATAAGCGGGGTTTGCATTGTGAGATGCAACAAGCCTAACTACAGCATTATTTACTTAGCTGGCTGTTCAATATAGGTGGCAGCCTCCAGTGCCATCCACGAAATCCCCATTGGCTAGGATGGCAAGTCCTTCATCTGATTAAAAAAATTGCATAGATGATCCCTAGGTTAGACCAATAACCGAAGTTACTTGTGAAGTAGGGTGAGTGATGTGATCTGCTCAGGTGCAAAAGGGCCTTAATTCTCTTGTCATTCTGGGTGCCTGAACTCTATGGAATCATTAGAATCGTTGCACTTTGCATAGCAGGAGTTTGCTGCTTGCCGAAGAGGAGGCTCATCTTTAGGGATTGGCTGGGTCTTGAGGGCCAATGCCCTAGCTCCTAGCGATGTAGGTTTTTTTTTTTTTTTTTTTTTTTTTGTCATTTATATTTCAGTCAGGGTGCGTATGTTATTGAAGTGAAGCAAATCAGTGTGCTGAAGATTGATAAATGTGATTAGTGCCCGTTCAAAAAAAAATGTGATAAGTGTATATTCTTTACCGTTTGGCACCTGTCCTTATCTTAGCAATACTCATGTCTTCTTGTTTTTTATTCTTTTTTTCTATATCAGTCAGATTGGCAAGCAATACGAGGAGCCCTTGTTGGTTGCTTGGCTCTATTGCACAGGAAACAAGGTGTTGGCTGCATTGTGATTGCTGATGTCAAAAGACTAGTTGAGTCTTTCTTACATAATGTTCCGGTGCAGTCACTTGCAGCTGCTGACCGCAAGGTTGATTTGATTCTTCAGCGCAAAGATGATAAGATATGTACATCTTAAAATCATTATCTGATGTACTGATACCTTTCTCCTTCTCTTTGTTTGAATCCAGCTGTGCTTTGAGATTCTGAGCTGCATACTGGATCGGTACCCGGAAGCTGTAAAACAAATGGTGTGGTGATTACTCTATATCTCAAATATCTGAACAACACTGGATCACTAGTATATTGGCAAAACATAATTGCTGTCCTTACTGGAAAAAGAATGAATTTATGAGTTCTGTCTGTTCATAAACTTTCTAGCTGTTAGGGTAGTATATTGGCCCTGTTTGGATACTCTAACTTAGTTAGAGTTAGAGTTAGTTTCTAACTTTAACTCTAGCCCTAAACTAACTCTAGCTCTAGAGGTGTTTGGATGGAAGGGTTAGATTGACATTAAATGTACTTTCCCAATCATTTGGTATGGATGGAGGGAGAAAGAAAAGACACTTTTTAGTGGGCCCAACCTGAACTAGCTCCAATTAGCACCTCTTAGATGGGCTAGTTTTTTTGGGTGGGTTAGATGCAACTAACCCAATCTAACCCTCCTGTTTGGATCCTTTAGGGCTAGTTGAGCCCCATCTAGCTCAAACTAACTCTAACCTATGGATCCAAACAGGGCCATTGTTCTCTACAATTTCTGTTCTCTTCTGTTAGATGTTTTAGGGGTGTTTTTTATTTTAATCTTTTTTTGTCGATATTATGTTATAGAACTTTGTGATCGTATCTTTTTGCAACCCCCTCTGCACCAGCACCTGTTCTCCTTGTTATTTAGTTACTAATTAGTGGTTAAGAAGAAATAGATTTAATGATATCACACACCTTCCCTGATGACCACCACCTCCAAACACCCACCCACCCTAGGCAATATGCTCAAGTGTAGTATTTGCATTTTCCTTAAATATAAGCACAGTACCCATTGCCTTCACAATGCTTGGATTTTTTTTTTTCAAATCACGTATACCACGAGCTAAAACAACAAGGTATGAAAGTGAGATGAGATGGTGATTAGTAGGGGGGGCAGGGCTACTTTGCGAAGCATACCATGGGAATGGGAATTGGAAACTATTATAAACCTTTTTTTTTTAGATAATGCTATTATTTGAGAGAATTCTGGTCATCATCACATCTGAGCTCATGGAGATTTGGTTTCCGTCTCACTGCCAATCCATTTGTACATTTGTAGTTACTGTTCTTTTAGATTTATGCAGAGGCTAAATGTAAACACAAACTTAATTCATATTTCTTGGATGGTGAACAGCTGTATGGGATCTGTGAAGCAATTGATGAAGAAAAGGATCCAGAGTGCTTGATGCTTGCTTTTCATGTAGTGGAAGTTGTCATGAAGCTGTTTCCAGATCCATCTGGTTTGGCAGCACAGTTTGCAGGGGATGTTTTTGAGATTCTGAGCAAGTATTTTCCTGTCTACTTAACTTCACACACGTATGCTAATTGACCAGTTTGATTGTCGATCCGTTTTTCTTTGCTCTATCGTTCTGTTACTCAGTAGTCTTGATCTTTCTTTCTCCAAAGTGGGATCATGATTATGTGTCATGTCTGTATGCAGGGAGTGGGTAATGGTTTGGATACTAGACGGGAAGACCTCTCTAGAGCATTGATGGTATGAATGTGTTATTTCACTTGATTTATTTATGGTTTCAAGAAGGTTTCCTTTTTTATGATTTCAACTAAATATATGCTCTAGCGAGTTGTGGTTTTCTGTTATTAGATGCTTGTCATGTTTGTTGGTGAGGAAGGCTTGCTGTCAGCCCTAGGGGCTGTCAGTGTGTCTTGGCTAACAGTATGTTTGAATACTTGCAGCATGCTTTTTGTTCAACTCAATATTTTGAGCCTTTTGTCATCCCTTTGCTTCTTGATAAACTTTCTTCCTCTCTACCCTTGGCAAAGGTAAGCAGCTCCACTTTCTGCATTGCTCCTACAGCAATTTACCATAGTGAGTGCCCTCATTAATTTCGTAGTGCTCATCTTTTTACTTTCTTTGCAGATTGATTCTTTAAAATATTTGGACAATTGCATTCGCTTCTATGGAGCTGATAGAATGGTTAGAC
Organism: Hyparrhenia diplandra; assembly: GCA_015847255.1. Lineage (NCBI taxonomy): Eukaryota > Viridiplantae > Streptophyta > Magnoliopsida > Poales > Poaceae > Hyparrhenia > Hyparrhenia diplandra. Next base: position 166,837 of record JADLZK010004893.1, on the reverse strand, counting down.
ATGCATCAGCTATCTGGCACAAGTTGAAAGAAGTGATTTTTAACCTTTCTTCAGATCAGTTGTTAATATCAGAGGCTCTGAATTGTTTGAAGACTACTATTATGTATATTGATTCTTCGGATAAAGATCTTCTTATTAATTTGATCTTGTTGGATGAGGATATTGTGAACAAGATCCACTCTGTATCAAGCGTGGAAAAGTCCATATTGAGTTCATCAGAGGACCTGGCCCAACTGCATGCACTTGGAAGTGTTATTTCTATTCTTGCTGAATCATCTACATATATCTGTACCAGAGTTCTTCAAGAGCACTTTGCACACTTGGTAGATATTGCGGGAACCAAAGCTGACTATGAATCTCGGCAGTTGAATAATTGTAATGGATCATCTTCTGCTCCTGCCAACTATGGAGCACTCTATTTATCTGTTCAATTGCTTTCATCCTGTAGAGAAGTGGCTTTGGTATCTTATGAAGATTGTTCTTCTGTTAAATTAGCAAAGGAATCCTGGTGGCTTATCATAGAGAAAAAGCTGGAGCAATTAATCCATCTCCTTCGATCCTTTTTTACTATAACTTCTCGATCTATGCAGCCAATGTTCAGACAAGAATATGTCTCCTGTGCTGGTTAGTTAACATCTTAACTATGAATGTACCACAGGCACATTTTCGACACATGGACCTGATTGGTGTCGTTATATTTCTCGACACTAGATTGATCCATGAATGTGTGCTCCCTTCATATAGTGTTGCCAAAGTTACAAATTCACAAATACCAAATGCACATGGTGTCCAACTCTTTTATACAGTTTACCTATTTTGTGTTAGTGCTGTACTTAAGTTATATATTCTAATTCATTTGGTCCTAATAAATGGTTTGCAGCGAAGGGCTTGCTAACACTAGCAACATTCCCGGAACAATGCTCGCCTCTGCCAGCAAATGCTTATGAGGATATTCAGCGTATGTTTACATCAATAATTGTAAACAAGTTTGAAAATGTAGATCTGTGGAGATTGTCATTGAAAGCATTGACTAGCATTGGTTCATCTATTGCCGAGTTCCATGCTTCTGAAAGGGAAGTGGTTTACTACAGAGCGGTTGTTGACAAGATTGTTTCTTTGGTTGAATCTTATGATACCTTAATGCCTCTCGGTCTAAGACTCGAAGCAAGTTATGAAGTTGGAACTGCTGGGTTGAACTATATGTTAAGAGTTGCAATCACTTGAAGTAGCTGTTGTCACCAATATTTCTGAATCTGAGGTCTGCTCGCCCTGTTGACTTCTTATTTTGTTCAACTTTTCATTCTTATAAGCAACTGAACATAGTTTTTACTGTTGATGCAGGCTAATGGAAGAATGGAATGTGCTGAATATGTGGCCCATTTATTTGAGTGCTACTGCAGCCGGATCCTTCCTTGGTATGGCAACTTTGGTTTTTAGTATGTAATTCTGTGTCAAGAGAAGTCTACGGTCTAAAAAAACCTCGGCCTAGGATTGTTCAAACTTAATTGCTAAAATATGTTCCAGAAACTTGATCATTGAATAGCTGTGACAAGCTATCATGTTCTGTGATAGACTTCTCAAACATGGACTAGTCCAACTAATTTCTGTTCTTTTTGTCATAATATATTGTGGTAAGTGATTCATTCTCCCTGAGTAATAATCTCCTTTATTGCAGGCTATTAACTTCTGGTGGTGTCAATGAACTTGCATTGAGCTTCGCTCTCTGCGTCTATTGGATGAGACTAAGGATTTGACTGTGTTAGATAGAATCAGCTCACAGGTGAAGCTCTATCAAATTGAACATTTCTGTCAATCGAGTTATTAAGAGTGCCTTGTGCTTATGGTGGTACATCTTGCATGGTAAAGTATGCTACATATATTGATGGCACTCTAATATCTCTTTTTCAGGGCCTCCTTGACTCACTAATGGCTGGGATGAAGCTTTTAGTTGGAGTATGTACAGAGGAGCAACAATCACTTATTGTTCAGAAAGCATATAGCATAATATCTCCAATGCTCTCACTCCCAATGAAATTGATGACGGACCGTCTTTTGCCTGTAGATGAGTTAGTTCCTTCACATTCTGTTCCGGAAACTGCTCTCATGAGCATGTTTTCGTCGATTATAATAGGCCTTTGGCCTCAAACACCTGTGCCAGATATAATGGTGATGATTAACCTCTTTACCGTCTTCCTACTAAATGGAAAAATGCCAGCTGCTTATTCATTAGCTTCTATTTTCAATAAATATCTACACAATCCAGAGTTGTCACATGAGAATCAGCTGGATAAAATACTTGATGACATTCTTGAGAGGTGTTTCTCAACTGTATTAGCCAATAGCTGCTCAAAGATATCCCACTCTTCTGCTGGCACTTCAGATGATGTTGATCTCTCAGATGTCTCCACTGGAAACAAGCTTTCTAAGGTTAATATCTTGTCTAGCTTGGCTTGGATTGGCAAAGGATTACTTATGAGAGGAGATGAGAAGGTGAAGGACATTTCAATGTTTCTTCTTAAGATTCTATGCTCAGATGAGATTTTGTCTAGTATTCCATCCCACCAGGAAGAACCTTATGGCGGTGATTCATCAGATACTTCTCTTGCAATATCTGCAGCTAGCGCATTCCATGTGATGATGAGTGATTCAGAAATGTGTCTAAATAAAAAATTTCATGCAAGAATAAAACCGTTATACAAGCAGCGTTTCTTCTCAATACTGATGCCATTCTTCCTCTCTAAAATTAAAGAAACAACTGCGGTCACTACAAAGTAAGTATTGGTGTTCCTGTTATTTTATTCCTTTTTACCTTTTACTGATTACTGCTTGTTTTTCCAGTCACATGCTTCTTACAAACTATTATGGTCCAGTGCATCATTGCTGTTCCCCTCTATATTATGTTTTTTTCCTTACTGGTATTCCTTTTGTAAGTTTGAGGACATGTTGAAGCCTTTTTTGTTCTGAAATGCTGTTAAGGGGTTTATGTGCATTCTGGACAATATCCAAATCACAATCAGTGTTCTTACCGAACTTGTTTCCTATCCTCACATGATGGTGACCTACTGTTATTTTTATTAATCCATCTGTACTAATTTTCCTTTTGTTATATTTGCAAATTAATATGTTTAACAACCTTTTTCCTTTAGGTTGTGCGGGAGACAGCATTACAATGTTTAGTAGCCTTTTCTACGTTACCTCACTCAAAAATTTATCCTATGCGGCGTAAGGTTAGTTTTCTACGTGTATATCTTTTATTGGCAAAATATAGATGCTATGACCACTGGGTAACTATAAGGTTTAAGGTTTACCAAATATTGAAACCATTCCATGTTGTTCTCATGGACCATATTTTTGGGAAGGTGTAAAGCTTCATGCTTCAGCTCTGAACTTTCAACTCAGAAAATAAATGAGATGCAGTATATCTCATGACTAATTTGATATTGTTAAATTTAGGGCATAATTCAGAGAGAAGATATTAGGGATTATGTCTAACTGTCGTTACACTTACATCAGTAACGAAGTTGCCCTTACTAAGAAAAAAGAACTCATCAGATTGATTGTTCATTCAGGTTGTACAAGCAGCAATCAAGGCTCTCAATGATAAGAACAGGGCTGTTCGTCAAGTGGCTGTTCGATGTCGACAAACATGGTGTGTACATTTTGCTGGCTACACATTTATAATTTTTTTGAAATAAACAACTTTTCCTTGCCTTATGAACATCCCTTCAACTTATGCAGGCAATCATTTGCTTAAGGAGTCTCTTTCACAATGGTCTCACGTATTTGGGAGGCAGCATGTTGCTTACTGGGTGACCCTGTTGGGAGCCAATGAGTATACATGATTGGTATGCATGCTTCAAGCTTTTGGTTGTTTCAACTTGAGATTTGAGCATTGCATTGCCTTTCGTAGGTTTATTTACCTTTGTGCACATACAGAAGGTGGGATACTGGGAGTGGACACTGCAGATCAGTTCATGTCTGAGACCTGATATTTGGATCAGCTGCCAAATTCAGATGTTTGGAATTCTCTGAAGAACCAGGAACCATGGGAGAAATGTGCCTGGAAATTGGCCCTCAATCTGGGTTGCCAACTCTTCAACACTTTACTTTTTTTGCTTGATCCTGGACATTGCCTTGTATGTAGGGTACAAAACCAATATAAGATCACTTGAGAATGTAACCTTTGTCCCCTAGTGCACCATGTATTCTTTGGCCTTCCCTCGATGTTGGAGAATTCACATGTCACATGTTGGCATGCATGAAGCATTTGTGCTAACAGTTTAGTTTGCTCTCATGTTTCGATCAGGCTCAGCCGCTGAGAACGTGTCTCGTCTCGTCGAGCATGGCTCAAACACTTCTGTAAGAGATAGGATAGGAGTACTTTCCAGTACTGACCAAATTGTGTCGGATTGTGCAGTATATAGAAATTTGTCATCCTATACAATTTTTCTGCACCGTGACTATTTTTTAAATAATATTTTTAATGATTAATTGCAAATATAGAAGCTGTTATACAAAAGTCTGAGATATGGCATGCTGTTGGAGGCCGCCAAGCACCTTTTCGGCGCCTCATGAGCCGACAGGCGTACGTGGCCACGTGCGACGTCAACGGTGTCAAGGCAATATGGCTGCCGTGACGTGCTCGTCATAGCCGTGCCGCCGCTTGATAGGCTGTCGGTGTCGTAGATAGATGCCAGGACGGAGAGCACCAGCGCGGCGACGCACCCGTAGGCCGTCGTGGCGACACTTACCAACTGATGGGCAGCACTACAGTCGACAGCAGCATCTACAATTCTGCAGATAAGAACAAGGTACCAGTTCAGAGATGTGCGAGAACGGCGGCAGGTTTGGAAGAAGAGAATAGGGTTTGTTTGGATGTACCTGCATCCAAATCAATCCATTTATGTAAGAGTGGATGGTGGTGGCACTTAGTTTAATTTTCGTTTCGAACCACGTCAACGTGGATTGAGATGAATATAGCATCCAAACAAAGAATTGTTTTAAAAAATCACAGAGTAGTTTTGATACCTATTTCGTTGCAATTTGCAGAGAGAAATCGAACTGGATGTTATTATTTATTGTTATATCATTATATTGCTGCTCACTTGTTTGCTGAAGTACTAAACTTTTTTTTAGATAGAACTTCGTAATGCATGAATTTCATAGAAATTCGCAAGTACTTGCTCGGAAACTCAGACTGACGGTCTTGGTCAGTCACGGAGATGTTTTGGCTTCTGCGAGTTTGGACGGCAAAGAAGGCCGGGAGGGACCTAGCCTCGAGTCATCTATATCTATATACTTAGAGAGTTTTTACCACGCTTGAAATTAATATTAGCCCTCTATTTGGTCTGATCTAATGGTTAAAAATAGATAGGAACCAGGCAAGAGGAACCAAGTGGCGGCGAGGAACCACAAGACCGAATCAATTATAATTAACATTTAAGGGTATAATGGTCTTTTTTAGTCTGACAAGGAGCAGCTTCTCCTAAAATAAAAACTTCTTCTGAATGTTGTCAGCTTCCTGATAAGAATTCGTAAGTTAAAAAAGAAAACGCTGTGCATCTGCGCCGTTGACCGCCTCCGCCGTCGCCGATTCCCCGCTCCCGCCTGCACAGCGGCACAGGTCACCTGGCAAATTGTCGTCGGCGCTGTAGGTCGATCGACCCGTGTACCTGTTTCCTCGCTCGCTCGAGTGAGTTGCATATAGTCAGTTCCACGAGCTTAATTGCCTGATAGCATCGGCTCTTAACGCCTTTCGTCGTTGCAGGGGTCGAGTTCAGCAAAGGAATCCCTTGTTTTGGGAGAGAATCTGTCTAAACGAAAAGATAGCCTGCCAGCTGAAATTTGCTGATAGTCAGTTTTTAGATGATTTCCAGTCAGTATTTACTAACTGAATTTCTGTCAGTTCCATCAATGCTATTATGCAGTTGATCACGTTACTGTTCTTTATTCATGATCGTTTCTTTCCTGATTGTTCATACCGCACGAAAGAAATGCGAAGTCTGTGGACGCTCTGGCCTTGTAATGAAGAAAGATTCTTCTGTTCGATGCCATGGGTTTGATAAGTAATATGATTCAGTGTCACTTTAGCTCTGGGATAACGAATTCAGAAGACCTTTGCCCATGGCAATGGCATGCATGTGGAAAATTTGACAACGATTTCTGCCCTTCCGCGGGTGGTTTTCTTCCATGGCAATCTTGGCGAAGATTCTTCTTCCGCGGCAGCGCCACAGCGACGGGCGGTGGCGGGCGCCGATCGGGCGGCGTTGCGCGGTAGTAAGGAGCAGAGGGGGCACGCGCGCGGCCCGGGGAGATAACGACGCAGAGATGGGGAAGGACGGCGATGGCGGAGGAGGAGGACTACGATCCGCACCGCAGCTCACGACGATGCTCACGGAGGCGTAACCGCAGATAGGGGAGCAGTCCTGGATTCAACGTGAAGTTGGGATAACGTGGTGTGAAGTCGCAAAAGACTAAACTACCCTTAATGAAGAATTAAGGGGAGGAACCGCTCAACATAAATTTACGGGAGGAACCGGCGGTTCCTACCAAGCACCTAAAAATCTCATATACTTAGGCCTTGTTTAGATGGCTAAATTTACTTAGGCCTTGTTTAGATGGCTAAATTTTGTAATCGCATGTCACATCGCATAATCGTAGAAGACGTTTTCGTTTGTTAGTGGTAAATATCATCCTACCATGGAGAAAGAACTAGGCTCAAAAGAATCGCCTCGTAATGTACATCTAAACTGTGTAATTAGTTATTTTTTTTTTACCTATATTTAGTCTTTCCAAAAATACGTCTTTTGGTGTATTTAATGTGATGTGATGGAGAGAAAGTGAGAAAAAGGTTAGAAACTTGAGCAATCTAAACAAGGTCTTACCTATTATTTTCGTGCAACCCCCCCTTCCCGTCCAAGACTCATTCCACTGTACCCACAACAGTACATGTTCCTGACCGTACGATCTCAGCCCCGCCCGATCTCACCCTTCCACGCCTCTGCGATACCAACATCGACCCAGCTTTCCGTGTGGAAACATCGCGACTTCTCTGTGCCCCATCCCCGCCGCTCTTCCTCTGTCTTCCCGCAACCTCTCCACCGCCGCCGCGCTACCGCCGTCCTCTGCCCTCCTTCCCCACTTCCTCCTCTACGTCCTCCCTTCCCCTCGCTCACTCTCAGTCCCGGCTAGCGCCGCCTCCGCTCTGGCCGTGCACCTCGCGACGCCGCGTCTTCCTCGCGCTGGGCCGCACGGCACACCACCGCGGGCGGATCTCCATCCACGGGGCAGGTCCCCGCAGCAAGGAGCACGCTCGAGGGTACACGGCGCACGATCCGCCGTCGTTCTCCATGGGCTTCAACACAGCATACGACGATGGTGATATACTCGCTGCCTACCTGCGTTGCGAGCAGACGTGCCCACCGTTGGTGCCCGGAACTCCCTCTTCAACCGGTGTGGCAGGGGCGGTCCGGGTGGAAGAGCGTCACATGCTCCACCAGATCTCCTGTCGTGGGATCGGGAGCTGCCGCAACTTCGTGCCCATGGGTCAACAGGTCCAGCATCGCTTTGCGTTTCCAGTCACTTGCATCCCCACCAGTTCGATTCTTGATAGGTACACGGCCCTCATTATCTTTGGAGTATGCTCTCTGATTGCACAAATCAGTACCTAACCCACCAAACAAACAAATAAAGCGAGTGCAAAATTTGGATTCAATATTTGTCAGAAATTGGCGCAACTGTACCATTCAGTACAGATTGCTTATTATGACACCATTGATGCCACATACTGTTGTCTATAAACTGGATAAACAAGTGGATGCAGCTTTGTTCTTATTCTGTCCCTGTTGTTGAAACTACCCTACAGGCCCTAACATTTATTTTACAACTCACAACGATCAATAGGCAACATCTTTCGACTCCATAAATTGTCCCATTTGATTTGTTCTGTCAAATTTGAAATTTAGTTCTTTCCCATCTCAACTGAAACTATTTGTTTTAATAGCTGCCAACTCATTACATTAGCAGTTGTTCCTCTTAATATAGGCACAGAATCGAATTCAACTTTCAGCCACTATGTATGCACAGTAGACAAGATGAAGTGCACCATTTTAACAGTACCTATTTCACTATTTCACAAATGCATGAATCTAACAGTGTAAAATATTTGCATTTACAAGATGTTTCAACTATCTTCCTGATTCAGATATTATTTTAGGATCCTCATGCACCTACCTGTTTCTCTTTGTTCATTCAGGCCATCATCATGAGTTTTGCATAAATTCTAACTTAAGGCGACATAAAAAGCTCATCAACTTTCATCATGGATTCTAAAAATGCAATCCCTTCATGTTAGTCCGCGTCCTTTCACTGCTTATGTGTTAGCTTACTAGCCCGCGCAATACTGCGCGGGGTTCCTGCTAGTATTACTACAATCCTGCAGCTACATGTAACAGCAGGTACCCGGAGCCTGTGTGATTATTAGAAAAACACTTTTCTCTTGGTGGACCGGTCGATCTCTGCTTTTGGTTCATATCTCCTTCTGGACATTCTTAAGATCTGTAGTGAGGTTGACAGATGATCCTAGGTTGACAACGTTGTATATGCGCATGAAGTCACGGAACCTGACGGTGCGGTAGCACGGCGGCTTGTCGTCGGCGAGGAACTCCTTGGCTGGGCCGATGAGACAGTCCGGCGTGGGCATGATGAATGTGGCCACCGCCGTCCGCGCCTTCGTCGAGCTGGTCACCACGCGGTGCTCAATGCTCTTGAGCAATCCATTGGTCACAACCTGCAAGACGACCAGTTGAATGATCTTGGTTGAGGCAATGCATAATCCTATGCTCGAAAAGTGATCGATAAGATCGATGAAATGAGGACCTCGAGTTGCTGGCCGAAGTTGACGACGAAGGCACCTGGCATGGGCTCGACCTTGATCCACTCTCCCTTGTAGGCGACGTCGAGGCCATAGACGGAGCCCGGGAGGAGCACGGTGATGAGGTTCCGGTCGCAATGCGGCGGCAGACCGAGCGTCTTCTCCGGGTTCGGGCACGGAGGGTAGTGGTTGATGTTGAGGACGACATCGCCGGCGCTGATGTCTCCCACGAAGTAGTCAGGCCGGATCCCCATGCCCTCGGACAGCAGCTGCAGCAGCTCCATCGCCAGTCCTCTCGTCAGAGTGGTGAACTGCTCGATGACGCCCCGCAGCCTCTGCGGCGTGTGCGGCCAGTCCCTGGTGCCGTCGCCGACGGGGAAGGGGCAAGCGAGGCGGAGGCAGTCCCGCCAGTACTTCTCGCCGCCCGGTCTCGTAGGTGGTGCCGGAGAAGATCCGGTTCGGCTTGTGCCTGTCCTCCGAGTACATGTACGCCTTGTCCGCCGCTGGCAGCTGGAAGAACTCGTCGCACACCTCCGCCATGTCACGCATCACCTCCTCAGGGACACCGTGGTTCACCACCTGCACTTGTGGTGATGAAACCGAATCGGATACAGATAGCTACCAGAGTGATTCTGCATTATGCCCTATATATCCCATATTTCTTTGTTGGATCTTAGAACCGGATACGGATCATTCGGATTTTGATATCAGGAAATATTCATCCCGTTTTCATTCATCCACTATATATGCACTTGCATTGTTGAACGAGTTAATTGTTTCTACCTGTCGTATGTACGTGTGGTGTTGCAAACAAAACAAAATTAGTTAAGGATTGCATCAGCGTGCTGCTTGTCTGTTTGCTGGTTTGCGGTTTGGATTTGGACGCATCCATGCATATGCATCTCACCAAGAAGAAGCCGAACTCCATGCCGGCGTCGAGGATGGCACGACGGACCTCGTCGCGGCTGCGAGACATGTCGATGACTGGCAAGGAGGCAGCAGCGGAGATGGCCGGCGGCAGCTCACAAGATAAGATGGAGCGGTCCAAGGGCAAAGCTTGCAGGGACGGGGCTAAGTGGAGCATATTCTCCATGGATGAAACTGGTGGGGAGAATGCCGGACGGACCTCTTATTATGATGCAGATCACAGGTGTTTGGGCCTTGAGGCCGGGAGTGCTAGCAAGCATGGTAGTCATGCTTGCGCTACATTTATAGGCGTGGTGGACAGGGTGAGTCATTGACGGCAACAAGTTTCCTGCGTGTCTATCAATTGACTATGAGAGCATATATGCAAGTTAACAAGATTTTCTCAACTAATAAGTGGTTAGTAACACACAAACTACTCATCATGTCGACACCCATTAGATGCCACTCCATTGGCACCTAACGTTGAATCTGAATCTACGCCTTTTTATCTTATAATAAAGACATTTTTATTATCTTATAAAGACAAACCTCACTAAATTTCAATCTTCAGTCAACTATCCACGTCACTTGTCCTCAACTAAATGCCATATCATCTCGACACTAACTTTCAATGTCAACAACACGACATCCAAATCATCACACACTAGCTTTCAATATCAGTCCACGCCATCGCCGCTAAGTGACATATCATGATGGCATGGTCCTTTGGCAACAGTTCAAGTCTCGGTGAACCATGACTAACAAAGGGTGTGTGAGGCTAAACAAATAGTCAATATTGCCACCTAACTTTAAATGTGGATCTATGCCATTTTATCTTATATATAAAGACAAACCTCACTAGCTTTCAATCTTCAGTCAACTATCCACATCACTTGTCCTCAACTAAATGCCACATCATCTCAACAACATGATGTCCAAATCATCACTCAATAGCTTTCAATCTCAATAACAAGCTATATATGTCATTCACGCCATCATCGCTAAATTACATATCATGGCATGGTCATTTCCACGGTTCAGTTCGCAATTGCTTGTGAACGGTAACTAACAAGGTGTGCGAGGCTTAAAAATAATCTACACTGCCACATAACTTTGAATCTGAACCGTCTTTTTATCTTGTAGTACACACAATCCTCATTATCTTTCAATCTTTAGTCAGCTATACACGTCACCCATCCTCAACTAAATGCCACATCATCTCGACACTAGCTTTCAATCTCAACGACATGAGCTCCAAACCATTACTCACTAGCTTTCAATCTCAACAAGTAGTTATGTCCACACCATCCCCTCTAAATGACATATCATGACAGGTCCTGTAGCCACAATTCAATTCTCGGTTGCTTGTGAACCATTACTAAGGGTTAAGTGATGCTAAAAAATAATCTACCTTGCAACCTAGAGTGTATGTTTTTTTTTTATCTTGTAAAGATAAACACCTCACTATCTTCCAATCTTCAATCAAGTATTTGCATGACATGTCCTCAACAAAGTGCCACATCATCTCGTCACTAGCTTTCCATCGCAACAACATGATATCGAAGTCATCACACACTAGCATTCGATATCAACAACAAGCTATGTCCACTCCATCTCCGCTAACTGGCTGATCATGGCATGGTCCTTTAGCCACGGTTCAAGTCTCGATTGCCTGTGAACCATGACTAAATGGTCTGCAAGGCTAAAAAATCATCGACATTGCACCAAATTTGAATTTGATGACAACGCAGTCGCGAAGCTGGAATCAGATAGGAGCACACGAGACACAAGTATTTATAATGGTTCAGGGCACGACGTGTGCTGAACCCTAGTTTTTTATGGTTTTCCATTGCTTCACAATTATACGTGGTTTCAATCTGAGCGATGTTCTTCAACGTGCCCACATGATCGCAACCTCCATTTTCTGTTCGCATCATAGAATACATTTGGTCAGCCTGTATCAAATAATCACTCATGATGAATCGATAAATGAGAACTCCATTTTTTTTTTTGAGATTACACAGTACAATGCAGACGCTCAACACGCACGTACACTCACCCCTATGAACACACGCGTCGCAAAACCCTACCCCTATGAAAGCACCTTCGAAGGACTGAGCCGGCAATCTTGAAGTTCATGAAGTCACCACAGCGCCTGCGTCGACGAGGGGCGCCGCCTACCACTTAATGCGCAGCGCCGGAAAATCCTGGAATAAATCCAGGATAATGTGTCGCACCCAGGATTTGAACCCTGGGTGGGAGCCCCCAAACCAATGGCCTTTGCCATTGCGCTGTGAGAGAACTCCATGACAGTGGATTCATCATAAAGCAGCAAATGAAGATCATAATAAAGCAGATGGCTCTCCAAACTCTCATTCTAGGTTAGGCAACCCAAATCCAGTACCAGATCTCCACGCACATATACATCTGTTCGTGATCCAACTACGTAGTAGATGATATCAAGACTCTGACTGAGCCATGCCGAGTAAGAAAGAGACCATACTAGTACTAGTAGAAAGGCAACGCAGCTATACAACTCAACTCTTGGAACTGGAATTCTGGGCACCACCCACGAGCATTCAGGGACCAAAGTAAGGTATTCACAGCTTCGTAGATAGACAGGATGGGAGCAGAGCACCTAGTCGGCCGCCCTGAAGAGGGTCATCAGGGACAGGAAGAGGTTGATGACGTCCAGGTAGAGGAGACGGCGGCCCAGACGTACTGGTCGTACGTGAAGCGCTTGATGATGTTGTTCGTGTCGTAGACGATGTACCCGCTGAAGATGAGTGACGCCAGCCCACCATAGATCATCTGGGAGAGCTTGCCCAGTGGGAACAGTATCTGCATTTGGCCGCAGCAACAAGAGTCACCCCATCAGCATCGATTGGAAAAAAAATACTATCACATCACATAGTTATAAAATATTGATCCTTAGTGGCATCAGGAAGGCGGCCCTCAGGCGGAGGCTGTGGCTTGTCCTGAAAAGGAGAAGGAAAGATGTAATAAAGGCATGGAACAAATAATATTATCAGTCAGTCATGCCTATCTCTATAGTTATAAGAAATATACAAGGGATAGAATCGAACAACTTTATCACCAAATGTTAAGTAATTGTCACCCAATACATTGTAATGACAAATCAAGGAAAAATAGTATCAGCTTTGGACACCAGGCAGAAAGTTTATGGTCTATATGTGCATAATTTGACAACATATCAACAGGGACCATGTGTGTGCATAGTCTGCATAATGCACATCACCATCAGGATAAGGCAACCAGAACTATCCTAGACTCACTTACACACATACCCAATAGCATACTCTGGAAAATTCAGTGCATCCAAGAACACAGGGACACCTCCACAATAAAGAGACAAAGACGTATGATATGGTATCGTGTTGGCCAACAAATATATGTATAATAATAACAGGATAAGGGCAAACTGGTTTGGCAACATTATCATACCTTATCACATGACCTACCCACCCAACACAATATATGCGCTAGATGACAAGAATCCAAAGGTTACCAATTTACACAATCAGGCACACAAGCAATGGTAGTCAAAACAACTGAACAACATTTTTTTTTTAGAAAACCGGGTTTATATTTCACGTAAAGTTTTTGGTGATTACAGCCCAAATGTTACAAGAACGCCCTTGAAAGAAACAAAAAAATTACAATCCGGACCTTGTAAACTCCTCCTGGTCTGCCTCGCCACCGGCGCCAGAGCACACTACTTGAAGCTGACCACCTCTCCGGCGAAGAAACACAGTTTTTTGTTGCCGTCTTGTGCAGCACGTCTATCTTGACATGTGATGTTCTATGATGTATCCGGAGATGTTCACTTATTATACATGTGATGTTCTACAATATATCCGGGATGTTAGTATACATGTGATGTTCTACGGTGTATCTAGGTTGTTAAAGCTAGTATACATGTAATGTTCTACGGTGTACCTGGAGATATTCACTTAGTATACATGTGATGTTCTACGGTATATCTCGTGGATGTTCACTTAATATACATGTGACATTCTATAGTGTATTTGGAGATGTTCGATGATTATCTTTAAAAATAAGTTTATTACGAGATAAATGTCTGTTACAAAAATTCATTGAAATATATCCATATGGAATCTTATTTTGAAGAGTTTATTGCAAGGAACACGATGGTTAGATTTTAAGTACAATACTTTCGGTTTAGGAGTTATGATTTTTTTTTTTCAAAGAGAATGAGATATGTGTTAACATCAGCTTTATTTTCAAATTCTGTTAAATTTTGGGGCCGTCTGGCTTACCCCGATCTTTGTGAGAGAAATCTTGTTAGGTCACTGGCTTACGACGATCTTTGTGAGAAAAAATCACCGACCTACGTACCGATAAGCCAAGCGAACAGGGCCTTTGAATCCACTGCATAGCTGACTGTTTGTGGAAGAAGGAAAGAAGGAATTGGCGGGGAAGGAACCTGGTCGGACGCATGCTGTCAAACTGTACCATGCCGAAACGGAGGGCAGGGTGGAGGAACGACAGCCACAAGAAAGACGGTCCCACGCAGGCTGACCAATCCATATGGGCAACAGGCGCACGTGGCAGCAGAGGAGCGGTCCGTGGAGGCCCTAGGCTGCTAGAATTACAGGGATTCTTTCCGCGATTAGGATGTATCCCTCCGTCCCATTAAAAAAAAATGCATTTGTAGCTTTTGAACCTGCAGAGCGGGGCGTGTGTCCCAGATTCAAACCTAGAATTGTATTTTTTTTATGAAACGGAGGAAGTAGATATGAAACGCAGGCGGTCAAAGATGGCACACGACATGAGACGACTATTGATTCCCTATTAGCAGCCCTGGTTGAAAAAATGAAATAATTAAGCTCGTTATCTCTTCTTTTCTTTTTGAAACTGGGCTATCTGTTGCTTTCTCATACACCTCAACCTGTTCAACACAAGAAACAACATCTTTCAAATCGCTCGCCATAAACAAACTAAAATCACCTTCACGCCATCGCTTTTTACCCCGATATGATTTCGCTTTGAACTGGTCTCGACTTGTTTCGGCTTATTTCCTCTCTCACACAAGTACTATTAAATTAGCGGAATCGGCCGACCTCCTATAAGATGCCACCTCACTTTCGTTAGGGTCATCGTCACACTCACACCCAGCCGGTTTACGCTTCTCACGACGACACTCAAGTGTCACAATCGCCCAGGCATGGAGAATAAGCGGGTGGTCATTGTCGGGGGCCGGCGCTCGGCCCACGGTGTCACGTGTGTCACCTCCTGGGCTTCGGCTGCCGGCCGACCGTCTTCGAGGCGGACACCGTGCTGGCGGCGTGTGCGCCGCACGCCGGACTGCATCGGAGCTCCGGGCGCCGCGGACCATGTACCAGTACTCCGACTTCCCGCGGGTCGGCGGCGTGACGGAGGTGTTCCCGAACCACCGCCAGGTGGTGGCCTACCGACGACGCACGCGCGCCACTTCGGGCGTGCAGGGGTGCATCCAGTTCGCCACCGCGTGGTCGGCATGGAGTACCACGGCGTCGTCGGGCGAGCAGGACATGGCCGCGTGGGAGGAGGGGCTGGGAACGCCAGGCGTTCGCCCGCACCGGGCGATTGGCGGCTGTCGGTGGCCGACGCCGACGGCCACGTTGAGGTGAGCTATATAGCACGCATGCATTTGCCCGAGATACAATACAAATCACGCAGATCTGTCTATACTCTCTTTACTGACACTCGCTGCGTCTTAGATGCATTTTTATTTTAAATTTTTACTATAGTTTACTGGAAATTAAAAGTGAATATATAGTCTTAGATGGATTATATACATGGATCGGATAGTTTGAATTCAGGTGCGAATCTACATCTAGATATCCACTGTATTTATAGTGAATATTATATTCTTCGGCTTCAACAAAAAGAATTGCGGAATGAAACTTTGTATGATATGAGCATGACGTACGGAATTTCACATAGGTAGAGAAAACCACATTAAGTTGAGTTGTCATTTTGGTCTGTTGGATGGGAGATGCAAGGGATAGGATATTTTTTTTTCGCTACCAAACAATAAAAAGAATTGATAAGGTCAAAAGGGAAAAATATTCTATGCGGCGCCGTTGCAGAAAGCATCGCGTGCGACACCCACACCCGGCTGCTCAACACGTGTCTGCTCAACACAATATGTCTATATATATCCATATTTGAAAAATAAAATTTTCGTATATGTGTGGCAGCAATGTCCGAATGGTTGTTGCGTGAGCATATCCATAAATCTTCGTTATGGATATGGACGTGGATATATATAAATAAACATATAGGAGTACCACCGGCGGAGCTACTTTGGCGCGAGCTGGGGCAGCCCGCCGAGCGCAACTCAATGTGTGTGTCACTAGCTGGAAGCCTGATGGCTTTGCTTGCTAGGGCTAGACTAGCAGCAAGCTAGCAGCAGCCCAAGGACCCACGCGTGAGTCAGGAAGCACAGGCACCCATCCATGGTAGCTCTCCTGCACGCACTTCAACTTGGACAAATTCTTTCATGCACTCGCCATCATACATCGTTGTGGTGCATCCCTCGACGCCAAATCATGTTTTGTACTTCGTTCTTTAATATATGATATGATGCTTAGAACAAACAAATTAGTTCATTTTTAACCTAACTAGCTTGTCGTAGACGTCATATATTTAAAAACGAAGGGAGTATTTTTACAATGTGTAGCACATTTACAAATTTATTCTATAAAAACAAGGTTGTGTTAATACTACTTTAATTTTGTGCCATATTTTTTTGTAATATATATGTGGTCTCTTTTTAAAAAGTTGCCCCAGCTATATTTTCATCCTGCTACGCCACTGAGGAGTACTATGTACAGAATCCAACAAAATCCATCTCTTCTCATCATAACTGAACAGATCTGGTAGAGCACCTAAGGGCATGTTTGCACACACTAGAACAGAACTAAAGTTTAGTCATCTAAAGTTTTAGTCCTAAATCATAAGAGACCGAGCCTCAGCTCGACTGGCTAGCAGCGGCAGTGGCCACGCGCAGCCAGCGCAGGTTCGATTCCTGAATTGCACCTGCGTCTCTCACCGACTTAGTTCCCAAAATAAATCAAAAAGCCTCATACCACATGATGCCACAAAGGGACTGCGACGAGCTACTGTGGTTTCGGTGATTTCGAGAAGGACGCGGTTTCTACTCTGTGTGTAGTTGTAGGTCTGATCTTGCATGTGTGGTGTGAGTGTGGGGTGCGTGCGTGTGTGTGCTTGAACAGATACTACAGTGGTACCGGATGATGAGAGGCTTCAAAAGTCCTAAATCATAAAGAGCACCATATAAGTTTACTCACCTGAGGACATGTACATATAAAAAGTTTTCAATTTGAGCATATACATTATACAAACAAAAATGACAGAGCATGGTTGCATAAAGATTGTTCTATGATCCAGAAACTAAACTATTTTTTACCTTTGTGCAGACACACAAAGCAGACTTCGTCGTTCTTTGCATGGGAAGGTTCAGTGGTGTGCCCAACATACCAACATTCCCCGAAGGCAAAGGTCCAGAAGCATTTGATGGACAGGTGATCCACTCCGTGGACTATGCCAAAATGGGCACAAGTAAAGCTAAGGAGATGATCAGGGGCAAACGTGTAACTGTCGTTGGCTACATGAAATCAGCACTTGATATTGCCGCTGAATGTGCCGAAGTAAATAGTAAATAGTCCTCACTTTTACTGTTCACTCATCAGCCTTATTTGAAGTTCTACGCATATTGATACCGTGTTAAACAGTTACTATTGGATTGATCTGTGATGCAGGCACTGCTCACCCATGTACAATGGTGGTCAGAACGAAGCACTGGATCGTACCGGACTACTTCGCCTGGGGCTTCCACGTCTCAAAGCTCTATCTCAACCGTTTCGCTGAACTCCTCATCCACAAGCCTGGTGAAGGCCTTCTCCTGTCAATCTTGGCCACCCTTCTGACTCCCTTGGTAACTAACCTAATAATGTCTAATGCATCCAGTTATTAAACAAACACATACACTTTTCAGAGTGAATTCAGAAATAAATAATCCGTGCGTTTCATTTAACTTGTGAACTCTGAATTCAGAAAAACATTCCGTGTGTTTTTATTTAACTTTGTGTGTAGAGGTGGGCGTTCTCCAAGTTCGCCGAGAGCTACTACTCCATCCCGATGAAGAAGCACGGCATGGTGCCTGACCATAGCCTGTTCGAGGCATTGGCTGCGGCCACCATCTCCATCACGCCCAAGGACCACTACAAGAGGCTGGATGAAGGCAGCATCGTGATCAAGAAGTCCAAGAAGTTCAGCTTCTGCAAGGAAGGCGTGCTCGTGGAGGGCGAGGCATCGCCGGTGAAGAGCGACGTCGTGATCTTTGGCACTGGGTTCAAGGGCGACGACAAGATCAAGGACATATTCACTTCAGAGTACTTCCGAGCGTCGTGGTTGGGTCTGAATCCACTACTGTGCCTCTCTACAGGTATATTTATATATTTTCTGACCATTTGTCTGAAATTTGAACTCTCGATGTTGGCCATCATTTATGAATTTGTTAAATTTTCAAACATGCATTTCACACAGGGAGTGCATACATCCAAAGATCCCTCAGCTCGCCGTGATCGGATATTCCGAGAGCATTGCCAACATGTACACGTCGGACATTCGCGCCAAGTGGCTAGCGCGCTTCTTGGACGGCGGCTTTAGACTGCCGAACGTCGCGGCGATGCAGAAGGATGTCCTGGAATGGGAGAAGTACATGAAGAGATACTCTGGAAGGTACTTTCGCGGGTCCAGCATCCTGCTCGTGCACACTTGGTACAACGACCAGCTCTGCCGCGACATGGGGTGCAATCCGAGGAGGAAGAAAGGGTTCTTCTCAGAACTGTTTGAGGTCTATGGCCCTGGTGATTATGCTAACCTACTCTCCAACTCCAAGCCCAAGGAACAGTAGAACTTGTGTTTAAATTCCTTTGGAATGACAGATCACTAAATCACTTCATGCATGCTCTCTTCAGTTATTCTTGCGTACGAGTGTTGTTTTTACTGCTGTGATTTGTGTACATGTTCAGTGAATATAATGTGTGTACTACCGTCACATGTGTGATAACCATCTTTGCACTTATCTAAATGATATAAATAAAGCCTTCGTGGTATAAAAAATCAGGATGTATGTTACATTATTAGGTGTCAAGGCCCTAACATAATCCATAGACATGCAGAGGACTGCATTACGTAATAAAATTCACAGGACACAAATGAATTATTCACAGCTTCTAAAAAAAAAGGTCCTCACAAAACTGAAATCCAAATCGTATAAAAAAAAAAAAGAAATTAAATCCAAATCAAAACAACCAAGAGTAGACAAACCGAAACAAGCCGAATGAACAGGGCCATAGCAGAAACCACCATCTCCATAACAACTCCACAAAAGTCATTTGCTTAAAGGAAAGGACACATGGGAACTTGAAAATCAACACAGCAGGTAACAGCTTATTCGCGGTTTACTGACAAATATCTCAAGCCACACAGTTACAGTTATATAATAAGGCGGCATTGCTGTAGGTTCATAAGTGAGCAGCCACCGGTAGATGCAGTTGCAAACAAGTAGATTCGCCGTGGAAATACACGCAAAGGATGTAAACCCTGCTCCCTTCTGCTTTTAATGTTTGTTTTTGAAACGAATCAGGCAGGAGAGCTGCCGATTATATTAAAAAGGTGAATCCCAGATTGGGCCAAACAACGAAACAACATAAACCACGACACAACAACGCCAAAAAGAGAGTAAAAAACCTAACTATACTCACCCGGTTGGATTGGGACATCAACGCGGGTAACCACTCATCGGCCGGTCGGAAAGAGACCTCAACACGCCAAGCCTCTATACACACACAGCGCGGAGAAGACAGAAACAACTGCGGCATCCACCCACAAACCGCACACATGCGGTCGTCGAAAACCACAGACGAAGTCCAGCACCAAAGATACACAAAAGGGGCGGACACCACCACACCGAGAAGGCCACCGCCGTGCAGGACCCTTCGCCGTGTGCCGCTGCAACCAAGTCACCATCCGACGGAATGAAAACACCGAGACCGAGCCTCCACAGCGCCGCGGGGGGCCTCGCGCATCCGTCGTTGGACTCCTCACTTGTGCACGGGGCCTCTCGCCACGCCCGCCACAACGCTCCATGCTCCGGCCACGTTTCAAAGGTATCCGTCAAGACAACAGCAAAGATGCCCCACCCACGAAGATCATCTTGAAGCAGCCAGGACCGCCCGCCGTGGGTCGACGTCCCGTCGTAACTTCTCCTTGCAAAAAGCTGCCGCCCGTCGAAATCGAGTATACCCGGGGTTGTCGCCGCCATCTTCCGACGTTGTACCACACCGGGTGGTTCCAGCCATCTTGAGAAGACCCGCCGCGATCCGGCTGCAAGCCAAGTCGTCCCCATTGTCGTTCTTTGCAAGCGCCGCCCCAAGGGCCTTGATCCCGCACCGCACTAGCCATTGCAGCAGGCAATGCCAGACCCGCCCAGCGTTCGCCGCAAGCGGCGGGCGGACGACAAAGAAAGATGACCCCTCGTGACACCGATAAGAAAGCGGCCTCCACATCCGGAGAAGCCAACACCCTTCACGCCGCCGCCTGACGGCGGAAAAGCCACCACCGGGCGAAGCATCCAAAGACAATGGCCTAGGAACACACCGACCGAAGCGGCGGGGTCTCTAAAGACGACGCCTCCAAGGAGGGTAATGACGCCAAAGGCGCCGCCGTCGGTCCATAAATGGACAGGGTTTTCACCGAGAGACCTGTAACACCCCTCGGTGTTACTTTTCTAATTAAAATTTAATTAAGTAATAATCATGCATTATCATTATGCATTAAGGCATAAGATGCATTTCATGTTTAATTAATTATATCATGTTGTATGCCATGCTTTACTTATTCCTTGAATGATTTGTTTGAGCAATGTTTAGTCTCTAATTAATTGCCTAGGTTTGAAAGGAAGTGTGTTTTTGAAAAATCAAATTTTAAAATTAAATATTTATTATTCCTACGTTCAAATAAAAACTTTGAAAACCTATTTTCAAAATTATTGAGAATTTGGGGATGGTCATTAAAGCAAATCTGGAGATCTCGAGAAGTTGGACTATTTTCGTTTTTGGAGATTTTGAAGTTTCCATGCAATTTTGGGAGATATTTGAAGAAGAAGAAATGAAGACGCATTTGTACAGAACTTCCAGAAAACAGCCGTAGCTGCCACCGAGCTGCTTTGCTGCTGCCTCACCGTCGGTCATCGTGGCCGTCTCGATGCTTCACGTACGTGAGCACGCGTCCAACCACCTGGACGAGCTCGCAAAAGCGTTGGCGTGCTCAAATTGGCGTCCTCGTCCCGCAAAAACACGACGCCGCCCTCTCTCTCTCTCTCTCGTTGCCGCCGTCGGTATCTTTGGCTCATCGGCCAAATTTGCCGCCGCCGTGCTCGCCGCTCCAGGCCACCTCCACGTTGGGTTTCCTCCACCATCGACTTCGCCGCCAACCGCCCGTGCAGCGCCGCGCCCGTTCTCGGTCTCTCCTCGCCGTCGTCGCGCCGCGGCCACCGGGTGCCGTGGTCGCCCGCGGGCGCTGCGTGGGCGGCCGGGCCGCACCGGGCTACCTCGGCGCAAAGCGAGGGCACCGGTGAGTGCGCGCGGGGTCCACGACACTCAGCCGTCGTCGAACGCCGACGGGAGCCACCCCACCGCCGGATCGAAGCCATCGGCGCCGCCTGTTCAAGCTTCGCGACTAGGGATCCCGTGCATGAATTCAAGAGAATCACGGGACCTAAGTGAAGAATCTATGACTTCGGGTGAATAGTTACGAATAGTGTGTTAAACTTGTTTGTTATTTTGTTTACATGCAAGGACTTTTATGCAAAAGTGCCAAAGCGGTAGCCGGGCAGCCGAACCCCAGGCCGGCTTTTATTCTTGTTTCTATGGGCCGTCTTGTTTGCACATCTTTGGGCCAACTTTTCGGCCCAAAGTCTGTTTTTTCTTTTTCAAGCAATGTTTATTCAATTTCTATATGTTTGAATAGTGTCGATTTTTGTTATTTTCATATAAATTCAAATTCTTGTTCAAAAATTCTGAAAATTTTTGTAGAGTCTTCCTATGAGTATGTCTACCCATGAAAATTTTGAAACTTTGATTTTGAGTAGTTCTTGCATGTTTTAAAAATATAAATTTTAATTGAAAAATGCATCTTCCATGTTTTTTTAGAAAATAAAATATTTATTCAAAAATCATGAAAATTGGTTTTGGTACTGTTTTATGATGTGACCTACTTGTATAAAAAGTTTGGGGTTATTTTGAAATGTTTAAATTATTTTCTATATTATGCTTTAATTTATTTATTAGAGAAAAGTGAGTGTTAGAGTTAATGACTTAGGTTTTGTGTGATCTTGGGATTGTTCTGTGGAATCTTGGATCATACCACAATCAAATGGTCCTTGAGAACTCCTTAGGCAATGGTGATGATATCTTGTAGAGTAGTTCAACAAGTTGGTTTTGTTGGGTTGCAACTTTATCGTGAAGGAAAGTTGTACTCAAGTGTTTATTATTTCATGCACTCATCAAGTATCATGTCTATCATTCCATCATGTTGAGCATACGTTATTAATTTACGTGTAGTGAACGAGAGTGATGTGGTTTGCGATGATCGAGCTTTGGAGAAGGTGTATCCACCAGAGGTGATGGTGTCAAGATTAACTTTGGTGATCCAGCTTTGGAATCTAACTTTTCCCTGCAACACAGGCAAGCCCCGGTTCATTAAACCCTTTCCTTGATATTTCAAAAACTTATATCACTTTTGTTTATGCTTTATTGCATTAAGTAATTAGGAGTTGAGTGATAACCTAATTGCTTTGCATTACCATTCTTGTTTATTTCAATACCATCCTTGTTAACTAGTTTATTTCGAAAATGTTTAGTGATGCTTAGCCTGCGTAATTAGCTAAGTTTTTCATCAAAATGTTTTATTTGAGAAGATGGTACTGTTTTTTCGAAAGAAAGAGTAGTGATGAATTTGAGATCGGACGGGGCGTAGTTTGAAAGCCGGCGGGATACCTAGCGTGCTTGTCCCGTGTTGGTCGTTTAAGGACCGTCCGTTGTTTGGATTGTTAAGTTCGGACTTTTGAACGCAAACGCGCTGAGGCCTTCTCGGCAAAAACGCGTCGATTTGGCGATCACCCCGCATCGGTCGACCCTAACTAGCCACATACTCGGGTAAGCGGATCTCGGTGGAGCCAAATCGGGAATGGCAACCACGCGACCGGAGTGGGAGATGGCGGGGGTAGCGTGTACCCACCCTACGGGTCAAACTGTCATTAGGGGCGGGGTAGGGAGGTGGAGTTCTGTGCTCTCGGGTGGCGCAGCCTCGTTCCCGTTTTGGACAAATCTGAGAAAAAGGTTGATATATGCAAGTTTGGGTACTACATATGTCGTGTGGTTAGGGATCCCCAGTTGGGTATAATCGGTTCATGAATCGCCGTTGCTTCTCGGTTATGGAGACCGTTCTTACGCCCATTCATCGTAGTAAATGATGGAATATGTTTTTAAGAAAAGAGAGTTGGAATAAGAAAGATATGTTTGCTCTAGAATAGGATAATCTAGAGTATATGAGCTACTAATCTGAATTAAAAATATTGAAAGTAAGGATTCACGTTATAGTAAGCTTTTACGCAAAAGAGTCTTTGATTCTTGCTAAAGCCTTACCTTGACTCCTAAGACCAGCATTCCTGAGTCTTCTCCTCTTTTTTTTCTTGGTCGGGTAAGTCTTGTTGAGTACCCCGTACTCGAGGGGTTCTTTGACCCTTGTTGCGGTGTTGACTCGTCTTTGTTAACCAAGGTTATGTCGGTGGGCACGACATGATCCGGTTGTCTTCTAGTCTACTCAGCTTCCGCAAATTAATTAAGTTAAGTTTACTCAAATGTAACTTACTCATATTTTGTAAAATTAATGTTATTATTCTTCCGCACTCTCGATCTATATTTTTGTAACAAATGTTGTAATGTTGTAGCTACTCCTTTGTTGATCCCGGTATGAGTTATCAACGGGGGCTTCTTAAGTTATCGGGTGTATCTGCACGGTTGCCGAGGTCTTTGGGACAATGACAGTGCGGGTGGGCCCGATAATTAGGAGGTTCTGTTACGAGAATGGTATCGAGCTCATACTTAGGACCAGCTACAATATT
This sequence comes from Hyparrhenia diplandra, assembly GCA_015847255.1. Classification (NCBI taxonomy): domain Eukaryota; kingdom Viridiplantae; phylum Streptophyta; class Magnoliopsida; order Poales; family Poaceae; genus Hyparrhenia; species Hyparrhenia diplandra. The sequence goes on along the minus strand of JADLZK010004893.1, from coordinate 142,817 downwards.
ACTTTTGAAAAACTTCAAATGATTTTGTAATCTAAAAGTTTTTGAAAGTAACAAGTTAAAATTGATCTTCTTTCGTTCCTTATGCTTCTTTGGAAGGCTTCATGAAGATTTTCTCGATGTAAAAGTCTCCGAGAAATTTCACCTCTTCTCACGGAGAACAACTGGAGAGTTAACTTCACCGACAATGTTACGTTAAGTGCTTCTCAACATCCCGTTTGATGCGAGAGAAGATAGTATATAAAGTAAAGCCCTATAATCTACTAACATCTAACATGATGAAGATAGAGTACGTCTAACATTGTGAAGACGTATAGGACGAGCATGCATCATATCATCCATATAATGTTGATTCTTCCTCCTATCATTCGGACAACTATTATTCTTTATAGTTGTTTGTCCTAAATTTCGTCCCTATACCGGGTTTTTGGTTAATGGACTTCCATTTGATAATATTTGTTTCATAAGTTCCTAATCTTTGGGAGCTTGTACCTTGCCATGTCAACTCTATTTAAAAGCCTCGGACTATTCTTTGATTTCTCAACTCATACATGTGTCGTATTTTGACTTCTTCCATTCCGACACATGCACTTCTCTTCACTATAATTCACGATTACCATGCTTTCACCTTCAATTTGCAAACTCTTTTTCGAAATTCATATCCGAACTCTAAAATTTTCAAAAACCCTTATAGGTTGCAATCACCTTTTTTCTTCTCGGTTGCAATCTTGATATCAACTTTTGTTGTTTTGCAAAATTTCTTATAAATCAATAGATATTTGACACATTTTTTTCTTTCCCATTACTTGTCCCACGGGATTTTCACCTTGAAATTCGAATTAGAATTCTGTTAAGGGGAAAGATCTTCATATTCTAGTTATTCATGATCATCTTGTTGCATTATAAGTAGATATCATTGCATTGCATATGTTGATTTTAGCATTCATATAGTGCACATGAGGTGTTTCATATGTTTTATGAAATAAGGTTTTTGTTATTGGTTGAGAGCTTGGTAAATTTTTGTGAATTTATTAGATGTTTAATATGTTAGTTTTCATGAGTGAATTTTATCAATGTTGGGTGTTGTTTGTGTTCTCTTTGCTAGTCTGTGTGTGTAACTTTAGGTGAACCCTAGTCCAAATAGGATGTTATATGTAATTTTTGCCCGCGACTTGTGTTGCGTCGTGTGGAATGAAGCCAAGATTTTGTGGGGTCTCTTAAATGACTCTTGCCATGCACATCTCTCTTTGATCTTCGATAACTCCTTGGTTTTTACGCCTAAAATCTTGGTTGATTATTTCCAAACTCTTCTATCCAAACTCTTCTTGAATTATATCATTGGCTTTGGTCTTGAATCACCTCCATAGTGACTCTACGCCTTGGAACTCCTTTTGTTTGCTATCCTTCGTTTGTAAATCCTTGGTCACCACTAATTTTTATCATATGGATTCTCTCCGTAGTTGTGGTTTTGGCCATGGTGTTATGATTAATGATTTCTAATCATGATCCATTACAAAACTACACAAAGCATTCCTTTGTCGTGATTTTCCTTGGTTATTTATCTATACTCTATCTAAGGACTCGTATATCGGATCTGTTTGCTTTGTGAGTTCCTTCGAAAAGTTACAAGAAAGGTGACCCTTGAAGAGCAAGTCACGACATCAACATTAACAGACTACAAGAAGTAGTAGATAAGGGACTCTCGCTTAACGATCTCTGAAGGTAACGTTGACCCAATTGTCAAGCAACTTATGCCATCATTGTTGGATCAAAAGAACGTGAAGGATTGGAAAGTTGTCCTGTTACGGCAATTTTGTGTTCTGTTAATTACAATTCTTTAGGGATCTACCAAGCTATAATTATTTTTAGGTCCTGCTCATGTCGGGATCACTTTGTGGCATTCTATTGCCGCCCGCGTGTCTTCGAGCGTCGTGAGCATCCTGGCCCCTCTCGTACTCGTTTCCGTGTTGCGGTCTCATTTGTGCCCTTTTCGTTTCATCGGGTCATGTCTTCTTACGCACCACACTCTCTTTCTTCCTTTCTTTGTGCGCCATGTCGCCCGCCGTCCTCGCCATTGCACCGTACGGACCCTCCATGGCTTCGGTCACTGCTTGTCTCCACGTCGCGGGAATCACGTGTCACCCCTAAGCGAGCACGAGGCGCACCATAGGCGGTGGCGCTCCACCCGTGAACTGCACTTTTGACTCTCCATCTCTCTCTCGGCTTCCTCTTCCCTCGATTGCAGCTGCGGCATCTCTATCCGCTCCTCTGCTATAAAAACGCAACCCGGGTACCTTGCCGCCACTTCCATCTCTCCAAAGCCCGCCAGTAAATCTCTTCTTAAGAATCACGTAGTAGATTTTCTCCTCCAAAGTGAAGTTGTCTAGCTCAAGAAGAAATTGAGCCGAGACGAAGACGTGGGAGCTATTACTTCAAGCTCAAGCTCTTACTCGCAGATCCGGGGTTGCCAAAAGTTGTTGTGTGCTTCATTGAAGAAGAAGTCCAGTTTCCGATCCTAAGAAGGTCGAGTCTACATCAAGTTAGCTTATGGCCTTAGGATTCATTACCCGTGCCTTCTTGACATGTTGTGCCTCCTCGATCCCATCGTTTACGGATCTGTTGGGGTCCTTTTTGCGTTTTGGTCGCTTATCTTCCTGGTGTTTCTTCTTTGTCCTCGTCTGCGTCTAAGTTCTGGGTGAGGCTTTGCTATGTAATAAATGTGTCACTAGACCCGGGGAGTAATCTTTGTACCCTCTTTGTATCTCCAATGGTTTTGTAATCGTCTATCGTGTGGGCAAGTTCTATCATCTCTAGTGTAGTTTTAAAGCTATGGAAATCTCTCGTCATTTTTTTTGAAGTTCCGTTCTTAATCTCGGGGACGAAATTCTGTTAAGGGGAAAAGGTCAGAACACCCTGTGTTATTTTTTTCTAATTAAAATTTCATTAAGTAATAATCATGCATTATCATTATGCATTAAGGCATAAGATGCATTTCATGTTTAATTAATTATATCATGTTGTATGCCATGCTTTACTTATTCCTTGAATGATTTGTTTGAGCAATGTTTAGTCTCTAATTAATTGCCTAGGTTTGAAAGGAAGTGTGTTTTTTGAAAAATCAAATTTTAAAATTAAATATTTATTATTCCTACGTTCAAATAAAAACTTTGAAAACCTATTTTCAAAATTATTGAGAATTTGGGGATGGTCATTAAAAGCAAATCGGAGATCTCGAGAAGTTGGACTATTTTTCGTTTTTGGAGATTTTTTGAAGTTTCCATTTAATTTTGGGAGATATTTGAAGAAGAAGAAATGAAGGCGTCTGTCTGAGAACTTCCGAGGAAGCGGCCGTAGCTGCCACCAAGGCTGCTTTGCTGCTGCCTCACCGTCGGTCATCGTGGCCGTCTCGATGCTTCACGCGTCGTGAGCACGCGTCAACCACCTGGACCCGAGCTCGCAAAAGCGTTGGCGTGCTCAAATTCGCGTCCTCATCCACGCAAAACACGGCGCCGCCCTCTCTCTTCTCTCATTTGCCGTCGGCTGTCTTTGGCTCATCGGCCAAATTTGCCGCCCGCCGTGCTCGCGCTCTCGAGGCCACCTCACGTTGGGTTTCCTCCACCATCGACTTCGCCGCCAACCCGTGCAGCGCGCACCCGTTCTCGGTCTCTCCTCGCCGTCGTCGCGCCGCCGCCGACCGGTGCCCGTGGTCGCGCGAGGCGCTGCGTGGCGGCCGGGCCGCACCGGGCTACCTCGGCGCAAGGCGAGGGGCACCGTGGTGGTGTCCGGGTCCACGACACTCGCGCGTCGAACGCCGACGGGGAGCCACCTGCCGGCGGATCGAAGCCATCGGCGCCGCCTACTGTTCAAGCTCGCGACTAGGGATCCCGTGCATGAATTCAAGAGAATGCGGGGACCTAAGTGAAGAATCTATGACTCAGGTGAATAGTTCGAATAGTGTGTTAAACTTGTTTGTTATTTTGTTTACATGCAAGGACTTTTATGCAAAAGTGCCAAGGCGGTTGGGCAGGCGAGGCGAACGGGCCGGCCTGTTACTGTTTTTCTATGGGCCGTCTTTGTTTTGCACTTTGCTGGGCCAACTTTCGCCCCAAAGTCTGTTTTTCTTTCAAGCAATGTTTATTCAATTTCTATATGTTTGAATAGTGTCGATTTTGTTATTTTCATATAAATTCAAATTCTTGTTCAAAAATTCTGAAAATTTTTGTAGAGTCTTCCTATGAGTATGTCTACCCATGAAAATTTTGAAACTTTGATTTTGAGTAGTTCTTGCATGTTTTAAAAATATAAATTTTAATTGAAAAATGCATCTTCCATGTTTTTTAGAAAATAAAATATTTATTCAAAAATCATGAAAATTGGTTTGGTACTGTTTTTATGATGTGACCTACTTGTATAAAAAGTTTGGGGTTATTTTGAAATGTTTAAATTATTTTTCTATATTATGCTTTAATTTATTTATTAGAGAAAGTGAGTGTTAGAGTTAATGACTTAGGTTTTGTGTGATCTTGGGATTGTTACGTGAATCTTGGATCATACCACAATCAAATGGTCCTTGAGAACTCCTTAGGCAATGGTGATGATATCTTGTAGAGTAGTTCAACAAGTTAGTTTTGTTGGGTTGCAACTTTATCGTGAAGGAAAGTTGTACTCAAGTGTTTATTATTTCATGCACTCATCAAGTATCATGTCTATCATTCCATCATGTTGAGCATACGTTATTAATTTACGTGTAGTGAACGAGTGATGTGGTTTGCGATGATCGAGCTTTGGAGAAGGTGTATCCACCGAGGTGATGGTGTCAAGATTAACTTTGGTGATCCGGCTTTGGAATCTAACTTTTCCACCCAACACGCAGGCAAGCCCCGGTTCATTAAACCCTTTCCTTGATATTTCAAAAAGTTATATCACTTTTGTTTATGCTTTATTGCATTAAGTAATTAGGAGTTGAGTGATAACCTAATTCTTTGCATTACCATTCTTGTTTATTTCAATACCATCCTTGTTAACTAGTTTATTTCGAAAATGTTTAGTGATGCTTAGCCCCTGCGTAATTAGCTAAGTTTTTCATCAAAATGTTTTATTTGAGAAGATGGTAATCGTTTTTTCGGAAAAGAAAGAGTAGTGATGAATTTGAGATCGGACGGGACGTAGTTTGAAAGCCGGCGGGATACCTAGCCGTGCTTGTCCCGTGTTGGTCGTTTAAGGACCGTCCGTTGTTTGGATTGTTAAGTTCGGGACTTTTGAGCATAAAATGCGCCTAAGGCCTTACGGCAAAGGCACGTCGGATTGCGATCACCCCTGTCGGTCGACCCTAACTAGCCACATACTCGGGTAAGCGGATCTCGGTGGAGCCAAATCGGGAATGGCAACCACGCCTTTGGGAGTGGAGAGATGGCGGGAGTAGCGTGTGTACCCACCCTCTTGGTCAAGCGTCATTAGGGCGGGGGTAGGGAGGTGGAGTTACTAACTCTCGGGTGGCGCCTCGGCCTCGTTCCGTTTTGGACAAATCGAGAAAAAGGTTGATATATGCAAGTTTGGGTACTACATATGTCGTGTGGTTAGGGATCCCCAGCTGGGTATAATCGGTTCATGAATCGCCGTTGCTTCTCGGTTATGGAGACCCGTTCTTCTGCCCATTCATCGTAGTAAATGATGGAATATGTTTTTAAGAAAAGAGAGTTGGAATAAGAAAGATATGTTTGCTCTAGAATAGGATAATCTAGAGTATATGAGCTACTAATCTGAATTAAAAATATTGAAAGTAAGGATTCACGTATAGTAAGCTTTTCTGCAAAAGAGTCTTTGATTCTTGCTAAAGCCTTACCTTGACTCCTAAGACCAGCATTCAAGTCTTCTCCTCTTTTCTTGGTCGGGTAAGTCTTGTTGAGTACCCCGTACTCGGGGTTCTTTGACCCTTGTTGCAGGTGTTGACTCGTCTTTGTTAACCAAGGTTATGTCGGTGGGCACGACATGATCACGGTTGTCTTCTAGTCTACTCAGCTTCCGCAAATTAATTAAGTTAAGTTTACTCAAATGTAACTTACTCATATTTTGTAAAATTAATGTTATTATTCTTCCAGCACTCGATCTATATTTTTGTAACAAATGTTGTAATGTTGTAGCTACTCCTTTGTTGATCTGGTATGAGTTATCAAACGGGGCTTCTTAAGTTATCGGGTGTATCTGCGCACGGTACCGCGGAGGTCTTTGGGACAATGGCCCGGTGCGGTGGAGCGATAATTAGAGGGCCACGTTACAAGACCTCGGGGGGGCACTAGCTCGGCATGGCGCCCCCACGGGGATAGCGTTCGAAGCGCCCGCCGCCATGCCACCCGGCATGGAGCTAGCGAAAGCTTTCGCTTGGAGCATAAAGGCCCGCCGGATCGCGCATGGCAAGGCACACCGGGACCGCCGTCGCAACCATGCCGAACAACTCCTCGCCGCAATCCCGACCGCGCTGCGAAGACTCGGCTCCTCTGGCGCTGCACGCGACGCCGCCTGGCATGCTGCGGCCACCAGCGCCAAGACCCCAGCGGGGGTCGGCCACCACCACGGTCGCGACCCCAACCGGGGCACCACGCCGCCAGCCTTCATCCTCACGCGGCGAGCAAGAATCCGGCCACACAGGGCACCGGAATCGCCGCCGCTCGCCCTTCTGCGGCGCTATTGCGAGCCGCCCCATCATGGAGCCATCACGCCACCGTCCTTTGTCGCGGTCGCGGGCCCCCATCTTATGGCGGATGCCGCGCCGCCGCGCCGCCCGAGATGCCGCCCCGGCCCGGCGGTCGCCCGGGCCGCGGTGCGCCTTCCTACGCCATGCCGCGCCCCTGGGCCTCCATCCGCCGTGCGCCTCCGCCTATCGTCGGCCGCATCCGGGTAGCCACCGCGCCGGACATGGCGCCTCCACCGTCGCTCGTCGCGGATCAGTGAGGGATGGCGGATCCGGCCATGGGATGCGGATCCGTGACCTCGCTTGCGCGCCCGCCCGTCGCCATGCCCGGGCGGGGCGAGCCGTGTCGCATCTCCGCCGCCCGGCGCGAAGGAAGTGTCGAAGCCCGCCGCCGCCGTCTGTTGGTCGCGCGAGATTCCTGGCGTTCCTCTCCGGCGGCGGGGAGGGAAGGTGGGGGAGGGGGCTCGAGGCTGGGCGGTGGCGCCGCCGCCAGTCGCCCGCGGGCGGCGGCGGGACGATTTCAAAATGTTTTTTGTTTATCTTTTACTGCTTTTAATGTTTTAATGCAAATGAAGTTACCTAGGCCATCTTCTCCGTGAAACAGTCTTCAGGCCTAGCAAGTGAGGGGAAAAAAAAGGAGAAGGCATCAACAACCAGCTGTAAATCACAAAAAATAAAAATACTATAAAGATGCAACCAGATCTGCTACAACTGGTTGTAGATGATTTTGTAACAATAATCCTTCAAACATAAAAGCAACACCATCTATCTCCTGCTCAAGTATATAGGATACTGTTGTATCAATGATAGTTTCGGAAGAGCGATTTCACAATCTATCCATACAAAAATTGGGGACGTAAGTGATAGCCATCTGTGAAGATATATTACCCAGAACCAACTCTAGGTTCAGTTGACTACAATAAGATGTATTTGCTCAGCCAAATGTCAAGTAAGTAGACATAAAGGATCAGTTATTCAGCACAAACAGAAACAGCAGCAGCCAAGCCAGAAACCGGAGGTGGGCACTAGACTAGAGCCAGGAATCGAAAGAGAAAAACACAGTTAAACTGATGAGCATGTTGATTTGGCAATTATATGCTTTCAGTACCAACATATACCATTATATTTCCGTATTGTATCTAGCTAAAGCACTAGCGCAGTGCTGCTCAGAGCTTTTGTGCCCCTGGCAGCCACACCAAGCTAATATCACCAATATATCAGTAAAACAGCAGCATAGCAAAGAAATTATCTCTACAGCTGCTTATATATGTTAAATACAAATGGAAAGCAAGACTTACCCCATTCCCCTACGCCGCCTGTGCTTTGTTTAGAAACCACGCCAAGATCGCAGCGAGGAAGCCGGAAAAGATTGGATTTTTGTGGGAGATCGAAGGAAGTGGCAATGCAGGAGGAAGAGGAATGGATTATGTCGTTACGCCGCCGCGCGAAGCCCACAATTGCATTCAGCGAAACCCGCTGCCAAAATTTCCATTTTCTCCAGCCCGAGCGACCCCTAAGTCCCTAAACCCAGATTGCCTCGGGGCTTGTGCGGGCAAGGTTTTTTCGCTAGCACAGGAGGCAAAGGGTGTGTTTAGTTGCCTGTCCAGCCACGGCCATGGCTTCTGGAGGCTAAATTTAGTCGGTTTGGTTGCACTGTAGGACCTCTAGGGCCTGGCCGGGGCTGATCATCCGTCACGCTCTGGCCTAGCTTAGTTTTCTTGGCGGGTTAGTCCTAGCAAGCGAGACCAAACACACCTAAAATGGCTTTTTGGCTTGGCAAGGCCAAGGCAGGCAAAGTGATCAAGGCAAAGCTAATATTAGCATACAAACCCGACATGGCCACCTATCTCTCAAAACAATGTGTTTTCCTCGTCCAATGGATTCAAATTCAACTTTGTAAGCACAAAAATAAGCTACTCCTACATTCTAAATATCACTAGCGGGTGGGCCTGCCTGAATCTTGTGAGTTGTGGGTTTTGTCTTGTTGATGCTAAGCGGATTTTTGTAGCAGTGCATGTCTTGATCATAACGATTTACTTGTTCATGCTAAGCGGGTTTTTATAACGGGTTCGTCTTTGTTCATAACGGGTTTAGCGTTTGTAAATGGGTATGTACGGCTCATAACGGGTTTTACACTATTCCGTGATCCGTCTTGTTCATAACGGGTTTGTCTTGTCCCACGTGGTGCATTCTTGTTTATGAGCGGTACTTATTGTTCTAGAAAGCGATACTCACGTTATAATAGGACCAATGGTGTCGGGGATCTAAATATTGGGCCGAGACATTCTCAAAGCTGTGAGAATCTGTCGGCTGCCAAGGCCCGGTAAAACCCTAGCCCGCTATCATCCCGCCGAGGGGCGGCCCGGCCGCGATGGACGGGCCATGGAGCCACGGCGCTCACACGGCGGACGGAATCCTCCTGGATGGCCCTACGGGCGGCCCACAAAGCGGCCCAAATGGAATCACCACGGCGCAAAAGAGCTTGTGCGCTCGTGAAGGACAAGGTCAAGGACCTCTGCAAAACAACGAACCATGGCGTTCCGCGTCGGCGACCAAACCATGGCTCGGACTGGACGCATCATCTCAGTTTCGTCGGTGGCCTAGCTCACACGACCCGGGAGAAATCTCCGCCGTCAGGGTGGCTAACCACCACCCTCGAGCGCAAACTCGCCTCGCCCGGGGAGACCAGCTCTCCATCCTCGGGTGGGGCAGCTTTCTGCCCGTCTAGGGTCGCCGACCCTCGGGCGTGGGAGGTCCGTCGGGAGGAAGGGAAGCGGCCGCATTCAATGCGTCGCCGCGGCGGGCGCCCGTGCCATCGATTACGCTTGATCCAAATCGAGCGCGAATCGTCTCCCTATCAGGCGATGGGGCGCAAAAGAAACGGTGGCGTGTTACGCCACGGCCGCGGGAGCGAGGATGACCTTGTTCATTTCGAGCGCGAATCAAAAACCACGTTGGGCGGACCCTCGAGGCACGACACGCATAGCCGGCGACCTCTCGGGACCGGCCCTGCGCCATGCGGACGTGGGGGCGCCTCACGGGACCCTCGGGGCGCGCCAGGGGCGGCACGTCCACCATCGGATCGGGGCGGCGTGTCTTCGTCAGCGACATCAAAGCCCGCCGACCCCTCGGCGGCGCACTCCCCAACGGTGCGGCCTCGGGGGTGTAGCCACCTAGGTGTCCGGTGTAAACATTATCTCTCTCCTTCTCCTATAAAAGGGGAGTAATGCCTCATTAGGGAGGATTCGATTCGATTCGACTTCGAAGAGCCGCTCAACTCCGAGTTCACACGGACAAAAAGCATAACCACCACCACCACCACCATAACCACGATCGTGGGGCTTGAGACCGTGTCTCTCCCCCATGCGGCGCTGTAACCCCTCTGCGGGGCTCACCTTTGGCGCGAGGTAACACAAGCGAGGACACACCCCCGGCTGGGCGTAGGGCCCCGTTGGCTGAACGGGATAAACCGCTGCGTCCGTGTCCATCTTGCGCTTCACGCCATCGAGGGAGGCACCACGGCTTATAAATTCTTTATTGCCGGCACGAGGCACCGCAGTTCTCGCGCCCGCGATTGTTGGCGCCCGGTAGGGCGCCCGTGTGCAATCTGCATCTCCATCGACCCTCATGGCGTTTCGCCTTCGTTTCCACCACGCTGCAGGGAGCACGAGCTCCATGTGGGGGCACCTTGTTCTTGAACGGCGGCATTTGTGGCGCTCGGCCACAACTACGAGATGATCCCTTACGCCCGACGTGCCGGTAGAAGGGAGGGCGCCGCCGCGCGCCCGGCAAGCCCATCATCACGGCGCCGCGCCAAAGCGGGCAAAGCCGGACCATCGGTAGCGCAAAGCGGCGTCAAACAGCGGATCACGGATCCGTCGGCGTATCCCGGCGCCGACTTCGCGAAGGCTCCGGGAACCCTAGGCCCGGGAAATACCTTACCCGCCACCGCTTCGTGGTAGGGTACCGAAAACCCTGTCGTCGGGAAACGCCTCCGCTCCGACCATCTGAGGAGTCGGTGAATCCTGCCCGGCTTGAAACCTCGGTCGAAGCCTTCGCGAGGAGACACGAGCGGACCACCCGTCGTTCCACGGGCGTTATCCCCATGGACATTCACTCGGACGCATCCTCAGGAAGGGCGCGGGGCGACCCGTCATGCCACCCCTCGGGTTCAATCGGGACGGTCGGGAGGCGAGGGACTTCGCTCTACCGTCGGAGAATCCTCCTCCTCGGGCGTTCGGCGCACCGTGCCGCCGATGGCGGCGAGTACTACGACGACTGCGGGAATGCTTCAATGTCGAGGTCCCGCCACGGGATAGCCCGGTTCAGCGTCTCTCGAAGATAATGGCAGCGGACGTCTGCCACGCGAGCTCGGCCGGCGGCTACCCCGATCCATCCGTGCTTGGCCGACACCTGCCGGCCGTGCCCGGCCTCGAGATCTGCGGGAGGCGAATCGGGCGGAATCTGCCCGACTCCGGCGGCCCGAGCGAGCATCGGCGAGCAAGCTCAACATGAAGCGAGGCCCAGGGGCACCTCAAGCTCACAAATGGCAGCGGACGTGGCGGGACATTTGGAGTGCCTCAATCCCGGCATAGCAGCCCGTTCAACGAGCCGGCCTCAGCGTGGCGGCGGCCGCCGTCTTTGGTGTACGAATGCCGAGCCCTCCACTCAGGGTGGGCGTACGGGGAAGGCCTCGTCAACTCCTTGACAAGGCGGCGGTGCCTTGGGCGAAAGTTCAGCTTCGGGATCGGGCCCGCGGCGTCCGGCGGCGAGAGGAATGTCTGGCGAAGTCGGGGCTCAGAATCCACCGGATCGAGCGAGCCCGGCAAAACCAATCAGGGAGCGCTGGGCGACAGTTGCAGCAACCGCCCCGGGCGGGAGGCATAGAAGACCCGCTTTGCGACGCAGCCCGGCGCCCGACCTCGGGGATGGGATCGGCGGCGGCCCGGGCTCGCCACGAAGGTGGCTCGCCACGGGGACGACAAGCGGGGCGGGGCGCCTGGGCGGTCGAGAGGACGGCGGTACTCCCACGATCCGCGGGCCTCGGGCCTTCACCGGGGGACATCGGGAGGGCACCACTCCTGCGCGTTTGGGCCCCGAGCCATCTCGAGAAGTACGGGGAGAGACTCGTCCGGTATGGGCACGGGCGACTATCGGGCGGCATGCCGATTGCGAGGGGGCACCGCGATGACAAAGTGATGTCAATTTGCCCTGTACCTCTCAGTGCGCGGAGCTTGTTGGAACACCTTCCACCCGACCTCATATCAAGCTGGGCGGACTTGGTGAGAACCTTCAGCGGTAACTTCGAGGCCGCATTACCTACCGGGTAACTCGTGGGATCTCGGCTAGCGACAAAAATCCGGCGAATCAGCTAGCGACTACATCGGCGCTTCTCCAAGCGGCCGGACCGAGCTCCTAATGTGGCCGGATTCGGGCGTCATCGAGGGCCTTCTTGGCCGGCACCACTTCTTAGAGACCTCGTGAAGAAGGCGGGGGCGTGGGACTCCCAGAGGCAAAAGCGCTGATGGACATCGCCACCAAGTTAGCCCCCGGCCGGTGAGAGGGGGGGCTGTCGGGGCTCTGTTCAATCGGGGCTGCGGCAAGGGAAGCGCAGGAAGAGGGCAGAGGGAGGATGCCAACCTCGGGAGAGCAAGAAAAAGAAGAAAGATAAGAGCAGCCGCGAGCGATGAAGACATGGTAGGCTGCGATTCGGCCGCCCAAAGGGGCCGACCCAGCCAAGAAACTTTCGATGACATGCTCAAGCCATGCGAACCATAGCTGCAGGTCAAGCACACCTCGGGGAGTGCAAGAATACGCCAACATTCGCCAAGCTCAAGGCCATCCCCAGGGTGAAGAGGAAGAAGCTCCGGTGGGCGCGAGGGCACGCGAGGAGATCCGAAGGTGAATAAACGCTTCATGTCTTCGGCGGCACGGTAACATCGCCGTCTTGGCCGGCAAAGAAGGCGTTAGGAGGTCTATACCCGCGGGCGGCAACCGGCTGCGCGAAGTGGTCGGACGAGCCATCTGCCGACCGGTCGGATCACCCCAGCACATCCGAACCGGGGGCTTATCAGGTGGTGGACCCCATCATCGCCAACACTCGGCTCACCAAAGTCGCTATGGGCGGAGGGGCAACCTCAACCTCATCTCTGAAGAAACCCTCGACCTCCTCGGGGTAGACAAGTCAAGATCCGCCTACGGAGGCGCGGCATTCAATGGCGTCGTCCCCGCAAGCGGCTAAAGCCCCTCGGGCGGTCGACTTACAGTTTGCCGGTGACCCCTCGAACCCGGGCAAGACTCTCACATTTGAGATCCTTGGGGTCAGCGGTACCTACGCCTCCCTCGAGGCGGCCTTTGCTATGCCAAGTTCATGGGGTGTCTCCCGAACTACACGTACCTCAAGCTCGAAGATCTTGGGGGCGAAGGGTGTCATCCGCGGTAGCCCCGCACCATCATCATGCATACGAGTGCGGCGTGGAGCGTGGAGTATCTTTGAGGCACTCGCCTTTGCGAGGCACTCATCGCCCGTCTGAAGAGAAGCTTTGGCGAAATCACGATCGAGCATGAGGCCAAGCGCCTTATTTGGGAAAAGCGAGCCCTCCTCGGGCACCAAGAAGATCCCGATCCCAGAACCCGAAAGGAGAAGGCTGCGACCATCGGCTGGACTGGATCGAAATAGGAAGCGTGCTCGTCGACTTCCTCGGGCGAATGCCAAGGCGTTTGCGTGGGGACCCTCGGACATCTTGGGGCATACCGGGGATGTCGCCGAGCACTCCCTAGACATCCGTAGGGCTCAAAGCCCCGGAGTCATGCATGCGCTTCTTGCCGTTTGATGGCGCCAGCGGAAGATCATCGGCGAGGAGATCCACAAGCTCTTTGGAGGCGGATTCATAAAGAAGTATTCCACCCGAGTGGTTAGCTAATCTGTATTAGTAGAGAAAAAGAATGGGAAATGGCGGAGGTGTGTGGACTACACTAGTCTCAACAAAGCATGTCAGAAAGTTCCCTTTCCTTTTGCCTCAATCGACCAAATTATCGACTCCTTTGCGGGATGTGAAAGCGTTGTCTGTCTTGGCCAGCGTATTCGGTTATCACGGATCAAAATGAAAGAGTCCGGCCATTCGCGACCTCGTTCATAACACCCTTGGGGATGTATTGCTACCTCACCATGCCCTTGGGCTGAGGCGGCTGGGGCAACATACCGGCGGTGCATGCAAATCATCTTCGGGGAACTCATTGGAAGGATCGTGGAGGCCTACGTCGGCGACATAGTGGTCAAATCAAGAAAGCGTCGGACCTCGTGGGTGACCTCGGGAAACCGAGTGCCTAAACAAGAAGAGAGTCAAGCTCAACCCAGAAAATGCGTATTCGGGGTCCCAGAAGGGATCTTTGGCTGGGTTTTATAGTCTCTCAACGAGGCATCGAAGCAAATCAACCAAGGTTGACACGATCACCAAGATGGGTCCGATCAGAGATCTCAAGGGAGTCTGAGAAGGTCATGGGCTGCTGGCTTCATTAAGCGAGTTCATCTCACGTCTCGGGAGAAGGGCACTGCCTCTGCGCTCCTTCCGCAAGTACGAGCGCTTTGCACGGACCCCAGGCCGAAGAGGCCCTCGACAACCTCAAGCTCACGACAAACCCACGGTCTGATACCGCCAAATCGGGGAGAAACCACAGCTCTTATACGTCACGCCACTACCCGGGTGGTGGCGCGGTGGTCGTAGTGGGCGTCGGGAAGAAGGGGCACACGTTGCCCATTACAACGCCACTGTTTACTTCATCGTGAGGTGCTTTTCCACACAAGGCGGTATTTCGCGAGATCACGAGAAGCTATTATGCGCCATCGTATTGACACGAAGGAAACCGCCACTACTTCCTCGCGCACCCGGTTCCGTGGTATCCTCGTTCCCCCTCGGGGAGATCCTCAAAAGCAGGAGGCCCCCACGGGAAGAGTGGCGAAGTGGGCGATGGGCTTGGGGCGAAACTATATCATTCACATTACGCAAGGCGATCAAATCGGGTCTGGCCGACTTTGGCTGGCGAATGGGCGATACCCGGCTACCCCGCACCCATCGGGCAGTCTTCCGGACCATGTATTCGATGGGTCCATGATGAAGAAAGCGTGAAGTGGTTTGCTCTTCATCTCACCCCTCGGGGTTCACACGGTATGCCATCCATTGCATTTTCTGCCTCCAACAACGTCGCGGAGAATGGTCAGCGGTCTCGGATCGCGGCGGACCTCGAATCCGACGGTTGGAAACGGGGGTTCGCGGTTGGTCATCGACCAAGTCATGAAGGCCTCGGCGTGCCACGTCGAAGATGGAGGCGTATTGTCGGAGAGGTGCAAATTGGAGGAAAAGTTCCATGGGCTTGAGCACAAGCATGCTGTAGAGGCAGCTGCGAGGCCGCGGATGAGGCGGCGAAGTCGCGGCAACCCAGTGCAGATTCCCCTGGTGATCTCACAAGACCTCAATAAACCTCGGTCAAGTACCCCTCGGAGGTACCTCGCGGGGGGGGCTGCGAGGCGACACCTGCCAAACCACCCGAAGCTATGGCGGTCGACCAGTCACGGCCCCGGGAAAGCAGCCCGATCCTCACCGAGGAGAGCTACCGAAGGACAAGACCGAGCTCGCCCGGTCTTGAAGAAGCGAAATCGCCAGCGGTTGGAGAAAAAAAGGCACTCTACAAGAGGGGCCTCGGGGAGTATACATGCGGTGCATACCCTCGGGTGAAGGCAAAAACTCGAGGACACTCAGGGAGTGTGGCCATCCACCCAGGGACTCTGGTCGGTAAAGTCTTCGGGCAAGGCTTCTCTTGGCCCTGGCGTTCAGGCATGAACCAAGTCGTCTTGATACACGCAAGGAATGCCAATTCTACAGCGGGCCGCACCTCGGCTCAAGCAACGCAAACCATACCTCTATTATGGCCATTTTGCGATGTGGGGACTGACATGATTGGGCCCACGAAAGGCGGCGGACACACTCACGTCTAGTCGCCATTGACAAGTTTCTCTAAATGGATCGAAACCGAGCATTGGTGAACCCTCACAGGAAAGCGGTGAAATTCTTTACGAATATCATTTCCGTTTGGAGTCCCGAACTCCATCATCACGGACAACGGAACCAACCGGGGAAGAAGTTCCTCGACTGCGGCGACTATGGCATCAGAGTGGATACCTCGGCCGTAGCTCACCAGAAGACCAGCGGTCAAGTGGAGGCGTGCCAACAAGGATGCTCTCAAGGGATCCAAGCAATCTTGTCGGCTGAACCAATACGGGGAAAAGATGGTACCAAGAGGCTGCGTCGGTTCTATGGAGCCTTGAACAACGGCCGAGCCCCACGGGGTTGGCCCTTTCTTTCTAGTCTATGGGGGTTTGATCGCAATCTTGCCCACGGACATCGAATATGGGTCCCAGGGCGCTGCGAGCCTACGAGCAAGGCAACGGCCGGGGCGAGGCAAGACTCCATTGACCAAGTTGATGAAGCCGAGGCGTTCGCGCTCACGCTTTCGGCGAGATACCAAAAAGCTATGCGCAAGTATCACGCCCAGCGGCTGAAGCCTCGGGAGTTCAAGTCAACGACCGTGCTTTCGGTACGAGCAGGACAACAAAGGGCGTCACAAACTCACGCCACCCTGGGAAGGGCCTTATTTCATCGCCCAGAAATAATGGGCCGGAACCTGGATTGAAGAGCGAGAAGGGCGAAGTCTACTCCAGCGCACGGAACATAGAGCGACTAAGTCGCTTTACCCTTAAATTCCGCACTAGAAGTCAAAACATCGATTGTTTTTTTCACTCAATAAAAGATCTACATCTTTTACGAAAAAAAAAAGTGCTTCTCGTGTAAACCTTAAAGAGTCTTAGCCTCGTCGGCCACAAGACTAAAAACTCCTCGGGGGGGCTACATGGGGACCCCCCGAGGGGACCTCCTTCTTTTCAAAACTTTTTTTGAAAAAAAAAAAGTGTTTGCCTTTTCGGAAACAATCGTTTAAAGTTGCGAAGGTCGCGCTCACGCACAAATCCAAAGCAAGATATAGCAGAGGCAAAAGCGGATGGCCCCTAGTGGCATCGTATGGGCTGCCCGATGGCGTCCACGGTTATCATCTCGCGGCGGAGAAAACAACGACCACCTGCAATAAGCAGGTTGAAAGCGGCATAACGCAAACATAAATGCACCCGCCAAGGCCATAGACCTCGAGGCGGGCGCCATTGTTATACATCCATCTCTGGCTCAATCTTTTTTTGCAGGAAGGAGAGGTCGAGGGCGGGTGGGCTTCATCCCACTTGCGCCTCACGGCGGCGGCGGGAAGCTTTCCGGCGCGAGCAGCACCCTCGGCGAAACGCTACCCAGGGGGAGGCATCGGACCCCAGGCGCATCCTCGGACTAGGCGTCCACCATCTCGGGTATCCGTCCGCCTCATGGGTTGACTCTATGGGGGATGAGGGGACACACTTCATCCTCACACACGAGGCCAAGCAGCGCCCGTGTGGCGCCATCCATAAAAGTTGTACAACGTCACGAGTCTTGGCGGCATCGGCGACATCCCTCTCGGCGGGATCAACTTCCTCCTGCGTCGTCGGAACCGAGGAAGAAGCCTTTCGCAACGCCGTCAGCACATTGGACTCCATCGGGAAGTAGCGGAAAGCGGCAGCCATATGTCGCAGGGCCGGAAGGCGTGCGGGCTTCGGACTGGAAGTAGCCACCCCACGGCTCGGCGGCTGCGTGGCGAGGGCCAACCTCGGTTGTCCGCCCCAAGCGGCGGACGAGTAGCAGGCACTCTTCCGGCTCTGGCCGCGACCTGCTCTGCTCCGGCCTCGGTGCGGCGTGGCGGCGGTGTTCCGCGACACCGATGGGACCTTCTCCGCCTACGGAAATTGGTGCTCAAACCGAGGAGTTAGCAAGACAAGGCGATTGAAGGCAAAGCTCACTAAGAACAAGGCGCGCACGCGGCACTTCAGCGCGACCCGGCATCAGCGTTATGCTCCTCGGCGACTTGGAGCGCTCCTTTTCTCCTTCCTAAGGGTCGCCCTCGGACACCAACTTCGCCCGTCACGATGTTCAAGGCGTCGCACATCTCACTTTAGCCGTTAGCCTCCTCCGGGACCGGTCCGCTCGTCATGGGGCCTCCCGGGACTGGAGGGCGGGTCCAAACCTCCTCAAAATATCGTGGCTCATCGAGCCATGTCGGTACCATCTTAATGGACTTCGGACACGGCCTTGATCGGCTCGGCCTCCCTGAGGTCCGCGGCTGGGACTCCCTTTCCTCGGCGGGGGCGGCAAGCGGGAGGTCTACGCTTCGGGCCTCGATCAACTTCACGAGTTTGACCAAGGGCATTCCAGTTCGGGGCGTTCGGCGAAGGAGCTCGGACTTCTCGGGCGAAACGGCGGGAGACGCAGCGACAATACTACTACCATCAAGGCGCAAGCACAAAGGACATGCGGCGGGGGGATGACCATCAAGATACTTACGCGTCGACCTCGCGGGAAGCGGCGGTTATGGTCTCCCGATCCCTCGCTAGGCCCTCGTGACCCGGCGGATACGCTCGTGGGTTCTCCACTCCAAGACCTCGGGGCGATCATCGACCAGCGACCCCGGGCATTCGCTGGGTCAGGTGGGCCCGCCCGGCCCAGTGCGACTGAGAGGGATACTTCTCACCCGCAGGCAACTCCGCGGCTCAGGGAACGGACCAATAGAAGTCGAGGGGCCCTCGGGCGACCGGGCACCGTCCTCGTCATGGCGAAAGCGGCCCGCTTCGCGCCCAGGGCGCCTCAAACCCGGACACGTGTGGAGCGGAAGTCGGGGGTTGTATGCGGCTCGTCGCCCAGTCGGCTGCGCCCGGAGCGCGAGGAGCTTGCGGCGTCTCCGCGCGTCAAGGGCTCCTCTTGCGAACTCCCGAACAAAGGGGCCCGCCTCCTCGGGGTGGGCGGCGGCACGACCTCGCCGGGCGGCGCCACTTGCCCGGCAAGGGCGGGTGTCTGTGGCGCGGCCCAGAGCTCTCGTGTTGACCACCATGTTGGTGGCCAACCCACCATGCCACCATGGGCCTGCACCGCCTCGGGGTGGCCTCGGCGGTCGGGTTTGGGACCGGCCCCACTTGGGGCTCGGGGCTGGCGCCACGGGAGGGATCGACGGCGACACGATATCTTAGACGACCAGAGCTCTGCTGGGTGACGGATTGTGCGCTAACCTTTAAGGCCTTTTGGGATGCGAGGGAAGCGGCGGCGGCCCAGTTTCCTAAAGTCAAGCGCCACGTCAAAACAAGGCAACCATGCGCGGAAAATCAAGATTGCAAAGCGAAAGGAAACTCCGGCTTAGGGATCGCCCTCGGCGAGGCTTCGGGATAAGGCTGCGACCTGTTGGCGTCGCGCCGGCGCAGAGTCTCCCCACGGCGTTAAAATGCGCCTGGCTTGGATCGGGGCCGAGTCGGCCGGCTCGTCCCGGAACCGTGCCAGCGGCGGCCGGGAGTACACCCGCGGCGAGGCGTGACTCACTCCCACGCCGAGCCTCACCACAGCGTAGCGGCCGAGGAATTTCACATGGCCAGCCTTGATAGTCCCCGAGACTTGGCGGAAGAGCCCTCGGGCGCACGGTGTGTCGGCGATCCCAGCGCCTCGAGCTGAGCTCGGGCTCATGCGAAGCCCGACTTCGGTCGGGAGCCTCTTTCAGTCTATATCAGAACCGCCACGTGATCTCCAAGCGAGTTCACGCGAAGCTGGTCCTCGGATCCTGCGTCCTGATTTGGTGGTGTCGGGTGACTTCGCCCGCCTACTGGCGCTCGGCCCGGCGCTTCTCGCGACCCGCGTTTCTCTTCTTCTCCTCCTTCTTCAACGCGGCGCCAGCTAAAGCTGAATTCGAAGCACGGTTACCGCCCGTCGGCATCAATAAACGCGAGCGGAGAATCGCTGTAGTTGAGCGGCCTGCGGGAAGAAGAGTGAGAGCGCCATGGCGACAATGCACCCGAAGCAATGCAAAGGACAAAAGCCAGAAGCACATACCGGGGATATATACCCTCGATTACGGCGCATGGGGATCTCGGGGATGTGTGTCGGTGTTGGACGGCGCATCCCCTCACCCTCTTGGCGGGCCATCGGTGCGACGAAGGCGACATCCCAGACCTGCCAGCCAGACCGGCCTCGGGGTCATCGGCACATGAGCAAAGGCGAGCCATCAGCGCTGCAACACCGACGCCCGATGGAAGCGGCGACCCGGCGGCGGCATTCACGTCCTTCCACCGAACCACGGGGGCCGTTGCCTTAGGCCCACTCAGCCGTGATCTCAGGGGACCCAGTTCCACTTCTACGAGGGCGTGCTTGAGGACACGCGGTGTACACACGCCGGGCGCGTTCGTCGTTGCGGAGGTAGAACCACCGATCTTGCCACCTTGTTGGAGGGGAGGTGAGCTTGGAAACGATGTACCCATCGGCTCGGTTCGGCCGCTCAGGCGGACTTGGAAGCTGCCTGACCTCCCGGCGCCCTCAGGTGGTTGGCCTGGCGCAGCGGGGCGGTGGTAAGGTCGCCTTGAAGAACCTGGCCCGGGGTCCCGTGCGAGGCTCGATCCCGAGGAATCCCTCACAAAGGGGTGACGAAGATGGCGGCTGGGGAGATCGAGTTCGAGGCGGGTGTGATGAAGCTCGATTCATAGTGAGTGGAGAGGATCGCCGAATATGAACCGGCTGTACCATACAGCCAGCCTTGGGCAGGATCCATCAAGCTCACCACGTAATGACGCTCGGGAGGTTAGGCTCCTCCTCAGTCAATCACGGAGCAATCCACTCGACCCTTGCTTCTGCATCGGTGCGAGGGGACAGAAGCAGCTCATGACACGAGGCAGGAGCTTCTCCTCGTCGCGTGTCCTGACCCTGGCTCGGCATCGAGCACCTCCCTCACGCCGTCACCGCTACGGCGCCCATGGATGAAAGGGGCGAAGGATGGCAACCTTAGCAACCCCGATCACACGAGCGCAAAGGCAGTGAATCTCTCCCATAATCTCTCCCACACTATCTCTCTATCTCGATTCTTTGCGGCAAAGGCAGAAAAAGCGATGGCAAGAGCAAAGGAGCAACTATCGCCGCCCGTATCCGCCCCATATTATAGGGAGGGAAGGCAAACCGTAGGCTGGGCAACAAACCGACTCACTGGAATGGATGACCCACGATGGAACGAGCACGCTCATCCAACGGCCAAGCAGCGTGGGTGGAACCGTCGGGCGCATTAATGCCTTGGCGAGCCCTCGATCTCCGCCCACAAAGAAGACATAAGGCCGCGTCCCATCCCGGCGTACACGCAACGGTCGGCGCCACCTTGGGCGGCGACTAGGCATACTCGTCTTCCGGTCGAGGGTAAAACCGGTCCAGGCCACCATATCCGGCGGGCGCGGAATACGAGGGCAAAAAAAATCGGTCCGTTGACGGTTCCGCCCCGGCCGACAAGCAAGCGAGCTTCGAGGCGACACCCTCGTTCCGGATGTTGCGGGCTGGGCCGCGAGGTTTCTCTGGTCGCCTCGGGATAACCCGAAGCCGAGGGGCGGGAAGGGAAATGCACAACCCCGCTATACGGGCCCCACAGGGCTCACAGATTTCTGAGCGTGTTTAAGGCCGCGGGTCTTTGCTTATAGAGATGTCCCATCCGTGGGAGGCCCACAAGCCCTCGGGGGTTGGTCGCCCAAACCCGGGATGCATAAGCGGTCCGCGAGGTTCTCATGGGGTGAATCTGCGGATCACATAGCCGACCCTTGCTCCGGCAAGAACACGGGCACCAGCAAAGCGGACCGCTAGCGCTCAGGGCATGACACATTCGGCTACGAGGGCATTGTGACGTGTCTCCCCTCCTCCTCCCTCCCCTTCGGGAGGCGACGGAGGCGTATGATCAAAAGTCGAGGCTGGGTCGACCTTGCGCACATAAGCGTGGGCCTCGGGCTGCCCGCAAAAATGGTGAACTCGCCTGAAATAAAGCGCAATTTAGAGTTGTTTTTAGTCTTGCCGGCGTGCGAGGATATAAAAGACCTCGAAGGAATCCGCCATTCCATCGAGGCCTCGGGGCGAAAACTAGCAGTCTTTCAGCAACGCACCATTGTATGACAAACCACCACGAGAAACAACAAAGGCGGCGGGAGCAGCGGAACCCCGACGATCCTCACTCGCTCGGGGAGCTCGGGGGAATCTTGTCGGGGGATCTAAATATTGGGCCCGAGACATTCTCAAGCGTGAGAATCTGCGGCTGCCAAGGCCCGATAAAACCTGGCCGGCGCTATCATCCCGCCGCGGAGGGGCGGCCCGACGGGCGATGGACCCGACCATGGAGCCACGGCGCTCACACGACGGCGGAATCGGCCCTACGAGATGGCCTACGAGAGCGGCCCTATGGCGGCCCAAATGGAATCACCGACGGCAAAAGGCATGCGGCTCGTGAAGGACAAAGGTCAGGACCTGCTGCAAAACAACGAACCATGGCGTTCCACATCGACGGCCAAACCATGGCTCGGTTCGACCACGCATCTCCGTTTCGGTAGGGTGGCATAGCTCACCGGCCGGGGAGAAATCTCGCCCGTCAGGGTGGCTGGCTCACCCGCCACCCTCGGGCAAAAACTCCGCCTCGGGGCGGATCTCCATCCTCGGGTGAGCGGCCCATCTCGGGTGAGGCAGCCCCTCGGGCGTGGGAGGTTCCGTCCGGAGGAGGAAAGCCGCCGCATTCAATGCGGCGATCGCCGACGGGCGGGGCGCCCGGTGCCATCGATTCGCTGATCCAAATCGAGCGCGAAGATCGTCTCCCTATCCGGCCCGATGGGGCGCCAAAGGCCCGAACCCGGTGACATGTTATGCCACGGCGCGAACGAGCGACAAGCGGCCATTTCGGAGCACGTCAAAGCGCCACGCGATGGGCGGACCCTCGGGCACGACACGCGCAGCCAGCGACCTCACAGGACGGCCCTGCGCCATGCTTGGTTAATGAGGGGGCGCCTCACGGGACCCACCGGGGCGCGCGAGGGCGGCACGTCCACCATCGGATCGGGGGCCGGCGTGTCTTAGTCAGCGACATCCAAGCCAGCCGGACCCCTCGGCGGCGCACATGCAGCGGTGCAGCCTCGGGGTTAGCCACCTAGGTGTCCACGGTGTAAACATTATCTCTCTCCTTCTCCTATAAAGGGGGAGTAATGCCTCATTAGAGGGATTGATTCGAGCCCGCTCAACTCCGGTTCACCGCGGAGGAAGCGCACACCACCACCACCATAACCCGCGATGCGTGGGGCTTGAGACCAGCGTCTCTCCCCCGCGGCCGCTTTGTAACCCCTACTGCGGGCTCACCTTTGGCCTGGAGGTAACAGGCGAGGACACACCCCAGCTGGGCGTAGGGCCCGTTGGCTGAACCCGGGATAAACATTGCGTCCGTGTCCATCTTGCGCTTCACGCCATCGAGGAGGAGGCACCGCGGCTTATAAATTCTTTATTGCGGCACTTCGAGGCACCCCGTTCCTCGAAACGCCGACAACTATGTATTTTACTTATTTATTCATTAGTTAAAATTAAATCAAATTTTTGATTTACACCATTAGATTACCAAGAGACTAAACCGATTACATGAAAACTTCTAAAAAAGGTAATAATTGTTAGTACATATTGATTTTTTAGCTTACTTGAGAAATGCATATAATACTTGAAATCAATATTGAATATGAAATTAAGAATTTCTAATTAAATTTAATCTTTGTATTAAAATAGTTACTTGAAGACAACAATAATTTTCTAAACACCAAAAGATTCTACTCCTTAGTAGAATATGTTACTATCGCTACAAGAATATCCATTGTCAAATAATGCACAATAACTTATTCCGGCGTGAATATACACTTTTTATAGGAAAACTCTAAGGGAAACACACGGAGCATAAAGGTGCGGGGACACAGGGTTTTGAACCACAGGTGGGAACACTCCAACCACTAGCCTCGCCATGAGCCCCATTAGCATGTGAATATACTTTTGTCCATATTAGAAACTATATTTAGACACTAAGTTAAGCATTTTACAAGCTTTTGGACTTGTTTGCACCCAACTATCAAGTTATTGTATTAGATTGATCATTTTATAACTTTCCCTTTTTACTTGTCAAGTTATTGTACTAGATTGAGCATATTACAAGTTATTGGACTAATCTGCACCCATCGAGACAAGTTGTTGTATGATGGACGTAATTTACTCTATTTAATTTGATGTAAGAACTTGGATCATTGCTGCATATCACGGTCCAAACATTGTCATAGGCCTATTAACGACTTCGCTCTCTAGTCCTTTCCGATCCTTTTCGGCCAGTTGCAAGCTTTCATTATCTTCTTTTTTTATGTTTACTACATCATTTTTTTTTTGCTTACTACGTCCTTTAAACTGTAGCAAACATTTTTTTTTTTTTTTTTTTTTTGTTTTCTTGGCTTGGTAAACTTGTACAAGAACTTGGTTTGTTTGGTTATAATCTGAACCAAACCAAATTCCATCCCTTCTTGTTTTAAAAAGAACTTCTGGACCTAATTCTTACAACACACACATCAATTTTAGCAAGCCTTGAATGACCATATGTTAAGGATGAAAACAATATTATAATATAGAAAGAAAAATAACTAGTTTGATAACTTTTATATTTATAAATTCAATGGAAAGTTTTTATATTTTACGCAAAAACTAAATGTTGTGTAGTAGTCCATCTAAGCAGAGTGATAGACAAGAATGATGGCGTATGGGTGTGTAGCTTCCAATGATGGCAATTAAGGGTGTACTCCCTCCGTATAAGAAAAAAGAAGATGTTTAGGACAACGACACTCTCAAAAGCACTACTTTGACTTCTTTTTTTACAAAAATATTTATTAGAAAGTTATATATGTATATTTTTATGACAGTGTTTTTTCAAGACAAATCTATGATATGATTTTCATATTTCCAAACTCAACGACTTAAAAGTTATTCATAATTTATATTCTCAATATTTAACCCAAACTTGTCCAAAAACATCTTCTTCTTTTTCGATAAAGAGGGACTATGGGGACATGTTACAATTAAATGGACCATATATGCACCAACGAATCAAATTCTCATATGAAATGAAAGCAGTTAGAAGATGTGAGACCAACATGCATGCACCTATATAGTAGTTGTATTAAATTGAACAAATTACAAGATGTTGGACTAACTTGCACCCACTTGGGTAGTTGTTGTATCGTGAGTGTAATTTACTCATAATTTTTGTAGAATATCATCCTTTAAAAAAGATGATTCACTTTTCTTTATTAGGCTTTCTGATTTTATAAAAACTTGCCGGTGATGTTCAAAACTACCAACGCTCTATTCTCTTTCTTTATTAGGCCTTTTTTTTTTTTTACAAAAATTGCTATTGATGTTCAAAGCGGAGCACTCATCCACATGTATCATCTAGTGGTGCATGCACAAAAGAGGGTGGGGGGCATATGCCCTCGAGGGCAAATTTTGTGTGTCCCTCAAATCCCACCTCCACTTTCGTTTGCAACTAGCTGTAACCCCCTTTCCTCCTTTTTAGTTCTCTAGAGCATGGTTTCTTTAGTTACCAGTATATGAGACACACCCGGCGCGCATGATGGCACCATATATATGATGAGAGCATACAAAAAAAGAACACTAGATCGATGATAAAGGTAGGCGAGAAGTTAATACAATAATCGAGAGGGCGGCACTCATGCTAGCAATTCATGTTTCATAGTACACAACCAAAATAAAAACTGCATCAGTCTTTTACACCAGAGTACCAGACATCATTTGTTAGAGGCGATGTTAAGCTAAAGTTCACAGTACAATATACATTGATCTCAGTAAGCAAACATAGATATACCATTGTTGCATTATTCATGAGGCATCACTAACACATGACAACTCAATGCAAAAACAGAATCTTCATTAAAAAGGGCGTGTTAGGTAGTAGTTGCGAGATGAAACAAGTTTTCGCTTCTGGCCACAGAATTAGCGGAATAAAGTCCATCCTTGAAAACAAATCATCTAAGGCCCAATTTTTCTTCTCTGCATACAAAAATATAAACCATGAAGCATCCAACACAACATAAGCTGACTGTGCAAGTTCACGAGAAGGAGAAATTGGAGATGAAACACTTCTAATAGGAGATGAAACACTTCTAAGAGATAGCCTCTAGCGACTTGTATTTAAAGAAATTTAACATACATCAAGACAACTGGAAAGAAACATTACAGGTTTCATGAACTTCTTTTTTTGTAATGACTATTACCAATTTCATAATAGGAAAAAAATTAGTTTTTTTGGGAATCGGGTTAATTGCTTATCGCAAAAATTAACCAAGAAAAGAAGTGGGCATATTATAGATGCAGGTGATGGCCGTAACCTTTTGATTTTTAGTTCAATATTTGATATATCTATCTGGCACAAATAGAAACTTGTCTTGGAGCTCGACCCAAACCTGTAGGGATAAGGGGGCAACAAAACATCTAAAAAGGCCAAGTTGGATGGAGGAGGTACCAGAACACATGGCTTGCATAAAAAATGGTAGACTATAAGAGAAAGCTATAAGGGAAAATCTTATTGGTTCTACCAATGACTATTTTTTTCTTGTTATGTTTTATATGTCAATATATCAACTGGACTTACAATGATATTGTAGTATAAAGAATTCAGGGATTTTTTAGCTATCTCTTTTACCTTATTGCACGTGGGCTTTCTTTTTAGTAGCTACGAAAGCAATGGATCTACCTGCATAGAACCAAAGTAAACAATATGTTACAAATGGTAAAGGATGTGGGCTATGGTACACCAAAAGTTATAGTATAGTACATTGCTCATATCAAATTAGTATTTAAACAATTTTCACCTTAACATGCATAATGCATCATCACTGGATGATTTAAAATGGTACAAGGCATGTATACAACAATACTATAATATAAATCATTATATATCAAATATAGCAAGGGCTCTAAACTTATAATAGTTATTATGCTACTGAGCCCACTTCTTTAGAAGTTCTAATCATGTTTATCTGAAGAAACAATGCAGGTGGCATATTGTGCTTCGCTATACGCCTAGGCACATCTTTCTTTGCTTTTTGCTAACCTACCGAGTCAATGGTGCGAGTTGGGTTACTACCGAGAGCCCCAAATTTTGGCGAGAGCGATTAGGCAAGGCAAAAAAGGAGCCGGAGGGCAGTCTTGTCGCTGAGAGAGATGTGTTGGTTGTTTGATACTAGATTGGGCGTCTGCTTGGGGTTTGGTGTGACTTTGGGGATGATGAAAAAACTTGATTATACTATTATTATAAAACTTGATCGCTTGCATAGGAAACTACAACCATATATAGGCCTCTTTGATCTACCCTTTGCATTCCACAAAGCACCACAAAGCAAAGCAAATGCATAGGGTGAGAAATAGTAGCCAAGATGCGCAATGTCTTGAAATGCAGTTTTAGATTGCAAGGTGGACTTTGGCAACAAGGAGGATTAGGCGGTTTTGCGCCTACACTCAAGCTGGAGTTGGATGAAGATGCTTTTCGCGACTTTCTTCTAGCTGTTCTAGATGTTGCGTGACTTCTGTTAGCTTCTTCCAAGTGGCGATGTATTATTGTAAACCTCTCTACATGTATTCTTTTTTATTGAAGTTTGACTGCATGTCGGCGTGTAATTGGATAATATGATGGAATGATCCTTGGGGACTATCATGTTATACTTCATTCTATGGATTTCCCTTAGTGGAAATCGGGGATGTTACGAGCACGGCTCATTTTGCGGGCTCGGCACAACTCCTCGTCCTCGGCGGGTCCATTTGTAGCTCCTCCACACCACAGATGTAGTGCCCCTTAACCCAAGATTTAAGCATTAGGTAACTACACATAAAAATTCAGACCCAAAACTATATAAGAATAGCTGAATTTGTCATATATATTGCCATGCTATATGGGAAAACAGAGGCATTAACCAAGGCTTATGCCTACAAGGAAGAGATGGATAGGAACAAATACATCATCGGTAATATAGAAGTACAAAATCAACCCAGCGAGAGAAGCGGAGACTATTTAGGTAACTCATAGGTAATTGCGGTCATATCCAACCACGAAAGTGACAATGTTCAAGTTATTACCTTATTGCAGCCAACCTTTAAATAGAAACATGAGTGTTACGTAAAAGCTCATGCCAATTCATGAATTGTTCTTAGTTCTCACATGCAAACATGAAAAGAGCTGACACCAATTCATGAATTGGATGTTAGATTTCTTGTCTACAAATGAACATATAAAGCAAAAATGTCAATGGACGATTGGCATACATATGAAAAAGCGAAAGCCTCACTCAATGATGAACTGAACATCCACTTGGCTACCATTTTTCATATGACCAACTTGTTATCAAGATCCTAAATGCCAATACCTCAATAATATGCAATTGTTTCAATACTTCCCACATTTAATCCTAGATAATTAAGTCAACATAGATAAAAAAGTCAAACTGAAAAGTAATCTCTTTGTATGGTATAGCTCGGGGAAATATGGCCTTGAAATATTCTTAGATACAATACTGCATATATATACATACGGTCATTAATAATACAAATGACCAAGAAAATTGTCTTACTTGACACCGGAAAGGCTTTGCAAGTATAAGCTGGACTTACCCGCATCAGTTCAGTCATTATGTCAAGTAGGTAGCAGGTGGCAAGCGGACATACGTGGATGGGCAGGTAACTTGTCGATGGTGTGCATGCTAGCATAAGACACCTCGGATCTAATGCAAACCTGCAGGCAAGAAGAAAGTTAACAACAAATTGCTCCAAAGTTTGGATGACACCGTCCAAAATTTGAGATCACTTTGCCATGGCCTCCCACCTCGGCCCGACTGTATGTGTGCCCACCTTGCAGCTCGGCCATAGGGCATAGGTGTCTCTTCACCCAAGGCGTCAACCACAAGCGCGACAGAACGATCGCGCCATAGAGGCACCGGATTCACCATGGAGGCCCCGTTTGACCTAGCAAAGAAGGCAACAAACATAGATGCTCAGGATCTGCGGGCGCCCTAGAGGGGGTGAATAGTCGTAACCTGTTAAAACTCTCTACAAAAATTCAGTTCGAAAGGTCATGTAAGAATGGACGCACTTATTTGCTCCTCTCTAGGAGCATCACCACCGCGGGTCTAAATAAAATGAATCGGCGGTCTTCAACTCAAGCTAGAAAAGCCTCACGAGTGTATTACACTCCTCCTCACAGTAGGGCTACTTGAGAACACAGTGCAAACGAGATAGAATCGAAACAGCGGTTAGGGTTGAAACCACAACCCTAACTCAACAAATATGCATTGCGAGAAATAGAAACGACATGCGGGACAAGCCATTTAACCCGTGGTTCAGCGTTGCCACCAAAGGCGGCCTACTCCCACGTTGTTGAGGTTTCCACACAAGGCTTAGCTTGCCACAAAGGCTTGCTTTTTTTTCCCTCGCTCACAAGTCTAGGGGCGAAACCCTAGAAATGTGGGGTGATTTTCTTGATTTAGAACGAGGTTACAAACCTTCCAAGGCTGCCACACGAGTTGGAAAGTTCAAGGGCGATGTTTAGCCGTCTAGGAATAGGTTCCAAGAGTAAAGAACCCTAGGGTTCCCGACCAAACGCGAACCAAATGCTCTTTCAAGGTGGGAAGCTATAGATCCGGTCTCAATCGAAGTTTGTTGCCCTTTCCCTCAAGTCAGTAGAACCCTAGCGCCCGGCCTTGGCAAGAAGAGAGGAGGGAGAGGGAGGGAGACCCACGAGAGAGCTAGGGTTGGGCCGGAGCTGGTATATATTTGGCAAGGACAGCATGTACGGCGGCAACGTCCCGGCTCCCTCGATCTCCATGGGGTGCCGCGGTAAAAAACGAGGCGGGCCATGACGAGAACGGTGAACCCATTTATTTTACATTCGGTTTGGCCTAAAACGGTGTAAAAAAATTGTGGCCTCGAGGTCCGAGAAAAATCACGACAAGTATCGGCCTCTCCTCGGGTCCTCCGGGCCGGGTGATGAAGCCGCTGGGCGAGGGTTTCTTGGTCGAGGATGGCGTCCATTCCCAACCACGCCCGCCCGCCCGCTCCTCACCCCACGGTCCCTCCCTCCTCAAACTACGGGCTCGACGGCTGCCGCCGGAGCCAACATAGGTTGGAGGCCCTCCAGCGAGCCGAGCCAGATCTGCGACCTCATTCGCGCAGAAGGGCGCTTTGGCAGAAAACGCCGGCAAAGGCGAGGCGGTGAATTATTTTAAGGTGTGGCGGGTTTATAAAGGGCAATTAGACATACATAACTTCATACCGGTCTTTTTGTAAACAATTTAGGTATGGCCGAACGCGAGTTTGCCAGATAGGTGCCTCCGCCCATCAACGCCGAGATCCATGACGGGCTGGTTCCGCTCGACAGCACGAAAGGAAAACGGTCTAGTTGAGGCGGGGAGCAGCGAGAGCAAGGCCGCTCGATTCTGGCCCTGATCTTGCAGTAATGGCGGATTGAATTTGATTTCTTTGGCCATGGTACCCCTAGGCCCTAGCTTCGGTGGAGTCCAATACTTCCAAACAGTGCCGGGTACACGTAGCATCCAATCAAACCATCTAATCGAAAACGAGAAGTACTAGGAAGCAGCACCAAATTCAGATACGGCGTCACACGCTGAGCCTTGATAGGGCCGGTTTGGTCCCGGAAGCGCGACTAAATAACAGCCGTGATTTGGCCACTACGTACTCGTTAGGCCACCCAAAGTCCAACCCCAAATCCGTGACGACGAAGACGAGCGATGAGGACAAAAGTCTCGTGGTTCTGATACGTCACGGCACATGATCGAATGAATGTCATCGACTTGGCTTCACCATCACCACCACTCCATTGCTGCCTTTTTCCTTCCTTCCGTTCCGTGGGACGCAAGCGATTAGCAATAGTGTGTAATTAGTGGCCGATCGGGAGTAGTATTATTAGACTATTAGGGCAAGGCCAATGGATAGGTCCAAGTGATAGTGGTTACGAAATGCAAATAAAGTGATATATATAGATGAAAATATTGAGGCCCATTATTTACACAATGCAAAAAATTATTGCGTGTGGCTTGCACATAACCTTTTTGCTTTCATCATTATCACACCTTTATTTCCTCTCTCCTCTACTTTTTTCAGCATGGACCATCTTCTATCTCTGAGCACATGCCAGCTTCCCCGCAAGCCATCGCGGAAAGAATAAAGCACCTACTTTTTTATCCGATCTTACATGGCGAGGCGCTACAAAGAAAAAGATGCATTGGGGAAGCCCTTATTAGTACTAGACTGGAACAGATGGTTAGCTATAATGCACGAAGACTGATTTCAGCTAATTTAATGATAAAAAAAAAGATAATTTGAAATAAGGCGAAACATGACGTAACAAGAACAGGGCAGGCCGACCGAAGGGACCTGGGGTGTCGTGACTTAGCTCGTGCGTGACAGTGGGCGCGGACCCCTGTTTCTTTCGATGAATCTGATTCGAGTTGTAAAGTGAGGAAGAACAGGGAATTGCTGGACCCACCCACCCGGTAGATCCCATCCAAAACCACTAAGCCCTGTCTGGCACCGAATAATCAACGTCACATTCTATTTTCCTGCAAAATGAGCTGCCAAGCCTGTCACTAACCATATTCTTCTTATCAAAGCCAGCACATGAATTACGAAGTCTATATTTATCGCTGGAGATGTTAGTCTAGTACTTAACACATGTTTTATGTCAAGGTTTTTCACTGAAAACAAAAAAAACACATGTTTTATCATCCAAAGCCTCACACGGAAGCCAAGGTCTTTGAGCATTGGAGGAAAGAAAGGTAGAAAGGTAGTGCTTGCCGCGTCTCTTTCTCGGACGAACAACAACCGGTTTGTGATGGACAGGTAACAAACTTTTGATCGCCACTACCCGTTGTCGACACGCAAATTCTATCTCCTTCCTACTGCTACGCATTGAGCCGAGCCATCATCCGGCTACAGAAAAAGTCGCGTGCAATCTCCATCTCGGAATTCGACAGATGACACGGGGTGGCTTCTTTCAGACTCTTTCTTGCTGGCCTAAAAAATCGCATGATTTTGATTGTTCATATTTTTATCAACATTATCCCCAAAACCATTGCGTTGGTATTAAATTATACGCCCCTATCCCATTCAGAAGAAAGAATCATCGTATACTATACGATACGATTCGGATTAATCCTGCCATCACTGTAGCAGGAGTAATGCTTAACACGCAACCATGATCCATCCCAAGGTAGAGCGAGGTGTCCATGTCCTTCCTTTTTTTTTTTTTTCCGAGCGGGGGGAAAGCTGCTGGCGCACTTGCCGAAAGTCCACTAATCTACTGGTGCGACGCGATGGCGGCCTGGCCGGCCATGTGGTAGGCTGCCGTAGCGCTCTGCTCTGCTGCCCTCCCTGCTGCGCTTGTTCCATTCCAGTCCATTCCTCAAAGCAAAGCAAAGCAAGAAGAAGGGGAGAAAAGCAAGGCAAAGGTGGCCGAGACCTGGATTAGTTAGGCTTGACCGCGGAAGAAGAAAAAAAGCCTCCGATTCCTTCCTTCCCTCCCTTCTCCTCCTCGCCGAAAGGGAGAAGGAAAGGATGGACAGCTCAGGGATGCGGGCTCCGGCGCCGATTCACATGGCAGGGGGATGCCGCCAGGACTGAGGACTTTGGATGGGTCTTGTGTTCGTCTCTGTGGCGTCACACCGGCCGACAGAGAGAAGAGAAGGGGGTAGAGAGTCAGAAAGGCCATAGGCCGGTGAAGCTCCCTCCATTCCGTGCTTGCTCAGGTAGGCTTGCTTGTTCCTTTGCTTGGAAGCTAGTATTTCTGCTGCCTTTCTTTCTTGGTGGTGTTGCACTGTGGCTGTTATTTGCATGACGAATCTGATCTTTGTTAACCGTGCCAATATACTGACTTTATTTAGGGGGATCCCGACTTTAGATGGCTGATTGATAATTTGTTGGGATTTGGTATTCATTTTTTTTAGAAAATAGGTTCATTTTGAAATTGTGCCCAAAGCAATGTTTTGATATATTGCAAGTGTTTGGTTGGATTGCCCTTTGCCCTCGTTTACTGCTCAATTGATTGATTAGCCGGATTGGTTGAGCAGAGATTTATATCGACAGTAAAGACAATAGAAAGTTGGTACGGTGCCTGGCATCCAGCTGTTTGCATCGACCCCCTTGCTCTGATCTTGCAAAGCTTCACCTCTTGCGTTTGGCTTGTTTTTGTGCCCTTTGCTATCGCCCGTCGGAGCCTGGCTGATGAATTGTTTTCATTCGAGGGCAGTGTTCATCAGGTGCAGCAGCTTGCGCCGATCTCCCTCCTGAACTGAGCAATCAATAGAAGAAACAAAAGGGGCCATTTCCGCTACAGAGAACAAATCATCAGAAATGGGAAGACGAGGCCACAGGCGGTCTGCATCACAAGACGAGGACAATGTGGGCTGTGTGTGGGGCCTCATGCGCATGCTTTACTTCCGCCGAGACCCCAAACTCTTGCTGGATGCAAAGCAATTGAGTGGGAGGCATACGTTCCGGGAGGTTGGCGGTAAGTTTTCTTCACTAACCACAGTTTTCATGACATTTTTTACTAATAGATAGACTAGGGTAATTGTAACAGTAACTATTTGAGCTCCATTTCAAGCCAGCAGAAGATGCTTAGTAACTTCAGATGCTGTAGCTCCAAGAAATTCAATTTGTCAATCCATGAAAATGCCACAAGATATGCTACTAGTATATGTTTGTTTGCATTTGTTTGGTTGCATTGGTAGGGTTGTCCCAGCATTTTATAGTGACAATCCATAATCACAGACTGCAAGATAGCAACATGGATTTGATTCATGAACTACTCAGTCATTGCATTGATCTAAAGCTAAGCAAGACCAAACATCACATCTGATGTGTGCGATTTAGAATTAGCCAAAATTATTCAGAAAAAAATATATTCATCTAATTTGTGTAGTACTATTTCTCTGTCAACTTGGGTGTTGATGGACAATTATTCTGATGATGGGATATTATTTGTGCAGAGAGGGGGGCATCCAGCAAAGTGGCCCAAGGATTTTGACGAGATAGAAGAAGATGGTGTAAGTTGCATGAACAAACAAGTAGTTTTTCCAGGAGCAAAAGCAAACTCACCTAGTCATTTTTATTAGTTCCCATAAATCCATAATCAAATTTACACGGTTAACTTTGAACTTTGAAGACCACATTCTCTTAACCAAGCAAAAGAAAGTAAGAATTCTCTCTAGTTTATGATATGAATGGTAAGGCAGTGAACCACTAATGCTGAATCAGGTTATCCTGGAGACCTGGACAGTATGTCAATTCATATTATGTTTGAGGGACTTCATTATCAGAACTAGCTCAATTAATTAAATTAAGCAGCCAATACATTTTCTGTCACATGCAAATATACAACTTTCTCCAACATATGAATGCATCTGAGCTTTTTATTTTTTCTCATTCAGAACATACAAGAATGCGCCGCAGAAACCAACAGTCAAAAACCTTATGGAGGATGAATTGGGAAAAGTAAAGCTGCTGAAGAAAAATCCAAATGATGAGGTTCAGAGAAGATTAGCAGACCTGGGAAATGATGTCTCTCTTTGATAGGACTTCAGAGCATACAAATAAATCAACAGATAACTCATATCACCAGGCAGGCATCTCTACACCTTCAACTCCATCAATGGATTCTGGGGTTTCGAATTATGCTGAAGAATGTGATCTTGAATCTGTCCTGATGAATTTCCTAGGAGAAATATATACTTGTCATAATGAATGCCCACACAGTGATTGCAAGAATAAGAATGAATTGTGTCCTTCACTGAAGTCCCTAATCCATAAAAAAGGTCAATGAATTGAATAATCTTCCTCGCAATATTGGCTGTGGGCAATCTCAAGAGGGTAATGATGTTAAGCTATCTGACCAGAAAAATTTTTCTAACATGATGGCAACCCAATCCAAACAATTCAAGGATGCATTGGAAATCCTGGGTTCAAACAATGACCTTTTCGTGAAGCTGCTTCAGAAGCCAAATCCACATATAGCTGGCAGTATCCAAAAGCATGAAAACAGTAAGGTGGCTGCTGGATTGGAGCCCAATAAAATTCATGGACAGACCATTGAGGAAATGGAGGCTCAAGACAGCATCCTTTGGCTACAAAAGAGCAGGCTAAAGAGAGAAAATATATGTTCTTCTGGAGGAAGGATAAATCAAATAGAAGGCAGATGCTTGAGGCAACTGACACAGCTCAGACTGTTAGCAAAATTGTTATTCTGAAGCCAAATCCAGAAAGGGATTAATCAGAAAGCAGCTACTGCAAAAACTTTACATCAACAGCCATGTACATAAATTACCCCTGAATGCAGTGGAAGGGAAAACCCAAAATTTTCAATTAAGGAAGTCAAGAGAAGATTCAGATTTGTGACTGGTGAGAGTAGAAGAGAAAGAAATTTGGCACCTGAAGAGGACCTTCAAGGAGACCCACGTAAGCTCAAAGATTCTGTTAGTGCAATTAATAAAGATTTTAGACATCTCCCGAAGGGAGCTTGGCAAAAAGTTTGTGTCAGACATTAAAAATGACATCAAACCTTTCATCAGCAGTAAGCAAAAGCAGCAAAATGGGAGCATAAACGAAATCAGTGGCCATATAGTAGCACCAAAAGGTGCGTCAATCTTCTATGAAGAGGCCAAGAGGCATTTAACAGAGATGCTAAAAAGATAATGACTGTTCTGTAAACTATCCAGCAGTTCAAATCTCAAAATCCTTGGAAGGCATACTTTCTCTTCCTCATGGCAATGTGTCAACCCCTAGGAGTAGCCTGAGGGAAAGCATTACCTTGAACCTTCACCTGGAGAAACAGATGTTTATGTTGCATGTGAGGTTGAGAGAGAAGAATGCAGACAAGAGAGAAGCCAGTCACAAGAGGATTTAGGAAGCATTGCTCCCTGTACTAGTGCAGCAGTTGATGATCAGGTGACAGTTCGAGAAGGATATTACACGAATGAAGCACAAGAAGGTAATTCACTTGATTCTATGAATGATGCATGTTTATTCTCTGAATACAAATAAACACACGAATTTTGGACAGGACCAAAACATGCTCATAATGAGCCAGGCACTCTGTGTATTGAAGGCATTGACAAATTCATTTGTGGCGAAAGCATTTGCAATGAACAGTCCTTTCCAGCAGAACAAAGCAGAGATAGTGTATATCAGGTAAGCTTAAATAAATGCATATTTTTCTTTTTGTGATTATTTTTTTTCTAAAGTTCCCATATTTCATAAAGGAAATGCTAGAAGAAATAAAACCCGGAAAAGAACATGTTAAAATGTCCCTGACTTCTGCTGAGGGCATAGTTGAAAATTTGGGGCAGCAAGAGCCAGAAACACCAGAATCAAGAGCACCAACCCAATTAATCTCAGATGGTTCTCCTGAGCAAAGCGATGAAAAGCAAGAGAGGCCCAGTCCAGTATCTGTTCTTGAGCCATTCTTTTTGAAGAATATGGCAGTCCAGACTGCATAAACAAGAAAGAATGTAAGTTCATGCGGTAAAACTTAGCATTATTCAGTTTTACTGATACAAGATAAAATGCTTTACATATCTGTATGGTTAAGATTTTAATTAATGGCATACAGGTGAGCTGCATGGTCTCCAAAGGACCCTGTATTTCCCAGATAATGAACCAGATGTTCATGTCCTTTGGGAGGACAAGAGTGTCAGGGTGGATTACATAAAGTTGGTGCTAGAACTCTCAGAGTTGTGTGCAGAACAAAATTTAGAGGTATGGTACCTAGAGGATGAATTAATCAGCCCCTGCTTGTTTGAAGAACTACAGAATCAGGGTGATCGAACAGATGATCTAAAAGCTTCTGTTTGACTGTATCTGTGAAGCTCTAACAGAGATCCAAGAGAGATATTTTAGACTCTCTTCTTGGCTAACTTTTCTAAAACACGACATACGGACACCTCCAGTAGGAGAAAAAACCTCATCACAGAAGTTGATAGATATGTTTACGGCTATATCCAATATAGTCTTCCAAGTACTCTAGAGCAGATAATTAAGAGGGATCTGGAAGTTGAGATGTGGATGAACATTAGATCGAAAACTGAAGGGATTGTTATGGAGATCTGGGAGTTTGTATTGATGAG
Organism: Hyparrhenia diplandra; assembly: GCA_015847255.1. Lineage (NCBI taxonomy): Eukaryota > Viridiplantae > Streptophyta > Magnoliopsida > Poales > Poaceae > Hyparrhenia > Hyparrhenia diplandra. The sequence goes on along the minus strand of JADLZK010004893.1, from coordinate 105,969 downwards.
TTGATAGATGAGACTGTCTTCGATTTGTGGATTTGAAGTTCTGATTAGATCTCGTCCGTTGTGCTTTGTGAGTATAGTGAGTAGGATACATGAGTTTTTGTGTTGACAATAACCAATTCTATGCGGCAGAATAACATTGATGGGCTACTACTACTAGTCACGTGTGTAACTACAGTGGAAATCGTTCTCTTGGATGGGAACAAAAGTCTAGGTTGCGCAAATCACCAGAGTTGTGCAGTTTATGTGGATGGAGTTGGGTGCGGTCTGTCACCAGAACTCACAGCCATGCCTCTGAACATCGAAGTGTACAGCAGTCTGAAGCGCATTGCAATTTTCCTCTTGCCCATTGAGATTTGAGAGTTTGTGTGTATACGTGTGATGCGTCACACTTTTCAGCGTGATCAGATCGCACGCTTATTGTATATGATTTGTTTTGTGTGTAAATGTGCAAGAAAATAACAATACATGATTGATCAAATGACATGTTTTCTGTATGCTTGAGCACCATTCCGTTTCTCGTAGATAAGATATAAGCTTTACTAATCATTCACAGACGCGGTCAATGAATTTCTGCTACTAAAACCCTATACGGAACGGATCAAAAGAAGGAACATGCATTGCCCATTGTAATTACTGAAATTACTGAAATACGTTTTAGGGTTTAGGTTCATATCATATAAATATTCCGTGTCTCTTTACTCGCCCAGGTATTGGGCTTTAACCACGGGACAAAACACAAAAGTAACGAAGCTACTCGATCACCCCCATCAAATGAATTTTATACGACGCAAATTTTGCCTGTACGAACTGAAAATCTACTAGAGATCTCCTCACAGACGATCGGAGGCCACAAGGTCAAAATGCAGCTAGGCTTTGAAATTCTCCAACTAAAGAGCAAGCGCGTCGGAGATGTGGGATTGATCAGCTCACCTGCGAACCTCGGGTCGACGTGGATTGGCAACGAGCACAAGAACTTCCACAATGCCACAAGTCCATTCGATCTTCCCCAATTTTTGCAGAGGTTCAATTTGCCACCCCAATTGAAACACTCCTTTCCCCAAAAAAAAAGGTCTACTCTGCATTCCTCAACTATCCAAAAATCCATTTTTCCTCCGTGGAACCGTAAAATGGCCTCCTTATCTTTTCAAAACCGCACATATGACCTTCGTCGCTGTTTAGGTGGCTTCAAACCGGAGGATTGGTCCATTCCATCTGCAATGGATGTCCTCTCTAGATGCACGACATGTGGCACCAATCTAAATCAAACGGCCATCACAAGTGCTCCTCCGGTGTGCAAGGCTCCACCGCGTTTCATTGTGTACTCCATTGTGGTTCCTCGGCTATATGTGTGAGCCTAGTTTCGGGTCCGATGGGAGTTGCAGTCCATGTGGCATCAATCGGTGGGGGGGGGACGCATATACCGGCCATAGACCCTTAGCCCATCTACTCCCTCTACCCCGCAATTCAAGACGTTACGGGCAGGGGAGAGAATCGCTCTACGCTCACCATTCAATGAATGCACCTAGACACAACACGTACGCATTCAATATTCCCTTGTTGTACCCGAAGTTAATGCTAAAACGTGAAAAGATATGCGCCGAATGGAGTATTTATCTTCCCTAAGGGCAGTCCCAACGCGACATTCATTGTCGCTTTCCATCTTCATTAAATCGGGCACCCACGTAAGCAAAAATTTAAGACGGCACGTTAATCGAGAGAAAGAGATGAACAGCCATCGACGCCCGCTTTCTTCAGAGGAAACGACTTCTACACTAGCACCGAGGCACCAAGAAATCGCCGATTTCGGCGTTGGGGAGAAACGACCGGCGTCGAGGCATTGATTGCTCGCCGCGTGCTCACGCAATCGCTTCTTGAGCCCGCCCTCCCGCGTTGCCGCCCGACGCCGCGCGCCCGCTTCTCGGCCAGCTGCCGAGCTCGCCCGCGCCACAGGCGACTCGTCCCGGGCCGCGCTACAAGCGCCCACTTGCGCCGCCGCTAAGGCCATCCGCCCGCCGGCCGTCAAGGCCTCGCCGCGGCCGCCGCTCCACCGCCTCGCTGCCCGCTTACAGCCCACGCCGCTTCTTTGGGAAAGACCCACGAGCTTCGTTCCTACGCACGAAGCTCACCTGGAGGATAAGATCAACATTTATTACATCGAAGACACGCCGTTGTAGAAGATGGTTTCTCGACGACGTTTTTCATCTTGGACTGCGGCGTAGTGTCTTCATAGGGGCGCCCTAAGGCTCTCACCGTGTTTCATTGTGTACCCAAAGTGGTTCTCGCCTTAGTTTTAGATCGATGGGAGTTGCGCCTATGTGGCATCAATTGGTAGGGGGGTCACACGCATAGCGTCATAGACCCTTAGCCCACCTACTCTCTCTCCCCGCCCCGTATTCAAGACGTTCGAGGGAGGGGAGAGATTCGCCTACTTCCACCATTCAATGAATGCACATGGACACAACACCGTACCACATTCAATATTCCCTTGTTGTACCCGAAGTTAAACCTAAAAAACGTAAAAAGATATGCGACGGATGGAGTAATTATCTTCCCTAAAACCCTGTTTGGGACCAAGGTGCGTATAAGTGTGATGCGTATAAGCGGCACGTAGCCCTCCACCGGCTTCGCGTTTTAGCCCGCCCACGTTCAATTTCTCTCTTATCACGTGGCGTGTGATCCTTCTCCGCGAATGCAGGCCGTTTGGCGGGTTTATTTCGCGTTTTCCGCTAAAACGCCACGCAAACGCGGTTCCAAACAGGCACTAAATAGGCCTAAAAGCCCAGTAAAAATGAATTGGTCCGGCCCAAAAGCAATATATAAAAAAGGATTGCTAGCCCTAACTCGCAACTCAACTCGATCTCCAAGCGCCGCTCACCTCGATCCCATCAATCCCCATTTCCCCCGCCTCCTCTCCCGCGGTCTCATCCCCTCCGCCTCTCCCCACGGATTCCCCTCCTCCCAATCTCGCATCCTCGCAAGACTAGTAGAGCCATGTCGTCGCCGTCGTCCATCGGCATCGCTGCCACCAAACGCCGCAAGCTAGCGCGGTCGGGCTCTACCATCATCGCATCCGCCGTCAGAGGCTCCCACATCCTCAAGGTCGATGGCTACTCCCGCACAAAGGCTAAACCGACCGGAAAATTCATCAAGTCCAACACTTTCACAGTGGGCGATCACAGCTGGCACATCCGCTACTATCCCAATGGAGATGAGTCGGAGTTCGCCGATTACATATCCATCTTTCTTTTCCCCAACGAGATCGCCTCCAGACCAGTGAGAGTGCAATATGATTTCCGTTTCATCGACAAGGTGGAGGAGGAGGAAGATCCCCCGCCGTCGGCGTTGGCGTCAGCCGAAATAGTCACCTTCGACGCCCTCACCGAATGCTCGGGCTTCTCCAAGTTCATCAAGAGGGAAGACCTGGAGAGATCCGGCCATCTCAAGGACGACTCTTTCGTGGTCCGCTGCGACATCGCCGTTCTGGACAGGTTCCGCGTGGAGGGGATGTACAAGGCCCCGACCACGACCTCCGTCTCCCTGCCGCCGCCATCGGACCTGCATCGACACTTTGGCGACCTCCTCCAGACAGAGAAGGGCGCCGATGTGGTGTTCCAGGTCAGCGGCGAGACGTTCAAGGCGCACAGGTGCGTGCTCGCAGCCAGGTCACCGGTGTTCAGCGCACAGTTCTTCGGCCAGATGAAGGAAAGTGACGCCGCCACAGGTGGCGCCGTCGTCCACATAGACGACATGGAGGCACGTGTCTTCAAGGCTCTGCTCTTCTTCGTTTACAACGATTCGTTGCCAGAGTTGGAGAATGCGGAAGAGGAGGCTGCCATGTACCAGCATCTGCTTGTGGCCGCTGACAAGTATGGCTTGGAGAGGCTCAAGCTCATCTGCGAGCACAAACTCTGCAGTTGCCTAGAGGCGACTACTTTGGCAACTATCTTGGCGTTAGCAGAGCAGCACCACTGCCACGGGCTCAAGAAGGCGTGTTTCAACTTTATCAGCTCTCCGGCAATCCTGACGGCGGTCCTTGCTAGCGACGGCTTCGACCATCTGAATACAAGCTGCCCTTCTGTTATAAAGGAGTTGATTGCCAAGCTTGTTACCTGAAGAAATCGTCGTCTGCATTCCAGTCCAGGCTTCTGCTCTCAATCAGGTTTTGTTTAGTTTTGCTATCAATCAGGTTTCGTTTAGTTTTGCAGTCCTGTTCACTGTTGCAAAGCAGCTGTTGCCGCGGCTGCAAGCCTCCTCAAGGGGGCACTATAACAGCAACCGTAGATGGCCCCTGCAAATGCTGTTTCATGCAAATGTTTTTCATGGAGTACTGTTTTGAGTTCTATGTATCTGTATAAATACAGTTTGTTTATATTTTCTCTCTACAGTCTGTTGTGCCACTGCACATGATCTATTTTAACAATCACAAGGAGAACACAAAAATGGGTCCAATTCTAAATGCATAGCCCATGTATGAAAATAACCATTTTTCTATTTGTGACCTTTCCTATCTGTCCCGAGCACTAATTGTTCAGCTATGATCTCAATTTGCCATTGTTTTCACAGTAGTGTTACCCTTTTGAAATTTCTTTTTTAATCATGTCTGGACTTTAATCTGGGGGCAAACCTATTCGGTCAGCATGTTTTACCAGCACCATTTTAAATCCATCCAGCCACCAGTCACCTTGTTATCGATCTGGAAATCCAATTGTATTCCAAGTATAAATTTCTTTTGCTTGCTTGGCTGCATTTGAATGATAGATTAAATACCAGGAACCTGCTACGGAGAAGAAAGAAGTTCTTAGAGGATTACAGTGGTGTCATATGCCCATGTAATGTGGAAAGAAACTCTGGAGCACCTATTCTCTGACTGCTCATGTGCTGCTGCTCGGTGGTTCTGTCTTGGCATTGTATGGAATGATGAATCTATCTCAAATTCACCACAAAAACATGCTTCGTGCTTCATGGAGGTCTTCATGGTGGCTGCTTGGCATTTGGAAAGAGAGGAATGCAGTTTTTTCATGGATTGGTTCCTAGTGTGTCCTGGAACGATGGTTTCAAGCAAGAGAGCATACTTCATCTATTCAGAATTAAACCTGTTCTTCACCCTGCTATTCGGATGTGGCTAGACAGATGGTAGAAGCACTTTTAAGAAGCCACAGCTACAAGGTTTTGGGCCTGTTTGAGACCGCTTAACTCAGCTTATAAGCGAAATAAGCGATTTAAACCTGCCAAACAGGTCGCTTATTTCTTGGCGTTCTCGGATCGCAAATGCAGGAAAATCCAGCCCAACACAGCGTTTTGAGAAGCAACCCAAGGCTCGCGTATGGAAAAAGCGACCTGTTTTCCCGCACCTGCCCCGACTCCTCCCCGACACCTGTCCTCCCGCACGCCGCTTCGCGCGGATCTGGATCGGCGACACCGCCAGCCTCCCTCCCTCCCACCGTGGCGGCCAACGCCGAGCGCGCCGGCATCCTCCCTCCCCACCACGGCGGCTAACGCCGAGCGCGCCGGCCTCCTTCCCACCGTTGCAGCTGCCTAGATCTCGACAGCGGGGGACAGGGCGGCCACATCGAGCTCGCAAGCGGGGGACCGGGTGGCCGTGTCGAGCCTGCAGGCAGAGGACGGGGCGGCTGCTGCAACTTGCCGGCGGGGTGGCAGCGTCGAGCTCGCAAGCGGGGGAGGGGGCGGCCGCTGTAGCTTGCCGGCCGGGGACGGGGTTGCTGCTGCAACTCGCCGTGGTAGAAACCTCCGCCGGCTGATGCAGCGCCAGGCGACAAGGACGGCGTCGGGGACGCTCGGCCTCCGGCCATCCATGGCACCGCCAGCCCGCCATGTCCGCACACAATGACGGCGAGTCCTCCTTCCTTTTCCGGTAAAAAAAAATCATGGATGCCAAACACATGATTTTGGACCACAACGGTTTTGGACAGCGGCTTATCAGAGAAGTGTGCTCATAAGCTACGTGAGTTCCAAAATCGCGGTCCCAAACAGGGCCTTTGTCATTTGTGAATCGCTCACGAAAACCTAACTACCGGGATGATACATCAAACGGGAGGAGAACAGAGAGGAGAAAACAGAGACCGCCACAACATGAAGCAGAACGCATCGCCATCTGAATCTGTCAAGCTGCAATGCTGCATAGAGGGATTATTGAGCGTATCTAAAGCATGCAGGTGTTCTTGTGCTTCCATCCTTTGGCAGCTAGCGAGCAACCCTGGCTGAAGGATCAGCGACATTTGAAGCCATGGCAAGCTACGAGGACCATGAGGACGATCACCACGATGATAACGGCGAGGCCGATGGCCAGCCAAATCGTCTTGGTGCGGTACCATCTCCTGGGCGCGCCTAGCTGTACCTGCCTGGAACCACGGCCCTGGAAGAAGGAGAAGAAAGTAAAGTCACTCTTTTTCACGCCGAACTTTATGTTCAGTACCCGCTTTCTGAATTTCTTTGAAAACAAAAACAAGCTTCATGGTTACAAGTATGCGACTGAACAAAAAATAAACAGAAGTGACTTCATTTGATGCTTTGTTCAGGAACTAACTCAGATATGGATCGATGTTCCCCTGGACAGGCTGCAGAATTCGCAATAACGTTACATTGATCACAAAAAAGGCAAGCTTCAAGACAAAATAGAACATTGGCAATATACATCAAAATGAACAACTAACAGTTTTTAATATTTCATACAAGGTTGATGCACAAAGCTGACCAAGTCGTTCAGGAGGTACTCTCACCAGCTCAACATTGTCCATCAGGATGTTTGCAGACTCAGGAACCACGACCTTTATAAAAATACACCTTGGACAGGCTGCAAATGAATTCCCGAATAACGTTGAACAAATTACTTATATGTGCGATCATATTTAAAGGAAATGGCACAAAACTAATATAAGTTATGATAATTTTTCCTAGAAACCGTCTCGCCGGCCGTCACAGCTGGACATACAACCCTGCTGGCCGAGCGGATCCATCAAAGTAATGCAATGAACTAACAGTTTTTAATATGTATATATGTACAGTTATAAATGTTTAGTTTATAGATAATAAGTACAGTTAAGTTAGCAGGCCACATTACAAACAAAACAAACATATATATGCGGACAAGTATAGGATTTGTGGTCTCTTTTTCGATGTCAAGCTGTTGACTTTTGCATGCATACAAAGCAGCTCAATCTTCGCTGTTTTTATTTGGAGCCCGTTTGAAGCGTAGTGTTTTTTTAGACCACAGGCGAACCCCGCTTATATTAAAAAGCGAAATGAAAGTACTGCTGCGCTTCGGACCGAACAACCCCCCCCACACACACAAAAAAAAAAAAAAAAAAAAAAGTCCCGCCCAAGCCCCATGTGGAGTTGACCTCCGAGCCCATGTGGGGACCGCCATCGCGCCCTCCACATCCGCTCCCCGACGTGACTTCCCCACGGCCAGCATAGGGGAACATCACCAGCATAGGGGATGAGGAGTAGGGGCGACAACATAATGCTCATCCAAATACAACGGTTGCAACATGCAGGAGGAGAAGACACCAAACATGCAAGGCAACATTTAAAAATACACCTGAAACACACTTGAGATGCAACCCGATCCAATTTTTGAAACATCCAAATCCAATAAACGGTTGCAACATGTAATACCTAGATGAAAATAAAACAGTTTGAAACACATGAAATAAAGATTTAAAAATATACACCTCAAACATACTTGAAAACTATTAACAACATATGGAATATCCGAAATAAAACATCTATAGCATCCAGATAAACACGATTATATATTAAAAATATATAAATGAAATACCTCAGATGAAAACATACTCTAGTTTTTTTTTAAAAATATGAAACACTCCAAACATACTCAAAAAGTTGAGAAATTTGAGGCATCACCCCAACACTATAACATATGCAACAACTCCAGATCTACTTTTACAACATTTATACCATCAACTGAAACTTACATGTGAACCTTTTGAAACAATTGAAACGCATAATTGTAATATAGGGAAAAGGAATGTTGTGATGGTCAATTTCGCCGCCGGGGCGGCTGCTCCAAAGCGTAGGCATGGTCGGTGGTGGCGACGGAGACAGCGGGGGCTCCTTCGCCCCCACGGCCCGGCCTCAACTTGGCAAAGTTCGCAATGGTTGACAGTGTTCCGTGCAACAACGGGGACTGCACATTCGGCTCATGGAGGTCAAGCCCAAGAATGCCCACAGAGAGCGGCCACCGCTTCCATGTTGATTCTTGGTGTGGGGAGAAATATGTTGGGATTGAGAGGAGGCCATCGGGATGGGAAGAAGATCATCTGTTGATACATGAAAAAAATCAAATGCAACAACCGAAAATCATATGTTGCAACAAAAAAAAACTGCAACAACTGAAAATCATCTGTTGCAACAAACCAAAAAATACCATTGCAACCTCAAAAAATCATTTGTTCAAACAAATCAAGACAACCCACTTCAACATCCATTAGATGCAGATGGAGGAAGAGGATGAAGAAGAGAAGGAGTAAACAGAGGAGGCAAGACAAATTCAAGGAGGATGAGACAGGAGAGGAGAGAGAGAGGAGAGGGAAGGAAGAGAAGACATACCTAGTCCTGATCCGCCACATCCACCGTCCACGACCGTTGGATCCACCATGGCGGGGGAGGGGAAGGGGGGCAGGCATGGGCACGTGGTGCGGGGATGTTGAGGAAAAAGGAGGGCAGAGCGAGCTCGAGGGCGCGGGAGATAGGAGGAGGGGGAGGGTCGGGCGGGGGCCGAGGAGGGCGAGGAGAGGAGAGGTTGGGAGGAGCCGCTAGTGGGAGTGGGAGATGGAAGTGCAGAGCCGGTGCTGCCGTGCGAGTGAGCGTGAGTTGGAGATGGAAATTGACTGGGCCGAAGCACGGAGCGTCCGGAGCATCCGGACGTCGGTAACAAACAATTACCGGGTGGGATTACCAGTTTACACACACCACAAAAGCTAAAAAGAAGATTACAAGCCTGACAGACAAATATAGAAAAGAGTAGTATGCTTGAGGAATCTCCATAGCTTTTTCCTCGATGTTGTAGTAGTAATTCACCTCCAAATACACCTCTACAGATAAGGACCTCTAGATAGCCACCTCCAACCTGAAACTAAGATCAACTTCAGTACAGTAAAGAAGATTTTCTATTCCCACCGTGAGCTTCAGGCCTTCTTAGTTCAGCATGCCAGTAGTCCTTCCTGCAATTTCTTGAGCACGTCCTCCGTTGACAGCTTCTCCCTCGGTTTCAGAATTCTCATTCACTGCGTCAGCAAACCCATAAACTGATAAGCAATAGCCTTTGGGTGATTTTATATGATGATCACTGAAAACCACTTAAGTATTTGAGGTGGGGTTGGTGTGAGTTCGGTAATCCGGGTTGCCGTCTTTTAGCTGTTGTACCTTTGTTTTCTATCTGCTTAATGAAAATGTGTTTAAGCGTAAAAAATGATTAAAACCCAGTCATTGTGGGTCTTCCAAAGACTCGACACTACACTGGCCAGGACTAGAAAGTTGGAGCTATCTTTATTAGTGCCCATACCTATGTTGCTAAACTCTTTAAAATCCTGGATGGAGGTAGGCCTTACATCCCATCTAAGACTAACTCTAATCCACACCCAAACGAGCTGAGCTGGGCAATGTGGCAATTGAAGAAGAGATGGTTCCTTGTCTCTAGTTTGTCACAGTATTTACATCTCTTAGGGCCCTTCCATTTCCTAATTTCTAATTGCTCCACGGTAAGGACCCTATCATGCCATCACATCCACAAGAAAATTTTAATTTTTGGGGAAGATTGATTTCCACTGCTCTATCAACCTAGAGAATTTTTACGGTGATTGGGGGCTTCCTCCCTTAATCTATTTTTTAGCTAGTTCCTCTCCCCCCAACGCAACTCCAGATTTAAGAAACCAGCTCTGCTCCGTATTTTTCTAGCCAAACGGTTCCAGCCCGCAACTCCACCGAAAGGCAATTTGTTCTTTTGGTAACAGCTCCACCAGATTCCAATTCGATCCCACCACGTGTGCGCCACCCAACGGTCGTGGCCCACCGACTCCGTCCCAGCTCCTCGGTGGCCATGGCGAAGATGGAGGGCTTCCTTAGGAGCTCCGCATGGCCCACTCCACGGCAGATGACATTGGCTCCTTGCCGCCGACTATGATGTCTTGCGTGAACGCCTTCACACGCATTACCACCGGCCGATTTGGACCTCGGGGGTCGGATCATCTCCGCGAGCTGCATTAGCACGCCCACCATGTCCCGCACCACGAAAGTTCTGCCGCCGCCGCGCAGTGTTGGCTCTTCTTGCGGCCGACGACGCATTCTAATAAGAACGCATTGAACCTCTTCGCGAAACTCTTCATCCTACGCATGTAGCCTTGCAAGTCAAGCCGCCTAGCCATGGGATCCGGTCGCCGATGTTCATGCGCCGTTGACGAGATCACCGCAGCTCATCTATCATCCACATGAACTTCGGGCAAGGATTTCTACACCATCCCCTCGGCACCTTTCTCGCCGTCGTCGAAGAGCCACTTGCCCGGCACCATCCTCGTGATCACGTTCATGCCGAGCTTGGACAGGTGGTCCTTGCCGAGGCCCACGGCGGCGCACCTCCTCGGCACGGATGTGCTCAAAAGACGCGAGGGGGTGGGGCTCAATAGCTGGGTGGCGCAGAGGCGGCGCGCGTGGCGCCAGTACGCGTAGTAGGGCGACAACGTGATGTCGGCGTAGTTGTAGGTGGTGTGCTTGCCGCAACCGGCCCTAGGGGCGGTCCAGAAGAGCACGCCATGGGTCTTGAGGAAGAGCTTCGCCATCTCGGCCAATGAGGCGACGACGACGCAGTAGGAGCCGCGCGGTGTCGCATGAGCTCGCCGATGACAGGCCATGGTCTCGGAGGCGATAAACACGACAATGTGATGTGTCTTTCACCGTGGGCGGAGGATCACGATGGCGAGCACCATGGCAAAGCCGTGAGCTGTAAAATGGGAACGTCTGCGGGAGGTCGAGTTCGGTGACCAGGGGGAAAGGGCAGGTTTGGTTGTCGATGGCACACCGGCGGCAGACGAGCTCGTCAGCGAGGTGGGCGAGGCCGACTTGCTGCGTGAGCGCGGCGGCGCACGGTCGGCCTCTCGCCATCACCGGCAGGAGAATAAACGTGAATTGCCTCACCAGCAATTAGACATCGGTTATACCCCGGTCTCACGCGATTTTTGGTTCGGCCCACAACTTAAGTTCCTCCCAAATGGTTCCTCTCACTTTTAGACCGTCGGATCCGACGAAACGGAGGGCTCACATTATTCCCAAGCATAGTAAAAATCTCATCAACCTAACATCAGTCTGCCAACTATGTTTCATGAACTTGTATATAGACTTAGTTGAAAATTTGTTTTTTTTAAGTATGTTGATAATGTGATGAGATTTGTGAAGGTTATGCATGAAACTAATATGTACGTGCTCCTACCTTAGAATTTTAAATTTTATTTATTTGCAATGTTCAATTATCAAAATCCCATCTTTTAGTTAAAAGTATATTTTTTATGATTTTCTTATTTAACAAATTTGTCCATTTATTGTTTCCGTATATGGGTACCATATACATCTACCACAAAAGAGGGCATTTATTTTATTGCGACTTGCTTTATTAATAAAAGTTCTTCAAGTATGACTTAAATTGTATATATCTAGACATATTAGTTAAAAAAGTCAAACAAAATTATAGTTTGGACCTGAGGTAGTATATCCGAACGTATTATACATTTGTGTGCCCATATTTGTTTCTTCTATCGAGGAATCGGGTCCATTCATCTCATGCACCAATAAAATTAAACATATATACTACATATGACAAACTATTGAAAAACTATGGAAAAACTATGAGCTATGGAAAAACTATTATGAGCTACTCCTTCCGTTCCAAATTGTAGTTCACTTTGGCTTTTCTAGACATAGTGTATAACTAAGTGCATAGCAAAATCAATGTATCTAGAAAAGCCAAAGTAAACTACAATTTAGAACGGAGGGAGTATATGCTATGAAAATGTTATAACTTGTTCGTTTAAAACAACTATGAGACTTACTTCCTCTCTTTATCTCTCTTAAAACATCTGTAAGACGTCTTTCTATTTCCATTAATTTGAAAGGCAAAAAGCTGAAAGGCAAAAGCATGATAGAAGCACTTTTCAAAAGCCACAGCTAGAAAGTTTTGTCATTTGTGAATTGCTCACGAAACCTTAACTACCGGGAGGTTACATCAAACGGAGGAGAACAGGGAGGAGAAAACAGAGACCGCCACAACATCAAGCAGAATGCATCGCCATCTGAAACTGCAATGCTGCATAGAGGATTATTGAGCGTATCTAGAGCATGCAGGTGTTCTCGTGCTTCGATCCGTTGGCAGCGAGCAACCCTGGCTGAAGGATCAGCGACAATTGAAGCCATGGCAAACCGAGAGAGGACCAGGAGGATGATCACCACGATGATGACGGGGAGACCGATGGCCAGCCAAATCCTCTTGTTGCGGTACCATCTCCTGGGCGTGCCTATCTGTACCTGCCTGGAACCACGGCCCTGCAAGGAGAAGCAAATAGTTTATGTTCAGTACCTGTCTGGATTTCTTCGAAAAACAATGGCACTTCACGGATACAAGCATGCGACTGAACCAAAACAAAAGTGACTTTTTCGTTTGTGGAACTAAAGTGACTTCTGTTGTAACTTAGATGGATAGATGTTCCCGCTTTGGCAACAGGTAGATTGATCACAAGAACAAACTTCAAAGCTAAATAGAACAGGTAGATTGATCACAAGAACAAAAAATAGAAGTTGGATTTCATACAAGGTTGATGCACAAACTGACCAAGTCGCTCAGGAGAAACTCTCACCAGCTCAACGTTGTCCATCAGGATGTTTGCAGACTCAGGAGACAGGACCTTTTCACCTTGGACAGGCTGCAGATTCCTCAATAACGTTGAACACTTATGATCATATATAAAGGAAAAGCCAAGGAGCCTGCCGGCCGTCACGGCTGAACTGCGTTCATATATTAAGAGGATATACAACTCTGCTGGCCGGGCGGATCCATCGAAGTAATGCAATGAGCTAACAGTTTTTAATATGTATATATGTACCGTTGCGATTACCAGTTTACACACACCACAAAAGCTAAAAAGAAGATTACAAGCCACACAGACAGATATAGAAAGAGTAGTATGCTTGAGGAATCTTCATAGCTTTTCCCTGGATGTTGTAGTAGTAATTCACCTCCAAAAACACCTCTACAGATAAGGACCTCTAGATAGCCAGCTCCAATCTGAAACTAAGAGCAACTTCAGTACAGTAAAGAAGATTTTCTATTCTCCACCGTGAGCCTCACGGCCTCCTTAGTTCACCACGCCAGTAGTCCTTCATGCAATTTCTTGAGAACGTCCTCCATTGACAGCTTCTCCCTCGGTTTCATAATTCTCATCCACTGCGTTAGCAAATCCATAACCTCTCAAGCAAGAGCCTTTGGTGATTTTATAAGATGATCATTGAAAGCCCAGTCATTGCGGATCTTCCAAAGACTCCACACTACACTGGCCAGGACTAGAAAGTTAGACCTATCTTGCTAAACTCTTCAGAATCCTGGATGGAGGTAGGCCTTACATCCCATCTAAGACAAACTCTAATCCACACCGAAACGAGCTGGGGTGGGGCAATTGAAGATGAGATGGTTCCTTGTCTGTAGTTTGTCACGGCATTTACATTGCTCCACGGTAAGGACCCTATCATGCCATAGCATCCACAAGAAAAATTTTAATTTTCCAGGGAAGACTAGATTTCCACAGCTCTATCATCCTAACATCAGTGTGGGGTTCACACCTGCCTTTTTGCCCTCTGGCAATGCCGGGGAAGGGTGAGGGTTTACCAAAGGGAAGACTATACGAGTAAGAGAGGTGTGAGTGCCTTGTCCCAATTTGCACCCTCGGTGGTGTTAAAAGGGAGAATGTCTGGGCGTAAACAAGAACAATTCACTTGCAAAGGGTAATGTATTAAGTTGCGATTAATTGACCATGAATTTAGCCAACAACCGACCCATGTTCCTTATTGCTCTCGGGTATTTATAGGAAGCCGAGAGGTCGGCCGGTGTTTTACATTAGGGTACACAATGTGCACTCTCGACACAGCGGGCCCTCGTAGGGGCATTCCAAAGACAAACACCCTTTCGGGCATGTTGGTAAACACACACATCTTCTCTCCTGCGCCTTTGTCTTCAAGTCCTTGCCATCACCGGCGGTCGAGGTTCATGCTCTCGCAAGCAGTGCCTTGATGCGAGTGGACTTCCGGAAGGTCGCAAATATGGCCCTTGGTCACGATCGAGCTATCTTTTTTTTTCGAAAGGGATCAGATTTCATTAAGATATTAACCCCTTTTACAATAAATACATCAACATAAAGCAAGATTACATTGAGGTATGCCACTAGGTCTCTACCCTTCGTCTTCATTTCAACCGGCGCCGTCCACTGCTTCAGAAAACTCCATCGCCATGGAACAACACCGTCATCCGAACTTGGTTCTCACCAACGAAGACTCCACAGATGTCGAGGCTGCAAAGGCGTTGTATGCTCGACCATTGAAGGGAGTAAAAGACGCCCAAAGCACATTGACCATATCTTCTCGATGGCTAAACCAAGACGCATTCCATCCACCGCCGCCATTAGCCATCACCAACGGCGGCGACCGGAAAAATAAATCAGTCGCCGCTAGTGGTAGCACCAACGACCGAAAAAGACGATCCCACTGGAGGGGAAAACAGATCTAATCCCTCCTCAAATAGCTGAGAAGGGAAACCTACAATTGTACGTGCGGTTATCTTTAGGGGGCTTGTCCAATCTCGTGGTCAACGACATACGGGGTCTCGGGGGCTACCGAGAGCTTGCAAGGGTCACCTCCCCAACAATCAGTCTCCCCACTATGATTTATGAACCTGTATATAGACTTAGTTTTCTTTTAAGTGTGCTGATAATGTGATGAGATTTGTAAAGGTTATGCATGAAACTAATATGTACCTGCTCTAACCTTAGACTTTAAAAATTATTGATTATTTATTTGCAATGTTCAATTATCAAAATCCCATATTTAACAACTTGTCCATTTATTGTTTCCCTAGCTATTTGACCCAAGAGAGAGAGGGCGAATATGAAATCCTATGGTACCACCGAAAGGTCCTAGATGGCTAGAGGGCGGGTGAATAACCTATAAAAATTTTCTACAAACTCACT
Organism: Hyparrhenia diplandra; assembly: GCA_015847255.1. Classification (NCBI taxonomy): domain Eukaryota; kingdom Viridiplantae; phylum Streptophyta; class Magnoliopsida; order Poales; family Poaceae; genus Hyparrhenia; species Hyparrhenia diplandra. Next base: position 90,712 of record JADLZK010004893.1, on the reverse strand, counting down.
AAACAAACCGATTAGTATAACAAATGGCGAAAATGCGGTTTGCACTAGCTCTAGTGGTCTTGCAAGCCTTCTAGTAACAAGACTAAATATTTCTATAATCTCTAAGTCACACAAGGTCTATGTCACTACTCTAACTAGTGAGCAATCCTAATAAGATCCTTATGCTAGCAAGAACAACTACACAAGGCAAGTGCTAGCTCTCTACACAAAGTAAGCTAGGGATGTAAATACAAGAGAGGAACTTGTTATACCAAAGTGTAGAGGCTATGATCCAATCATCGAAGAAGATGAACAATCAACACAATAAGATGATGAACCAATCACCAAGACAATGGACACGACGATGTGTTGATCCGAGTTCACTTGTACACCGACAAGCTAGTCTCCGACAGTGCCGACCAACACAAGGATGGTGCTTGAGCTAGGCGGTGCACTTGCTAGCCCCAAGCCACCACTCACAAGTGAGGTACCCAAAGCACGAGCAATGTATTCCTTGCACTATGTCTTCCGACGAGGAGTGCGTGATCCTCTCACAAAGCACCGAGGTGGCCAAGAACAATCACCAACTCTTGCCAACGCCTCCACCGATTCACCGAGCCGGCTAGGAGCCGTGTCTCCAAGAGAAACAAGAAACCAACCGGCTCACAACGATCCCCAAGTGCCTCTAGATGCAAGAACTCGATGCAAATGCATTCTGATCACCTCTTCTCTCAAGAATGAAGCTCACAAGCAAGAATGAGAGAGAGGGAGTGTTGTTGCTCAGCTCTAGGATGTTAGGAGTGATTCAAATGATCAAGAGGGAGAGCAAGAGGCAGCCAACCAAGTATATATAGCCCCCACCACAAGATCCAAACGTTGGGGGGCAAATGTTGTTCTAGCGGCCCGACCGGGGCGGCCCGACCGGACTCACCAATGAGTCCGGTCGATGCTTCCTATCAAGCGCCCAAGATCTCTAGATTGGTTTTGGCTAATTGATGACATCCTTAGGACTAATCTCTCTATGCTAAGTGTTGATTTAGTTGGAGATTGGTCAAGCCGAGGTTTGTGCATGGTGGTCATGATGGATGGGTCGAGATGATCCAAGTGTTGATCAAGTGCATGACATGGCGTGTTTCGAGGATCAAAATGGGCTCAAGGCAAAGGTATATCCATAGGGCCATTTTGATTTTACACTCAAGACACCATAGAGGGTGTGAGTGATTATTATAGGATCGATAAGCCGTACTATAAAGAGGGAAAACTATCGTACATATCGGTCTCATGTGCCTCTAGGTTCAAAATCATTTGCATGCATTCTAACCTAGAGAGCTAACTCTCGCACTTGGTGGAAAATGTTTTGAAAATGCTAACACATGGTGTCGGGGTGTTCTTCGACGTGTTGGTAACATAAGACAAGTGACGGAAGTTGGAACAAAATCGACCGACGCTTTTCGACAACTCAACGCAAAGTGACTGGCCGACGCTGCCGGCGGCTGGCGCGCGGGCGCTGGCAGCGTCGGCCAAGCAAAGGTTGAGGGGCCGGGTCGGCGCCTCGACGCGTCCGGCGCCTCACGCCGACGCGAGGCTCGATGAGTCCCAGCGTCCGGCGCACATGGCGAGGTGTCGACAGTCAATGTTGAACGGCGCTCGACGCTACCGGGCGCCGTCCGGCCTTACGGACGCCGGGTCCCGAGAGCATGTCACGGAGGGGTCGCCGACGCCGGGCGCCGACGCCAGCGCTGCGCAAGGCGCCGGGCGCTGGGCCCGGCGACGTTGTGTCGCTGTGCTGCGGTGCTCGGTGCGGTTGGCACGGCGCTGGCGGCGTCCGGCCACGTTTTTCCGGCGTGTTTGAAAGTAACGGCTCTATTTTGAGGGGTTGGCTATAAATACAACTTTGGCCGGCCATGGGAGGCCTCTTGGTCATTTTGAATCAATCCTAACACCTCTAGAGCCGAGCACTCATCCTCCTCCTCACTCTTTTGCTTGAGAGCATCCATTCTAGTGAGTTGAGATGATTCAAGTGCACTTGCTTTGATCTTTGCATCTAGTGGCACTTGTGGATCATTGTGAGCCGGTGGTTTTTCTTGTTGCTCTTGGAGAGCACCACTCCTAGCCGGCTTGGTGATTGGTGGAGGCGTTGGCAAGAGAAGGTGAATATTCTTGGCCACCTCCGGTGATTTGTGAGAGGGTCACACACTCCTCGTCGGGAAGACAAAGTGTGAGTAATCTTTTGCTCGTGTCTTGGGTACCTCTCATTTGCTTTGGGTTAAAGAAGCCTAAAGGCATTTGGCTTGGAGTGAGCTCCACCTTGACCCACAAGTGAGAAGGTCGGCTGCAACGGAGATTAGCTTGAGGGTGCTCAAGTGAACTTCGGGTTAAATCTCGTGTCTCCATTTGTCTCTCGGTGATTGGCTCCAATTTGGTTATCATATTGTTGCATTCTTGGTGATTGGATTGACTAGCCTCAACATTGTGGTATATCACATCTATACTCTTGCATTACTTTTCTATATCTTGTGCTAGTGTAGTTTGTGTAGTCTTGCTTAGTTGCTAGAGTATTTAGCTTGTTCACCTAGTGGTAAAGTAGTGACATAGCCCTTGAGTGTGAATTAGAGACTATAGCAACTAGAATTGTCAATAGGAGGCTTGCCGACAAGTAGAGCTAGAGCAAACGCATTTACGCTTTGTTATTTACTAACAAGTTGCTCTAGTGATTTTGTAGAAATTTTATTAGGCTATTCACCCCCCCCCCTCTAGCCATCTAGGACCTTTCAAGTGGTATCGGAGCCATGGTCACCGTTTTAGCAAGGAGTAACACCCTTCGGTGCAAGATATGGCTACTATAGTGTTCAACCATGTTGGGGGAAAGCGGCCTCACTTTGATGGTGAGAGTTCTTTTGATCATTGGAAGAGGAAGATGACCATGTACCTCGGTTCCATACATGAGAGAGTATTGGAGGTGACGGAGAATGATTATGTCATTCTTGATCCTACCAAGCTCACCGATGAGAGCAAATCGGACTTGCAATCGAATGGCACTCAACACAATATACAATGCCATCGATGTAAAAATATTTGAGGGCATCAAGGACTTGGACCGTGCAAGTGAAGTGTGGACAAGATTGAGTGAAACATATGAGGGCACCAAAGTTGTCAAGAGTGCCAAGCTATATGGACTCAAGAGTGAGTGTGAGACCTTCAAGATGAAGGATGGTGAAACAATTCTTGAGATGTTTCATCGTCTTCAAGTCATTGTGAATGACCTCAAGACTTTGGGCTGCAAGACACAAGATCAAGACTTTTGCCACAAGTTCTTGATTAGCTTACCTTCAAGGTTCAAGATGTTGATCCTCATGCTACAAAGAGATGGGCTTGATTCAAAGAAGCCAAATGATCTACTTGGAGAGGTGTTGACATTTGACAAGTATGATCATGATGTTGATGCCAAGGAGAAGAAGGAAGACAAGAAGGTTGAGGAAAAGAAGGCCGTTGCATTCAAGGCATCCTCTACCTCACACAAAAAGCAAGGCAAAAGTACAAGAAGAAGAATGTGATGTATCCGGCCTAGAAGAGGTTGATGAAGCTCTTGCCTTGGTTGTCAAGAAATTTGGCACCATGCTCAAGTATAAGAGGAGATTTGGGAACTACAAGAAGAAGGACACTTCCAAGGGCAATGATGACAATAGGCTATGTTGGAAGTGTGATAGTCCCGATCATCTCTTTGAGGAATGTCCTCATAGGAAGGACAAGAAGAACACAAGGACCGAAGAAGGGGCAAGAACAAGGCCACCTTCAAGCAAGGCAAAGATGGTGCATTTGTTGTGACATGGGATAGTGATGAGTCCGAAGAGGAAGAAGAAGGGCAAGGCTATGATGGCTCTAGTTGATCAAGACAAGCCTTCTCTATTTGACTCATCCTCCTCGGTTAGTGCTTCATGGCTAAGGCCACTAAGGTATATGATGAACCATCCTCTAATGAAGTAAAATATGATAGTGAGGAAGAATATGATGAATCAAATAAACCCACTAAAGATGAGATGTTTGAGGCAATGGAGCAAGCTAACATTGTTCTCATAGCTAAGGCAAAGGAATGTATAGCCTTGGAAAAGAGAGTTGCCTCTCTTGAAAAGAGTCTTAGGGAGCAAGAAGCATCCTATGAGTGTCTAAAGGAAGACCATGAGGAGCTTCAACTTGCTCATACAAAGCTTGAAAAAGCTCATTCCTTGCTAGTAGCTAAGAGTGACAAGGTTGTCTTGGTCTCCAAGAGGAATGTTGGTTCAACATGTGACATTATAGATGAACCATTCATGGTTGATGTTGAAGAACCAAACATACCCTCCACATCCACACCAACCCACTCTACCTCCACTAGTAGTGATGAAAAGGTTTTAGATTCATCATTATTAGTTGAGAATGAGACTCTCAAGAGAGAGGTGGATGAGCTCACCCACGCCTTGGGTAAGGCATATGGTGGGGATGCCAAGTTGCTAAAGTGCTTGGGTAGCCAAAGATTTTCCCTTAACAAGGAAGGTCTAGGGTATATCCCCAAGAAGGGCAAAAAGGCTTTTTGTGACTCCAAAGCCTAGCTTTGTGAAGAGCAATGGTTCTTATTGCCAAAGATGCAAGCAAGTTGGGCATCTAGACCAAAAATGCACTAAAATGAACACCAACAAGAAAGCAAACAAAGTGCATTCTATTTGTTTTGATTCATGCTATTTGCTTACCAAGAGAGAGAATGGTGTGAAGGCAAAGTTCAATGGTACACCAATTGTGGGACTAAAGAAGAAGTCCATTTGGGTGCCAAAGGCTTTGGTGACTAACCTCCAAGGACCCAAGCAAGGATGGGTACCTAAATCTCATTGATTTGATTTGTAGGTGGATTACAAGTCCAGTGGGAGGCATTGGATTCTTGATAGTGGGTGCACTCAACACATGACCGGTGATGCTAGAATGTTCAACTCTTTTGATACAAGGTCAAGTGGTGGTAGTATCACATTTGGTGATAATGGTAGAGGCAAGATCAAGGGTCATGGCAAGATTGAGATTACAAGTGATTTGAGCATATCTAATGTGGCACATGTTGACAAGGTGAACTTCAACTTGCTCTCGGTAGCACAACTTTGTGACCTTGGTTTCAAGTGTATATTTGGGGTTGATGACATTGAGGTTGTGAGCATGAAAGACTCAAAGTTGATATTCAAAGGCTTTAGGCATGACAACCTCTATCTAGTTGATTTTGGCACAAGTGAGGCAAAATTGAGTACATGCTTGCTCTCCAAATCAAGCATGGGTTGGCTTTGGCATAGAAGGCTAGGACATGTTGGCATGAAGCAATTGAACAAGCTTGTGAAGCACAACCTAGTGAGAGGCTTGATGGAGTTGAGTTTGAAAAGGACAAGCTATGTAGTGCATGTCAAGCCGGCAAGCAAGTGGGCAACACTCATCCTAAGAAGAATTTCATGAGCACTTGCAAGCCATTTGAGTTGATGCACATGGATTTATTTGGTCCAATCACATACACTAGCATTGGAGGCAATAAGTATGGATTTGTGATTGTGGATGATTTCACTAGATACACTTGGGTATTCTTTCTCAATGACAAGAGTGACACATATTCCATCTTCATGACATTTCTCAAGCAAGTGTGCAATGAATATGATGTTACCATCAAGAAAGTGAGAAGTGACAATGGGAGTGAATTCAAGAATACAAGAGTAGAAGAGCTTTGCAATGACTATGACATTAAGCATGAATTCTCACCCACATACACACCACAATCAAATGGCCTAGTTGAGAGGAAGAATAGGACCCTCATGGATATGGCAAGGTCAATGCTTAATGAATATGATGTGAGTCAATCATTTTGGGCCAAGCAATCAACACCGCATGCTACTACATCAACCGATTGTATTGTCATCCAATGATGGGCATGACACCCTATGAGCTCTTGAATAGAAGAAAGTCAAGCATTGCTTACTTTAGAGTCTTCGGTTGCAAATGCTACATATTGAAGAAAGGCACTAGATTGGGCAAGTTTGACAAGAAATGTGATGAGGGATTCTTGCTTGGTTATTCCACTACAAGCAAAGCATATAGAGTGTGGAATAGCACTAGTGGTCAACTTGAAGAAGTGCATGATGTTGAGTTTGATGAAACAAATGGGTCTCAAGATGAAGAAGAAAATCACAATGATGTTGGTGGAACTCAATTGGTAGATGCAATGAAGAACATGAACATTGGGCACATCAAGCCAACTCAAGTGATTGGCGTTGATGATGACAAAGATCAAGTGCTCTTATCTCCAATGGGTCAAGCTAGTGGTTCTCAAGTACAAGATCAACAAGCTAGTACATCCTCTCAAGTGTAAAACACATCAAGTGAGCAACCAAGTTCAAGCAATCAACTACCAATACTTCAAAAATACAAGTGTTGCTAGAGATCACCCAATTGATCAAATTGTTGGTGACATTGCAAGTGGAGTACAAACAAGAGGAAGGCTTTGCGGCATTTTGTGAGCACTTTGCATTTGTGTCACAAGAAGAGCCGGAGAAAATTGATGATGCCATGAAAGATGAAGAATGGGTATTGGCAATGCAAGAGGAGCTAAATAATTTTGAAAGGAATGAAGTATGGGAGTTGGTGGAAAGGCCAACCTACTACAATGTCATTGGAACCAAGTGGGTGTTCAAGAATAAGCAAGATCAAGATGGCATTGTGGTTAGAAACAAAGCAAGACTAGTTGCACAAGGCTACACTCAAGTTGAAGGTCTTGACTTTGGTGAAACATATGCTCGGTGGCAAGATTAGAGGCAATTAGAATCCTACTAGCCTATGCATGTGCCCATGACATCAAGCTATACCAAATGGATGTGAAGAGTGCATTTCTCAATGGCTTCATCAATGAGCTTGTATATGTTGAGCAACCTCCCAGTTTTGAAGATTATCACAAGCCTAATCATGTGTACAAGTTGAAGAAGGCATTGTATGGCTTGAAGCAAGCACCTAGAGCATGGTATGAGAGGTTGAGAGACTTCTTACTCAAGAAAGGCTTCAAGATGAAGAAGGCCGACACTACTCTCTTCACCAAGAAGATTGGCAATGATTTGTTCATCTTGCAAATATATGTGGATGATATCATATTTGGGTCAACAAATCAAGCATATTGTGAAGAGTTTGCTAAAATGATGGCTAAAGAGTTTAAAATGTCTATGCTTGGAGAGCTCACCTATTTCCTTGGACTTCAAATCAAACAACTCAAGAATGGTACATTCATTAGCCAAGGCAAATACATAAGAGACATGCTCAAAAAGTTTGACATGCAAGATGCAAAGGGCAATACCACTCCAATGGGTATGAGTGGCACCTTGGATCAAGATCTCAAAGGCAACATGGTTGATCAAAAGCTATTTCGGTCATTGATTGGTAGTCTACTCTATGTGACCGCATCAAGACCGGATGTCATGTTTAGTGTGTGCTTGTGTGCAAGATTCCAATCCTCACCGAGAGAGAGTCATTACAAGGCCGCAAAGAGAATATTGAGGTACTTGAAGCATACACAAGATGTTGGCTTATGGTATCCTAAGGGGTCTAGCTTTGAGCTTGTTGGATATTCGGACTCCGACTATGGTGGTTGCAAGATCAATAGAAGAAGCACTAGTGGGACTTGTCAATTCCTTGGAAGATCTCTTGTCTCATGGTCCTCAAAGAAGCAAACAAGTGTGACACTCTCTACCGCCCGGCCGAATATGTTAGTGCGGGGAGTTGTTGTTGTCAACTACTTTGGATGAGGTCCACATTGAAGGATTATGGTTTTGACTTCAACAAAGTACCCTTTGTATTGTGATAATGAGAGTGCTTGCAAGATGACTCAAAAATCCGTGCAACATACAAGAACCAAACACATTGATATAAGGCACCATTTCATTAGAGAGCATCAACAACAAGGAGATATTGCAATCCATCCAATTGGTACCAAGATCAACTTGACGATATATTCACAAAGCCACTTGATGAGAAGAGATTTTGCAAGCTTAGAAATGAATTGAACATTCTTGACTTCTCCAATATGAGTTGAATGCACCCCACATATGTGACATGCCTCTCCACCGAGCCAAAGCAAAGGTGAAATTGTTTGACATGTCATCATAATATCTAAGGACTTGCTAGATCATCTAGACATACAACTTGTCCTTTAGGTTGCATTCATGGAAAAGCAATGAATTTCAATGTATATGTGCCATCACTATTGTTTTATAAGCTTGATTGATCTAGTGATGACATATGACATGCTTGTGGGCTTGCAATCTCAAGTGTTGAATTTGGATATATTGTCAAGGCGACCGGTGGTCGGATTTCGCCCGGCGAATTCAACGGGCCCATCGCTCCCTATTGGGTCATCTCCCACGCCACCTTCGCCGTCGCCCGGTGATGACGTGCACCTCGGCTTGGACCTTTCGACCTCGTGGGAGGTGGGAGTCTCGGATGGTGTCGCGTCGTGCTCGCCAGCAGGTGTTGCCGAGGTCGAGATTTGCACCCGATCCGCACCACCCTTTGTCCGGGGATCTAGAACATGGGGAGATTGCAAAGGTGTCGAGCCGGGCCCGATGGGCGAAGTTGCTTGGTGAAGCGACCAATGAACCCGTGGACACCCGTGACCATCCTCTTGCACCCGTGTATGACGCTCGGAGTCCGATGTTGGCATCCTTGGATCCGGGCGCCGCAGCGGACGCCGAGCTCCCCGCGCCGACCATGTCCGCGGATGACTTTTATTGCAAAGTTCAAGAAGCCGTTGATCCTCCGATCTTGTCCACGCCCGTTGTTGAGGCGGGGCCGCGTCGCGGAGGGAGCCGACCGATGATGACCTCATTCCCAGCGCAGCGGCGCGGCTTGCGGCGAAGAGTGCGCCAGTGGGGGCGAGGCCGAGAGGCTCGAGGCGAGGAAGGTGCTATTGCGTAAGATGGGGATCCACGCCGAGGCGGAGCATCCGGATGAGGTTTCCTTCGACGAACTTCGTGCCGCCTTTGATCGACTCGACGCCGACGCCAACAGGGAGGCGATGGAGGTGTTCTTTTTCCCGCGGAAAGAAGCGGAGGGCCTCCGAGCCCGGGACGACACCCGAGTGTGTGAGGTCTTAGGTCGCAAATTGATTTGCCATGTAATCGTTAAATTGGGATCCAAAGAGTTTAGGACTTCTTTGGTTTTTTTTTCTTCTTTGAGGTCGGCCGTGATGTCCGCTTCGGCATCACAGCTTTAGTCTTTGTATTCGGATTTGGTTTTCCTACCTCTTAATGAAAACGGGTGAATGGTCCGATCGAGAAAAAGATATATTGTCAAATATGTGGTTCAACATAGACATGATAACCCTCACTTGAGGTGTGAAGAAGCTTGTCTTTGGTTCAAACCGAATTACATGTATGGCAAGCTATCCAAATTTGGCCAAATTTGAAAACTAATCTTTCCAATATCAAAAGAACCCGATCAATCCTTTTATGTCAATTGTTGACAAAGGGGGAGAGATTAGTGCATAAAGATTAGAAGGGGATCAAAATTTTTTGAAAGCACACAAGTAGGGGGAGCAAGCTCATAAGCCATTTGATGCATTTGTTTGTGCACTAACATATGACTTGCTCTTGCACATGTATTTAAATTCCATATATACATGCTTGTGTGGTGTATGCTAGTGGTACATTGTTTGATGATTGATCAACTAGCATGCTTAGGTGGTATCTAGATATTTTGATTTCCGCTCTAAATTCAAGTACCTATGCCTATAATATGATCTCATGAGGTACTTTTTGAGTTTTTGATGAAATATCTAGTTATCCATGATGCTTGTATGGTGAGAAAGGCGCAACTCGATTGGTATCACGCCTCAAAGGTCCATTCTTTCACCTTAAACATCATTTTGGTAACATGGCTCACTCCCAAATTTCAATATTCATACATGTATGCAAAGCCTATGCCAAACTCTAGGCATACATGTAGGGGAGCTCTTGCTACCAAAACCTAACTTATTATGATTGTCCAATTCTATGATTGTAAGCAAAATGCTTGGACAGCCATGATAGGTTCAAAAACTTTTAATCATAAAATCTTTATGCGGGTTGTCACCAATTACCAAAAAAAGGGGAGATTGAAGATCTCTAGATTGGTTTTGGCTAATTGATGACATCCTTAGGACTAATCTCTATGCTAAGTGTTGATTTAGTTGGAGATTGGTCAAGCCGAGGTTTGTGCATGGTGGTCATGATGGATGGGTCGAGATGATCCAAGTGTTGATCAAGTGCATGACATGGCGTGTTTCGAGGATCAAAAATGGGCTCAAGGCAAAGGTATATCCATAGGGCCATTTTGATTTTACACTCAAGACACCATAGAGGGTGTGAGTGATTATAGGATCGATAAGCCATACTATAAAGAGGGAAAACTATCGCACATATCGGTCCTCATGTGCCTCTAGGTTCAAAAAATCATTTGCATGCATTCTAACCTAGAGAGCTAACTTCGCACTTGGTGAAAAATGTTTTGAAAATGCTAACACATGGTGTCGGGGTGTTCTTCGACGTGTTGGTAACATAAGACAAGTGACGGAAGTTGGAACAAAATCGAATCGACGCTTTTCTGGACAACTCAAATAAAGTGACCTGCTACCGACGCTGTGATCGGCGCGCCCTCAGCGCCCGGCGCAATGTTGAGGGGTCGGCCGGCGCGCGTGACGCTGTCTTGGGTACCTCTCATTTGCTTTGGGTTCAAGAAGCCTAAAGGCATTTGGCTTGGAGTGAGCTCCACCTTGACCCACACGCGAGAAGGTCGGCACAACGGAGATTAGCTTGAGGGTGCTCAAGTGAACTTCGGGTTAAATCTCGTGTTCCATTTGTCTCTGGTGATTGGCTCCAATTTGGTTATCATATTGTTGCATTCTTGGTGATTGGATTGACTAGCCTCGACATTGTGGTATATCACCTCTACACTCTTGCATTACTTTTCTATATCTTGTGCTAGTGTAGTTTGAGTAGTCTTGCTTAGTTGCTAGAGTATTTAGCTTGTTCACCTAGTGGTAAAGTAGTGACATAGCCCTTGAGTGTGAATTAGAGACTATAGCAACTAGAATTGTCAATAGGAGGCTTGCCGACAAGTAGAGCTAGAGCAAACGCATTTACGCTTTGTTATTTACTAACAAGCTGCTCTAGTGATTTTATAGAAATTTTATTAGGCTATTCACCCCCCTCTAGCCATCTAGGACCTTTCAAATGTCCCGTCACACCGCATAAGCAAAGATGGCCCACATCCGACCCCCATCTCGAGAGTCCGTCATCGCTTCCGGTGGGTGCGTCCGGCCGGTCCTCGGTCGTGACCCCAAAACATGCTCTCTCGCCGGACTCACACACCGGTCGCGCCCGGCCGATCCTGCGTGGCGTCCGTCGCGGTCCGGCCACCGCCCCGTCGCTCCCGAAGCCGCGAAAAACTGTCGTTGTGTTGTCGTTCCTTCGCCTTTGCTTCAAACCGACTTCCCTCACTTGATTCTTGTTGCCGACACGTCCGAATAACACCTCGACATCATGTGTTAGCATTTTGAAAACATTTTTCGTCAAGTACGGAGTTAGCTCTTTAGGTTAGAATGCATGCATATGAATTTTGAACCTAAAGGCACATGAAGACCGATATGTACGATAAGTTTCCCCTCTTAATAGTACGGCTTATCGATCCTATAATCACTCACACCCTCTATGGTGTCTTGAGTGTAAAATCGTAAGCCCTATGGTTATACCTTTGCCTTGGGGACAATTGATCTCCAAACCTCCTCAAGTTGGACGCTTGATCATCTTTTGGATCACCTCGATCCATCAACTATGATCACCATGTCCAACTTGACACGACCAATCTCTAATCTAGTCAAACGCTTAGCATCGAGAGATGAGTCCTTAGGTGTCACTAATTAGCCAAAACCAAACTAGAGATCTTCAACCACATACATCTATTACAAACAAGGGCATACATGCCATTTTAGCCGCCACTTAACACTTTTACTAGACCAAATGGATGGCAATGTCATTTAGAGAAGAAAATTTTAACTTGGTGCCTGCTGACAACTACTTTTATTTGAAATCATTAAGAACCCAAATATTCATTTAAATTTATCAGATTTAGTTCATTTTTTTGAGTTTTTCAAATCATTTAAGATGTTTATATTGTTTATAACGAAGTTCAATCTCATAATATAATCCATATATTTGTAGTTGACAACATTTTTATTTGAGATATTCACATGCTTAAATATTCGTTTTCCTTTTGGGCTAGTTTGGATGCCTTTTCGAGGAATTGACTGTACTTAAGAAATTTGGTTATTTGGCTCGAAATTTGGGATTCCACAACTCTCTAATTAAAAAGATGCAAGATCAGCCATTTATAGCCCCCTCCGCTCCAAATTATAAGGTGTTTTTAACTTTTTGGTATATCTGTTTTGCTATGCATGTAGATGTTATGTATGTCTATATATAGCAAAATAGATGTACCAAGAAAAGTATTGACATTTTGATCCCTTTTTACTCATCAAAATAAAAGGACAGGAAAAATCAAAACACGATCATACACATTCACTGTTGGTCAGACACACACTGCATTCTGCATTCTTGCAAGCTAGTAGGAATTACTTTGCCTCTAGGTCAGCAAAATCACCCTAATATAACGCTACAATCACGTACTCTTCTTTTGCAACTTCACCAACAGTCAACTAAAACCTTTGCTGGGAAGCTTCAGTGCAGGCTGAAGAACTCAGGGCTTCAGGTTGTCACCCAATTTCCTAATCGACCTGTCGACGAAAAGAACATCATCGATCCATGAAACAATGTTGAATGCCAAGCTCTCCAACACCCTTGAGTAGCTCTCCAGAATCGCTTGCCCAACATCCTGCAAATTTGTCAGTTCATTTCATCAAATCAGATCAAGAACATAATTTCAGTGCAGATAACTATGGCTTTGTCTGTTGATTATGATAAGCAGATGCAGTAAAAAAGAAGATGAAAATGTCAATTAGTATGATCTTGTGTGCTTGCCAATGTGATTGGACGGTTTTGGGTTACCTTGTTGAACTGGATCTTGCTGGTGTCCAGGGTGGTCTGCGACAGGCCAGGGGAAGCGGTGCTTGATGCAGAGCAGGAGGCTCTCGGCCCTGTTGGCCAGCGTCACGTTCTTGTGGTCCCCGTCGGACGCGAGCTCCTTGACCTTGCTCCACGGCAGTTTCCCGTGGCTGCCGCTTGCCTTGCGCCGCCACACGTACATGGCGGCCTCCACCCGGTCGGCCATCGCCAGCGCGTCGTGCTCCGACGAGATGTCGAGCGTGTCGAGCAGGAACTCCGGCGAGAACTTGTCGGCGCCCAGCATGATGCGGTACACCGAGTCCCCACGCTTGTCCGCCCACTCTGAACGAACGGAACACCATGGTTTCTCTTTAGTTATTACCCAAGGGATTCAGCGAGGAGAGAGATGTGTTCCACCTTCGTTTCGTACCTTTGGGAGCACGGCCATGAACGACTCTGGCACCTCCATGTCGCTGAGGACGTCGCTGTTGATGGCGACGGCGGCCTTGTGGATCTGGTTGGCGCAGTCGCGCCTCTGCTGAAGGTCCTTGCGCGCCTTGTCGGTGAGGCCGGCGTCCGGGACGCAGGGCACCGGCAGCCACCACTTGTCCTCGTTCCGGTGAGCCGACCTCCTGAACGACGACGACGACGACGAGGTGACCGAGCCGAACGACCTCGTCCCGGCGTCCGCGTACCAGAACTCCGCCTTCTGGAAGCTGTCGAGAATGTCCTGCACCGTACATCCCGCATGATCGGATCATCATTGCTGGCTGAGACGAAGCGAAATCGATGGAGGGAGCAGTGATTGGGATTTGATCTTACGGTGAGCATGGCGTCGAGCTTCTCCAGCGCGGGAAGGTTGATGTAGATGTCTGATCTTGGTCTGGTCGCCATGACCTGCACGAATCAATCCATCCTGATCAGCAACAATGTCGATTCTCGATTGGAAGAGAGACATAGACATTCCTCAAGTTTATTGGAAGAACTGAATCTTGCAAGAACCAATGAGAAATCCATGGATGGATAAACATAAAGGCTGAATGCAATGCAGCACCTCAACTTTGGTGCCATCGGGCAGTGTCTGCGTCGACGGGTAGAACTCGACGATGTAGTCGCAGACGGAGAGGAGGCAGTCCATCTCTTTGTCCACATGGCCTTCTTCCCCGCCGGCAGCGGCTCCAACTTGTGGCAGCTCCCGAACACCGTCGCTGCGAGAAGCAATCCAACGACACGTTACACGAAGCCCGGCCAGTACACGAGAACGTTCCGAGAGTCTCTGCTTGCTGCTTACCGTAGAGGTTGGTAATGGCGTTGGAGATGGCCACGGCGGTACAGACGCCCTTGCCGCCGCCGGACATGTCCTCGCCGAGCAGGAGCTTAGAGAACCTCTCCTTCACCAGCTCCAACTCTGCGCGCACATACCAGATGAATTTGGATGGCGTTGCCCAAAGACGCGCGCGACACGGTGATTGATTTACTTTACGTACCGTCGTCGGTGGAGCGGCGGTCGAGCACGTCGGCGCGGGGCTTGATGCTGAGCCGTCTGAGTGAGTCGGCGGCGGCGGACGCCGGGGACCGGGCGATGAGCTTTGCCACGGCGGCGGTGGGCTCGAACGGCCCGCTGTGGTCGACGCTGCTGCACTGCTCCGAGAAGGTCGTGGACACGTCGGACACGGTGCGGCTGAGGGTGCACTTGCACCCCGCCGCGTCGATCGACGGCGACGAGCAGAAGCACCCGGCGCCGCGCTCCCCGGCCTCCGAGCTCCCGTCGGACACCGAGACCGACGAGCTGCTGCTGCTGTCCCTGTCCATGGCGGCGTCGCTTCTTTGCTCCACACTTTCAGTTGGGGCACTGCACAAAACAACGGATGGCTTTATAAAGGCCTCGCCCACCCAACTTCTGCAATGGACACGACAAATCCATCGAAACGGGAGATACATTCGCAGGTTTAAATTCGAAAACTGCCGTGTCGTCTTGTAGCAGATGCAGTATTTTTCAAAGTTTTGTTGTGAGGATTGATGGAGACAATGCTGAGGAATTTGGCGAAATGGTCCTGTTGTTTACTATGATGCACGAGCTCTGCTGCTTTTGAGGGGATTGTGAGGAGGCGACGGACGACTCCATCATGGTTATATCATGGCATGCAGATAAAGATGCAGTAGAGCAGTACTCGAAAAAGCGCTGGACGAGACGGCAAGAAAAAAATGAAACGGCTAAAGATTCAGACGCCTTTGCTTTTGAACCTTCTTTTAGAATCATAGCCAAAAAGAATACTACAGTACGTATCATCGAACAGTGCGACGGCGCATGTCATTCTCCTCATCATCTCATCTTATCTCCCAGAGACCCAACCCAAATGGAAAAGAAAAATTTGCAAAAACATGGAAAGAAACAACAGAGCACGCATTTGGTATCTGCTGCTGCAATGCAAAGATGGAATGAAAGGGGGCGATAAAGATGGCAAGCAAAAGACTGGCTCTTTTTTCACCTTCCTGACGCCGATTTGATCTGATTTGGGATTCCTACTAGGCCTGTGACGACGAGCAGCTCATCAGCAGCCCTTGGCAGTTGCCATGATGCATTGGCTCGCCAGATCTCGAAATGCTCCTG
This sequence comes from Hyparrhenia diplandra, assembly GCA_015847255.1. NCBI lineage: Eukaryota > Viridiplantae > Streptophyta > Magnoliopsida > Poales > Poaceae > Hyparrhenia > Hyparrhenia diplandra. The sequence goes on along the minus strand of JADLZK010004893.1, from coordinate 75,046 downwards.
CGTCGAACACTCAGCTCTCTCCTCTCTGCTCTGATAACGCCCTCTAGCTTTGGAAACCCTGTCCTTGATTGAATTCTTTTTTGATCTGAATGTCCTTGATTGAATGATTGAGTGATTGATTGATGAGAGAAAAGGAGGCGATGATGAGAGGTAAAAGGAAGGATGGGTTGTCTTGAATCTGGCTTGGTTTTGTTGTGTGAGCATGGAACGGAACGGATAGTAGTAGCCTGGCCTTTGCCAGAGGAGACACTGGTGGTTTATTGTTCAATTTTTTTTAAAATTTTAAAATATGTTATCAGGCGTGGAATGGAAGTGAATGTCTATAAAAATGGCGGCAAGATTACGGGTTGCTTCAGGAACGTGCATGAGTACATACAGTTTATGGTTCCAGAGGGTGAGGTCAACCCTGGAATTAAGTGGTGATTATACTAGATGGACCGATGGAGTACGTGTTACACATTTTTTTTGAGCCGAACTGTTCAATGTGTTCGGAAATGAAAAGCGATGGGATTTTTATATACTGAACAATGGAAAAAATGAAAAGAAATTGCGTCGTCCGTCCGTGTCACGGCGTGAGCTTGGTTGTTAAAGAAATCGGAGATGGCAATAATGATTGATTGGGGGATAGGATTGGTGACCCGATGAGCTGTGTGTGTGCAAAGAGAGGATGGATTAGTTAGCGAGCCAGCCAGGCAGGCTCGAAATGACGGTGCCAGGCAACAACAGTCCCAGCTCGATCAGCTCGATCTCCACCATCCACCAGACGATGCATCTGATCAGATGGCCTACTACAGCTGACGATGAGGCTGTCCGGCCGGCCTGGTAATGGTAACGTCGCGGGTACGGTGGGTCGGCCGCTGATTGCGCGGCCTGACGGTGAGAGTGGTAGCTTTGCGTGCAGGATGAACAAAAGCTGGCGCCGTTAACTTCACCTTCCGTGCAATGAACCAACCTCTAGCCCGGCCATCGGCCATCGGTGTGGGCACGCAGTTGATCAATCCAAATCGACCGAGATAAAAATTCCGATCCGATGGGTGGGTTTGGCTCGCTCTGGCTGGTGCCGAAACTTTTGAGGCAGCAGCGGAAGCCGGAAAGCATCGCACGCACGGTATATGGGAGGAAGCGCCCCGGCCGGACGGATCCGTGCGTGCGCGTGTCGCGTTCCCACGGTGCGTGCGCGCGTCGGGATCCCGGCGGCGTGGCAGCGCCGCGCTTCTGCTGCCGGGCTCCGACAAAACCCATCGACGCTTCTGCTGCAAAACCGCCGATCGAGTGCATCCGGCACCGCATTTCCCACGCCATTCTACACATGACGCCAAGTCGGCAACGCGGGCTGGCTGCTCAGGAGTGGAGTGGCGCCAATGGCTATCGGACAAGCCATGCCTGACGCAGGAGCCACGGTGCCAGGACGGAGATAATGCAGGATTCGACGGATTCGACACGCCACACCTCCCTGATCCGCCAGCGCTCCGTGAGCATGCCTGAATAGAAAATTGAAGCAATCTTGCGAGGCCGGCCGTTCAACTCCTCCTCCGAACAAGAGGAGTTTGTTGACGCCAGGGCAGGGCTGGGCCGTTGACCCAACACGTACGGCATTAAAGAAATCTCGGGCCGGTGCGGCGTGTGGAGTCGTGGCCGCTGCGTGGCCGTCACGATGCCTACCGGCGCGTGGGGAGCTTGATTTTGTGCAGCACACGTATCCGCCATTAATGCACATCGAACCGATGTCTTGTGCTAGCTAGGTTTGTCAACGGATACCCCACCTCACGAGTCAACATGTGCTACTCCCTACTGTAGCTTACTTTCCTCCGATACACTGTACACATCGTACTTGCTTGCCCAGTTGTCATACTAGTAGCGTACTAGTACTGTGTATAGCCTGTTGGTCCAATTTATACAAGTTCAAATACACTGACCATCGCTTGCAAAAATAAACAAATCAAATTTAAGTGATTCTTGGAGGATTTTATAATAGTAATAATTAAGTGAACCAGGACAAAAGACGTGATATATTTAAGAATTGCACATTCAGACTGCAATATGCCAAGCGCGTTCACCATGATTAACAAACACACGGAAGATTTGCGCTGGAAATGTAGAGAAAAGTCAGAAGTCTCTTAATGGCCACAATTGATAGTAAATTATTATGTTTTTTGGTACTACATTTATTTGGGATCAATATAATCACTGAACCTAGTTAATCGTATTTTGTTCCACCCTGTGATGAGAGGTCCGTAATCCTAGGTAACTTCAATGTATCTGAAAGTCTGAATCATGGTTTCCAAAACTAAATCTCACTTGATACATTTACAAGGATAATTAGCTGGGTGCTGATGTTTGTAATTCTTCTGTTAGCTAACTAGTGAATTAAATGGTTGTTGTTTAATCTTATCTAATTCCATTACAGTCTAACTAGTTTTATAAAGGTGTTTTCGGTAGGTTTTTTTGTTAACATGAATTTTGTTTTTTTAAATAGTTTGATGTGTCCCTTGATTTTTTTTTTTCCTACAGTTCTTTTAGGCAAATAGGATTGAAAGCCTAGCAGTTGCTTCTTATGCTTTTGGCTACTAGTCAAAATCCGAAAGATGAAATAAACAACTTGATTTTGAATTCAGATTTTGAAAAGAAAAGGTTGTATTTGTAGTACAAGCCAAAAATCAGTACACATCTGCTTTTGTTGGCTACTACAGGATGTGCAATCCTACATGTATTAAATGGCAATCAATAAATATAATTTTTATAGCTTTTTAAAGGATCATCACTTTTTGTAGGAGCCCATGCAAGCCAGTTTTTGCAAAGAAATAGCCAGCCACACAGGCCCTAATAGACTGACAAAAAAGATACATCACACGCAGAACATCACACGCTAGCTATTTAGATTAGAGACGGGCTATATTGCACTAAGTTGGGCTACCACCTTAGTCCTTAGAATTAGATGGGCTATTGCAGTAAGTTGGGCCAATAGGCTGCTGAAGTTAACTTCACATGACATGGGTCTGAATCGATGTTTAGCCCGTAAGAATCTGCCGCAGCCGGGAACGAGCCGTAGCTCGGTCGGTCTGCTCTCCCAGTGCGGAAGCAGCCGGTCATGCGTTCGAGTTCGAGTGCTACTCGACGCATGATTTCCACCGGGGTTTTCCCTATAATAATCAGTTGCCTCCTCGCAAAATAAAAAAAGGTCCTTCAAATTTGTACACCATAACAGATCCATATGTCCTTCATGAATAAAAAGAGTAAAACCTATGAATAGGTCATTAACTTGTGCGGTTGTGTTGATTTGGATCATTAACTTCGAAAGCATATTTTTAGGATAAAAACTTTATTTGTGGTGCACGCCATACCCCTACAACTCATATTTTTTGCCTACGCGACAACGCTCTTTTATCAAAATACCCCCCTCAAATCCTTCGTCCTCTCATTTAGTAGGCTTACCACCTCAATCGCACTCTTTCCGGGCATTTCATCGAGCATCCAAGGGCGCGCCGCCGCCATGCCATGGCTACTGCTGAGCTCGTCGACGCCGTGCATGCTGCCCCATCGGGCGCCTTGGCCTCGGCCTTCGCTGGCCGGCCCCATTGGCGGCGGCCTCCACGAGCGCACTACCTCAACGCCGTGAGACCACCCATTCACGCGTCCGCCGGAGCTCCGGGCGGGCAAGCTTGCCCCACTACGCCGACCGCCTCGCGACCGCACTAGGTATCGCCGCCGCCACGCCCGCGCGTTACCACCGAAGTCTTTGCTGCAAAGATGGTCAAGGGGGCGGAGCGGCACTCAGACGTCGTGGGCCGAGCGCCGACGTCATCGTCTCGCCACTCAATAGCGGGCGGCGCGAACGGCGCCGAGTGGGGCGGCCTTCAAAGAACGCTGTCGGGTTGCCTCGGCGTTCGCGATGTTGTCGATGCCATGGTCATGTTCGCGAAACAAGATTGTGGCTTTCGTCGCCGGAGAGCTACGCGTTGGGGGGAAGGGGGCGTATCGCCGCCGGGAGGAGCCGAAGGAGCCACCGGTGGATGAGAGGCCGGAGACGCTGAGGAGCAAAAGCGTGGCAGGCCCCGTGAACTTCTCGCCGTCATTCGCCACCCGACCTCGCCGACACAAACGGGCCGACGCCTGCCACGAACGCGCGGACACGAAAGTGTCGGTTGGCGCTGATCCGCGAGGTGGCCGCAAAAGGTCAAGGACAAGGACGTACTCGGCCGCTCGTGGAGCTCGCCGCGCCCACCCAGCCACACGCCGTGCCGCCTCATCCAAATATGGTGCAGCTCCACGCCGCCGACGATGTCGACCGGGTCCACACGCCTAGGAGCGCATGACGGTCGCGCTGCCGCCAAATAGGCTTAGCGGCCCCTCCCCGAAAGGCGGTGTTCAGAAGGCCGTGGAGTCGCCCGTGGTCGGGCGGTGTCCAAATGCACAACGTGGGGTTGCAACCAGCCATAGGTTGAAAAAAAGGATCGGAATGAGAGGACGAAGGATTGAGGGGTATTTTGCTAAAAGGACGCTATCCACGTAGGCTTAAAAACATGAAACGAAAGGGATATGGCTCATTGGTGCACCACAAATAAAATTTTTAGACCTAAAAATACACTTTCGAAGTTGATGACCCAAATCGATACAGCCAAGACAAAAGTTAATGGCCTATTCATGCATTTTACTCAATAAAAAAATGGTCCTTCGCAGAAAAAAAAAAGGCCCTTCAAATTTGTACACCATAACAGATCCATATGATAGGTGAGAATGCACGGTGATGACCAGTGGCGGACCTAGAATTTTATCACAGGATATGCATTCCAAAAGAAATTTTTATGCAATTACCGGGAGTTGCTAATTTCACACGTCTGGAGAAAAGGTGGGATTTCAGCGACGCATCCTAGCCACAGGACCTAAAATGGACGCTCAGTTAGATCATGCACTTGTTTATCTTTTTCCTCTCGCCACCTCTCGTTACCGCACCCTCTCGTTCGACGACCACCAACCACCACCCGCCCGGGGCTAGGGTTCGCCCGGCGGCGAGCTAGGGGCCCGGCCCTAGTTGTCCTAAGCTCCACAACTCACGGGGAGGGAGGGGAAGGAGGAGACAGCCCACCCTCTTCCCCCCACGTAGCGAAACGAGTTTTCTATAGGAAGGATAACTCACGGAGGGAGGGGAAGGAGGAGAAGGAGATGCTCGCCGGCACCGCCATTGCCTCCGCTGGAGCGTCCGCCGGAGTGAGCATGTCGGGCGGAACGAAGTTCAGCGACCGAACTCTAGGAAAGGTGTAAAACATATTACTGTTACAAAACTCACATGCTGCTTGCTGCCTTCTTTGATGGATCGATGCTAATTAGTTCAGGCTTACTAGAGGAAAGGTGTACTCCCTCCGGTGGTATTAGAGGTCGCTTTAGAACAGCCGATACGGTCTCCAAAACACAACTTTAACCTCTTTATTATTATAAAAATATATATAGAGACGTGATATATGTATACTTTTATTAAAATATTTTTTAAGACAAATCTACTCATATAATTTTTTAAGTTTACAAACTCAACAACTTAAAAGTTATTGATGATTTGTATTCCCGATGTTTGACCCAAACCTTGTCCAAAATGACTTCTAATACCAAAACCGAGGGAGTACATATTACTGTTACAAAACTCACATGCTGCATGCTTCCTTCTTTGATGGATCGATGCTAATTAGTACGGAACTCAGGAACAAGAAGTCAAGAACTGACAAAAAAAAAAAAAATAAGGCCGTCCGAGATACCTGCAAGTTTTCTGCAAATTACAAAATTATTACGAGATCAATATACCTGCAGCTAAGGCCGTCAGCCTTGTGCGTCCTCGTCCTGACGACACCGCAACAAAGACACCCGACGCGATCTGCCTAGTCGCCGTCCCGCGCCGCTGCGCGTCTCGCGCGTCGATGCCGAAGCGCCTGCGCCGCTGGCCACCGGCGCAGACGAACTGACGAAGACGTGTTTCTCTGACGACAGACGACTCGACTTGTCCTTTCGTTCGACCGCGTGCAGTCGTGCAGACGCAGTTACACCCTCGGAGATTCGAGATCGAGGCCGGCGCAGTTACTCCGCGACGCGACGAGACCTGCGAACTGGAGGCAGCAGGGCAGTTCGCCGCCGCACCGAAGGGCGATGCCCGTGACGCGCGATCTGCGATGGCGAGCGGCATGCGCAATTATTATGTCTTCCGCTCCGCGCTTCCTCATAGTCCGAGCCTGGACTCTGCACTTCCTCATAGTCCGCGCGTGGACCTCCCCTAGCGTGAGAGTTCACGAGTCCACCCCGCCTCTTCACACATGCCCTTGTGTCAGTGTCTGTAAAATGATTTGATGGCTCCTATAGCAAATGCAAAATCAGGCCCTAAGAAATGATGGAGCCATCAAATCAAAAGACAAAAGTATATGCTCCTGCTAGAGCGCTCTTAAACATACAAAACAATATTTTCTAATTGTTTTATAAGAAGTCATCAAAGTTGATCACATCAAAATTGATAACAAAACCAAGGGGCATTGTTTTGTCTGTTTCTATGGACTACACCAAGCGGATTGAGGTTGTTTCTTTAAAGAATTTGACACATAAGTAGGTAATTGAGTATACTACTAAGCATATAATACATAGATTTAGCATCCCCAAACATTAGCTATAGATCAAGAGACGTCATTTGTGCCAAAGGAGGTACATGATTTTGCCAAATTGTATAAATTCAAATTGCCCAATTTTTTTGAAAGCTAATTCGGGGTGGAGGGGGAGCTTCCCCACCTACTTGTTTCAAAAAAGTCCACGCTTTGTGGGAAACGGAAGAAACCCGTCCGGTTAATCCCGGAAAACCGACTAAAACCATACAAGCACCACACGTAAAACAAAAAGAAAGAGAACAAGATACGCCAAGTAGGGACACTTGAACTCTCCAACGGAAGCCTCGGGAGGAGGAACGTGGAGACGCCGCCGCCGCCACACCACGCTGCCGCCGCGCTCGGACTTCGCCTCGCGATGGGGAGGGAGCGCGAACCGCAAGTGTCACGCCCGACGAAGAGAGGAGAGTGTCGGCCGCCGCCACACCACGCTGAGCCACGCCGGACTTCGCCCGCGGGCGGTGGGAGGCGCCGCGACCGCAAACGCCGACGCCCGGGCGGAGAAGAGGGTACCGACCGCCACACCACGCATATCGCGGGCACCGCCACACGGGACGGGCCGGCAACGACGCCGCGTGGCGAGCTAAAGACGGCGAGGGGCTGCATGGGTTGGGGAAGGTGGTCACACGTCAACGCCTCCAGGGAGGAAAGCGACACCGAAAGGTCCTAATGGCTAGAGGGGGGGGTGAATAGCCTATTAAAAATTCTACAAACAACACTAAGCAAGGCGGTTAGTAAAAAGATGGCGTAGCAAAAAGCAAATGCTTCAAGCTAATTATGCAAGCCTTCTAGCCATTCTAGCAATTCTAATATCTCTAATCACAAGCAAAGGCTAGGTTGCTAAGTTACTCCTAGGTGGACAAGATATACTAACTATTCTACCACTAGGAGCTAACAAGGCTAACAAGCTACACAAGCTAAGCACCCTATCAAGATATACTACCAAAGTAATGCGAAGGAGTGCTTAGGATACAATACCACCGTGTAGTGTCGAGGTTGAAGCCAATCACCGTGTACAAGAAATCTCCAACGAGCTAGCACACAAGACACGATGATTTTTCACCGAGGTTCACGCGTGCTTGCCGGGCACGCTAAGTCCCCCGCTAAGACACACTCACTTGACGTATGCCAAGCTTAATGGCCGGTGCCAAATCCCCGATGGGAGCTCAAGCAAACGATCACAAGAGAGGGTCCAACAAGCCACGAGCAATCCACTAGTGCTCCTTTCGTGAATCTCCCGCGGGTAAGGAACGACCCCTCACAAACCACCTAGTGTGGCCTCGAACAAGCTCCAATCGAGCTCAACACCGCCTCTTGCTCCAAGCCGCTAGGGAACCAAGCAAATTCCCAAGAGAAACAAGATCCCGGCTTCTCCAAGGATGAAGTGCCTCTAGATGCAAGACTAATCAAGCAATGCACTTCTATCACTCTCAATCTCACTCAAGATTCGAAGTTAGAGTGAAGAGATGAGTGGAGAGGAGTCTCACAAGCTCACAAATGAGTTAGGTCTGTTGAAATGTGCAAGAGAGGCTCAAATGAACCGCCAAACTAGTATATATAGACCCCAAGTCGAAAACTAGCCTTTGGTCCAAAAACATCCCTCGCTAGACGCTGCTTGCCGGACGCCAGCGCCGGGCAAAAACAAAGCGCCAGACGCCACTGGCGCGGAAGCGCCAGACGCTGCGTCCGGCGGGGCCTCCAGACATGCTTACCGGATCGGGCGCCGGCCGCCGCGTCGCCGCTGTTCACCCCGCGTTATCGGATTTCGGTTGTACATCGCCGGACGCCAGGGTTGATTTTGACCGCCGCGCTCCTGCCGGGGCCGGCGAATGCGATTTGAACTTTTACACCGCGCCCTGCGCCAGCGCCAAATACGCCTAGCGTCCGGCGCAGTAAAAAAAAGTTCCTCTTCATCGCTAAGCGCCGTCGACTTTTCCATCTTTCCAAGTTTAAACGCTTCTTGTCTTGAGTTGCCAACACTTCGAATGTGTCCCGTGAGCACAAGTGTTAGCATGTCACGATCGGTTAGACAAGAACGGTTAGTGCTCTCAATCCTAAATGCATATGCAAGTCAATTGGACCTAGAAGCACTTCACCAAAGGATTGTCGCGGCATCCCCTCTTGATAGTCGGCTATCTATCCTATAATGTGATCACACGCTTTATCGTGTCTTGATCACCGAAAAGGAAAACCCTATCAAGATACCTTTGCCTTGATCTCCCGAGTTCCTCTCAAGCCGATCACCGAAGCTTGACGATCCATCAAGCCCACCGACCTTGTCAATGTTCATGATCATCATGCTCCTTGTCATCAACCTAATCCTATCTCAAGTCATCACTTAGAGCAAGGATTAGTCCACAAGTGTGTCATCAATTTCCAAAACCAAACATGAGATTTCGGGACGCCCAAAGCCGCCGCCGGTGACCGCGATCGGCACAAAAACCGAGCAAGGATTTCTCCCCGACCACCCACACCGATCGATGGATGGAATCACCATGAACAACGCCTCCAAATGAGGAAGAATGACACCGAGGGTGACGCCGTTGTCGACACCGAAGATACAACCAGGCTAGGATTTCTCCCTTGAATCTCCAAACCATCGACCGCACGCAACCGCGGCTCGTGAAGACGGAGGAAGAGGGAAGAGGACGCCTCCAACGAGGGAGAGCGGTGTCCGAAGACATCGCCGTCCGGCCACCATAGCCTCAACCAAACCGCCTCGTTTTGGAAAGCGACCTCGCCGGCCGTCACACACCATCTTTGGGGGGGCCGTGCCGGCCGCCACGGGACGGGCGAGAGCGCCGGGCGCCGCACACGAAGGCGACATGCCCGCCCCGCCGCAAAGGGAGGGGCGCCGGTCGACGCCCTCCACGACGCAGCACCTGGGAGCGCGGTTCCAGCCTCCCCCCGCCGTTTAGCCACCTGGGCCGCACCTCGGAGGGCGGTGCCGCCGCCACCGGCCGCGCCGCCTCTGCGGGGATGGTCCTGCCACAGATCGGCCGGGGGGTCACCACGGGATTTAGGGGGTGGGTGGGTGGAGCACCATATCTGACCGTGCGGCACTGAGGGATTGCCGCCCGGGCGCTAGACCGCCGGGAGGAGAGGAGAGGTGGCTCGGGGACTGGCCCCGAGCGCAGCACCGACCACCTCCGGGAAGGGCGGTCGCCACCCATCCACGCACCAAATCCGGACCCAGGGGAACCGGATCCGTGCACTGCTCCATGGATCCGCACGGCACCATGAATCCGTCGGTCCCCAAGCACCTAGCTCGCCGGGCGTCGACCAAGGAGAGAAGGAGGGAGGAGGGAGGGGGGAGGGGGGGGGGAGGGAGCGCCTTTGGTCGCCTTTGTGGTCGCCGCCGCCGCCGCCGCGCACCGTGGCGGCGGCGGCGGCCGGGAGGCGACGGCGGGTGTCTTGCGGCGCCGGGCGTTACGCCCTCGGTCGCCTCGAGCGGACGACGCGAGGGCCCGCCTTCTCACTACTATCAAATTGCCCAATTCATCTCCATACTATACTCAAACTAGCCGAAGTCTAGTAATAAGACTTCGATCAACCTTAAGGACAATACGTAGGGTGTCATGAGGTTTTGTACGGCTCAATGAGCTCATTGTATATCAAGGCCTAGGGAAGTTACTCTTTTGAGCTCGTATATGGACAAGAGGCCGTGGTGGCCCATCGATGTACATTTGGATGCATATAGCCTTGCTAAGGAAAAATGTTCTCAGACGTTGTAATAATGTATCATGATTTGATGATGGATAGTATTGATGAGATCTCAAGGATATGGAGCCCCAACTTTCCACTACAAGGTTAAAAGCAAGTCATTTAAAAGTTAGAAATTTAGTGTGGAAAACCATACTACAAAGATAAGACAAAGTAGGGACTTTTGGCAAGGTTAAAACCAGCTTGCCTATTTTAGCCCTAGCGATCGCGGTTTTTAAAAATTTGCCCTTTTTCAAAACAAATTTCAAATGTATCCCTAGTTTGAAACATTTTACACCACATATCCCTTTTTGTCGCGCCAAATGCGTCGGGCGTGAAATTTACACACGCCGCGCTGATGCATGCGGCGCGATGCTACATACACTCCGCCTCGGCTCGGCGGACCGTTGTCGGCGCGTGTCACGGTGGTGGGTCCGGACGATGTCGCGCCACGCATCTTGGCGCGACGCGACTATCGCGCGCGATGCGTCGGGCGCGACGGGCCCATTAGGTTCCGTTTGGGCCGCCTCGAAAGCAAGTGGGGCCACCGGTCGCGCCCGGATTGCGTCGGCGCGGATGCGTGAAGTTAGGGTTACTCCGGCCCGACTTCAATCATTTGTTTCTCATTCACCTCCGTTTCCTCCGCCGAGTCCACGCCGCTCCCGCCGCCCGAGCCCTGCCGGAGCCATTCCATGCTACCGGACGCCGCCGCCGCCCGCTGCGAAACGAACGCCGCCCGCCAACCTTGCGCCGCCACCGGTCCATCCATCCGCCCCGCCAGTAGGGCCGCCCGCGTCTTGGTCGCCGGCCCAGCCGAGGGCCGGCGGCCGGGCGCGCCGGCCGGCGGTGGTGGTAAAGCCGGCCTCCCCTCCTTCTCCAACACATTTAGGTGCTAATCCCTTCTCTCATCCCCTTCTATTTTATTATTTTGTGCCTTGTTCATGGTAGTTTTCTTATTTCAATGAAATTGTTTGTGATCAAACGCTAATTGGTACAATGTGGTTCGTAGAATCGGTTTAGATTGATTTGGTCGTGGATTTGGCATAGAGAACGAGTTGCATGAAAGTAGTTCATTGATGCATGCATGGAGGTTTAGGGTTTGATATTATTTCTATTTTCCAATGTGAAATTATAAGTGATTGGGCCGCTTTATTGATGCAATGTGGTACGTGGAAACGTTTTAGGATATTTTTTTTTTGCCGTGGATTTCACCTAGATTAGTTTTTTCATGAATAAATTTCTTTGTTGCATGGAGGTGTTGAGTTTGTTTCTAATATATATTGGCAATATGGTTGTTTTACTTATAGCTTTTATTTCTCGAATAATTTGTAGATGGACCGCTTAGTGCGCTTTTATAATGGTGGCAAAGTTAGAGGGGATGGCAAGTTTGAGAACATGCATGAACAAGTTCATTTTTGGTAGACCTCCTAGCTTCGATGATTTGGTCGGGCCATTGTCGCGACAACTATGGATGGCCGTGTAGCTTGATTGGTCGATTTGATGTGGGAAGGAACGAAAGCACACTATGCACCGATGCCTTTGTCATGTGAAGATGATTGGAACAACTTTGTGGAGGTTGTGAAGGGTAGTAGTGTTCGCTGCTTGGAAGTCGTTGTGGAGAAGGTGATGAACCCTCGTTGTTGTGCTCAAGGGCCGAGAACGTGGATGAGGAGCCCGTAGAGCACCTTACTCGTGAGGAAGAGTTGCAACCGGGTCGTTGTTAGAGACAATGATAATGCAAAGATGATGGTAGGTATGGAAGAGTGCGATGAGGAGGAGATTGGTGCTATGGACGACATGTTTGTAGGATCGGAGGGCGATGGAGAGTACAGAGATGAGCTCACTTTTAGTGAAAGTAGCTCGGAGGAGGTTATAGAGGACGAGTATAGGTCGGGGCCTAGTATGGGCGATGAAAGCGATGAGTATAGGGGATATTGCATCCACCGACGGGTCATTTAGAATGGAGTACACCGATGTGGAGCTAAGTCGGTTGAGGGAGGTCCATGTTGAGGTACCCCTCCGTACTCCAACTTCATGGACATTAGTATGGTTGATGAAGCGGTGTGTGACACCTGGGTCCTGTCGTTGTTGGACGATGAGGGGACGAGAGCGAGGAGATGGAGATTAAGAAGGGGATGGTCTTTGACACATTGGATCATCTCAAGTTCTTTCTTGCGGACTACGCCGTTAGGTATCATAGGCCCTACTATGTTGATCATCGCGACCACGACAAGCGGTACACGGCTTTGCAAGAAGAAGTGTGGTTGGGGAGTTTGGGCGAGGAAGGCGACAAACAAGACTTGGAGGATTCAAAATGTGAAGCAACCTCACACGTGTCGGTCTTCTAAGCCTAAGGGGGTGCACGCACAAAACACGCCCCCGAGATTCGAAGTCGTTGTCTTGTCGGCCTTGTTAAGGCCGATAGCGATATATCTCGTTGCCTCCCCGATCGAGAGCATATGGGGGTGGACCGGATATCGAGTGAGGTACATGAAGGCATGGCGAGCAAAGCAACATGCCATAGAGCTGTTGGGGTGATTGGAAGGAGGCATACAACCAAGCTCCTAGGATCCTACCACCATGAAACACTACAATCCAGGGGCTTAGGTGGTATCTTGTTGCCGGGCGATAGTGGATGACACGGACGGGCGTGCCTAAACATGTTCTCGCATTGATTGTTTTGGTGTTTTCCCCCCGGCCGGCCGAGGCATTCAAGCATTGTCGCCCCCAGTGCTTGTTGATGCAACATTCCTTACGGAAAGTACAAAGGTGTTCGATGATGGCGGTCGGTGTGGATCCGAGAACCCGCTTGTCCCTTTAGCGTTTGCTTTGGCCGAGAGCGAAACACTTTGAGCTGGTCTTGGTTCATGAAGCTTGTTAGAAGAGATGTCATCCGTCGTACGTCCCGTAGGATTTGCATGATATCTGATCGGCACAATGGATTGCTATTGGCTGCTAGAGAGGAGATAGATGGGCTTCCCCCTCTTGAGCATCGATGGTGCATGCGGCACTTTGCCGCCAACATTTGGCGCCGACAAAGGAAGAAGGAGGTCGTGCGTGTTGAAGGTCCCGTGTTGTTGTCGCACGAAGGAAAGGTTTAAGGAGAAGCTATTAGAGTTGAACAAGGTCCTAAACACTCTGCGCGAGGACTTGGCTTCGGGGCCGATGAATCATGTGGACAAGTGGGCTCTCGCATTTGATGATGGTGGCCTTAGGTATGGCGCGTGATGACCACAAATTCATCGGAATCGTTTAACAAAGTGTTCAAGGGTATCCGTCGGCAGTACACTGTGTCCGGTATTGTGGAGTACTCGTTTAAGAAGTGCAACGAATACTTTGTTAAACGCTGGAACATTGCCAAGGCTTCTATAGAAAAATGGGGCCGGGCCGGTAGGAGACACCTGAAAATTGCGGAGGCCATAGGTTCCAATCGGGTTGGTGATGCCTACGGACCTTCAAGGCTAGTGTACAACATAATGTCACGGGAGGAACCAATCCGGGCGGTGAGAAGTACGGTGGGAAAAATTATAGGGTGGACCTCCAGAAACCGGAGTGTTCTTGTTGCATTCCACAGCTACTTCATGTGCCTTGCTCACACGTCATCACCGCTTGTAAGTTGAGGGGTTTGGACCATGAAGATCCGTTTTTCATGTCTCCATTCTATCTCGAATCAAACACCCTAAAAGTGTGGGAATCCAGCTTCGAGCCGTACCTAGATCCTTCACAATGGCCTCCATACTATGGATTGGATTATGTCCCCGACCCGGATCAAGAGAAGACAAAGGTTGGAAGAAGAAAGAGAAAACGCCTTAAAGGAATTATGGACGATTCCAATGCGATGGCCCTGATGTGTATGAATCCAATGGCTATGGGCTCGATATGTATGGTTATGGAGACTTTGATGAGGCCATGGCTCGGTCCCCGTGCTCTAAATGCCACAGGACCGGTCACACCGCAGACCACTCATGATAGTGTTCGGGTACATAGGTGTTGTTTGTTCAACCTTGTTGTAATAATTTATTCACGTCTTGTTGCAATAATTTCGTAATGCATTGTTATTTTAATTGTTATAATTCATGTGTTTTTTCTAATGTTGTGGTTTTTGGCATTTTTCAGATGGCGCAGGAGGATTGGGCCCCCTTCGTAAGGCCTGCTATGAAAAGGACCACCGATCGCACTTGGCGGTGGACTTGGGCAAGGCAAGTAATTCCCATGTTCATTTTGGAAATTAATATTGTGGTCATCGTTTATGATCTGCATGTAATCGTTACATTCCTTCATTTGTTTCGAGAATGAAGCCGCCGTCCCCCCGAAGCTCACAAGCCACTACGTTGGGACGAGCGGTACGCCTTTTTACCCGGCTAGAGCGGGCTTCCCGGGCCTTGCTCGAGCTATTGTGGCGGGCTCTCCGGAGATGGACGGGCGGTGGTGACGCCTTCGATGGACGATGGCGTCCGGAGACGCATTCCTTCCACCGCCGTGTGGAGAGATGACGGTCACCTTGGAAGATGAGCTACATCCCGGACCTAAAGTGCACGGTCCACCGGTGTCGTGCCATCGACCCAAACCTGAACCGAAGGAGTTGGTGCTCCGGGCCACCGGCCTTTACCCGACGCATCTCCGGAGGGAAAGAGGGAGCATAAGACTTCGTGTGTGTCGTCCAATTGGGCGAAGCGGCACTTCAATACTTGCCCCGCCAATGCCGCCGGCGAGGAAGTGGTGGAGAGGCATGCTAAGGTGTGGTTGTGGCACCCGATCGGCCTTTTCCTTCTACCCGACGCTTTCCGGGAACACCTTGTCCCGGATGGTGCTCCCAATCTTACAAAGCAGATCGGAGGACATCGCCGCCATACTGGGGCTCGCGACGCCGCATGGTCAGATCGACAACCGTGGTGAGGCCCGTAGGAGGGCCAAAAAAGTCCTCGAACTTGGGTGGTCAAGCGTGTACCTCCCCGCAGATCCGATTTGGGAGCGCATACCCACCTAAGGGACTACAGAAAGGCGGTTCCCTCGCACGTAACTCATACATGTCTTAATATTCATGTTCTCATCTTAGTTGCCCTATCCGATATTCATGTTCTTATACGTGTCTTCTGTTTTTTTTTGCGTGCATGGCAATATGGCGAGTATCGGGCCCCATTGCCGTATTTGTGGCACGAAAACAAGATGGTCAAGGGCGAGCCGGAGATGAGGTACGTGAGGTACTCCAACGACTGACTTGTTGACCTACGGACAGTGAGTCATGTTGTTATACATATTGTGATCTACTTTACAATAGCCGTTGGACATGTCTAAATGTCTCACTTTTTCGTGGGAGTGGACTCCATATGAGCGTCAACAAGTACAGACTTGAATGTCCCCGCCCGGAGTGATGATGACAAGTCATGATGGAGATGCAATGCCCCCATGATCATGTTCTTCGTTGTGGAGCACCACATTCCGAGGAGGGTCATGAAGCGCTTCGGGGAGGAAGCGTGGATTACCCTATCACGGATTTCGGTTCGGATGCTTTGCACGAGTAAGTCGCCTCAGATTTCGCTTTCTTCGTTGTCGTATTTTTAATTGTGTAGTCAAAACTAACAATCAATGTTTCCGGTGTTTCGAGGCGAGGAGGTTTGGTGGCGGCAACGACGGCTCACCATCCATGCGGCTTATGTGCAGCAGCGGATGAGCGCCGAGAGAGTGTGGCCCCGACAAATGGGCCTCGTTACCGGCCACCCGAGTTCCATGCCTACCGCTGTACCTGCGCACGGGTGACTAGAGTGCGTCTCCACGAGCCCGTCTCGGTGACTCCAGTCTTCTATGGAGAGAGCGACCAAGAAGACCCCTGATGACAGGGGGTAACAAGGGGAGGCCGGCGGCCAGAGAGCCCCTCTCGTTAACTACACGGTAAGCATTCATGTTCATTCCTTGAACCTTTCGGTCGCATTCAAGTTTTAACCTTGCTCCCGTATTACACCACCACGCAGCTAGCCCCACCTTTCAAATGAAGCTGGAGCATACATTGGGCGCGCGGGGGCCCGCGGGTAGTGACCTTGTAGAATTTCGCGGGAGGTATGACGCCTGACTCAATATCATTCCGCTTACTTGCATGTCTTTGTATGTATACTCCTAACTCGCCAAAAAACGACAGAAAGTGAAGAAATTCCGCCGCCTCGGTCGCAAGTTGAGCGCTTAGAGCCGATGACGGCGAAGTGCCGTGCAAAGCAAATGGTGAGAGGCCTCCAAGCGTAGGAGCTCAAAGTGAGGAAGAGGCGGCGCAGAGACAACCGAGGCCTCCGGCAAGACGGTACCAGGGAAAATCAATTGCACAAACCCCTCGGGAAACAAGCCAAGAAGGCAAATGTGAAGACAAGTGGTGAAGACAAATATGACCCAAGCTATGGCTACGACGCCATTGGCTCTTCTCAACCTCAGATGATGCTCCTCCCATGACCAAAACTCGTGTTTTCTTCTATCTTGTGGAACTTGGCCTTGTTGTCACCATACATATATATACATTTGCAAAGACATATGACAATTTGGGTTTCTAGGGGGATCTCGAGCTCACCTCAAGGGGACGCCACACCAAATTTAAACGCAGCTAAAGACCGCTTCGACGCTGGCACGCCAAATGTCCTTCCAACAGATCCCGCCGCCCTCGCCGCCCTAGGTTACCATACACGCCCCAACCGTGAGAAGGTGCGTATTTGGCAAATAAGAAGCAACGCTGGGGAAATGACAAATTACAATACATAACTCATGACCTTACAATCCCCATGCGTGCGTGAATCCCGGACGACCTTCTCGTGGACTCGTGGCTTTGCTCTTTCGAAAGCGGATGGCTGCATGTGCACTATGTTTATGAATGTATGGACTAGGTCTCAACTATGTCGTAACTATGTGAGTTGTGGTCATGAAACTTGGATGAACTATGTGAATTGTGCTCACGACACTTTGGTGATCTATGTGTGAACTATGGTTGTAGACTTTGGTGAACTATGTCACACTATGGTGAATTGTGGCCTATATTTGCTATGTGTGAACCAAATTATGTATGAACTATGTGGTATGATGATATGTGTGAACCAAATTATGTATGAAATGTGGTATATGTATGAAATCTGGTATTATGCTATTATGTATGAACTCGAAGTCGGTTATAATAGTATTTTGCTATGCTTGTAATTGCCAAAAAAATTAAAAATGACCGCCGCTACCAAACCTATAGGCGGGCAGCCATTTGTGGCCAAAGGCGCCGCGCCTACTAGTCCGGGCGACGCCATCGCTGATGAAAAAATCGGACGACGCTAGCGTGTTCAAAGATAACGCCGGACTATTCGGCGCGACGGTCGCGCTAATCGCCTAGGTGCGACTCGGTCGCGGAGGGCAACCGAGTTTTTGCCTCCCATGAGCGATGAAGTCGCGCCGCCGAAGACTGGCGCGACGGTCACGCCGGACTTCCGGCGATGCGCAGCAGGTTTCGGGCCCCGGCGCAGGCCGGAGGTTGCGTGGTCTCCGCGACAAGTCGCTGGGACCTTGGCGCCGACATGCCCGCCCGGAATAGCGTCCCGACACGTGTCCATGTCGCGCCCGACGCGTTGGCGCTGATGCGGTCGCGCCTATTAATAATCAGCGCGACGTGGACTACAAAAGCATGACCTTCTTCCTCCCCGGCAGTCATTCTTCTTCCTCCTCTACCCTAGGTTCGATTCGCCGCTTAACGGGCCCAAGAACCCGGCCCCAACCCACTCCAAAGCCCCCAAGCCCCCTAACTCCCCTCCTCCATCCCCCACACCCCCAACCCCTCTTCCTCCCAACACCTCCTCCTCCTCCCTCCCCACCGCCCCCAAACCTCCTCACCACCAAGCCGGCATCTCCTTCCTTGTCTTGTCAATTATGTAAGTGATTCGGATTTACTTTTCTTCTTTTCGCTTCCTAGAAAAGATTTATTGTGGTCAATATAGCATGACACATGGTTTATATTGTGCATGATATGTGATTATATTATTAATTAGTATGCCATTAGTATATTATTAAGTAGTAACGACGTGCATGATATTTGATTATATTATTAATTAGTAACCACAAGCAACTTGTAACCACGTGCATGATATGCATTTGTAACCACGCGTATGATATGTGATTATATTATTAATTAGTATGCCATTAGTATATTTAGTCTAGCACGGGTTACAAATGAAAAATGGTGTGAATTATTAAAATGTAGGATGTTGTGATGTCGTGATAAATGCAAAATGAAGATGGTGTGATTTCTTACAATTGCAAATAATCATTCCTTTGAATTTTGTTATGCTTGCTTACATTTCGCTAAATGTAAATGTCATTTGCTTTCGCCGTTTGTTTCAGAGCTACAGCTTGTCGCCCATTCGCAACGAGCAAAGCATGCTGAGGCGTGGTAAAAAAAGGCCTTCAATCCTTACTTGAGGTCACGGATCCCTATATCCATAAGCCACTCCCACCGGTGAACCGTGCCCAACTGTTGGTGTGGTGATCCATGCAAAGTTGAATGGGATGAAGATGATGAGGAAACCTACATGCGGAAGTATTGGATGTGTGCCAATTATCAATGGGAGCCAAAGTTCAAAACAACGCCGCAGCCATGGTGCGATATTCGTGATGGAGCATTTGTTTCATGAGTATATATTCGCTTCCTAACAATTGTTTGTGTTGCGTACCCCACCTCCACTCTGTGATTTTATGCAGTGGATTGACCTTGAGATCGCTGAGGAACACAAGAAATTTTGGAAGGCCACAAGGAGTTTAGGGCATGGTTTCAACGGAGGTCCGAGGAGAATATGAAGCAAGCGGCCGCCGAGAAGGCGCCAAGGGAGGAAGAGGAAAGGAGGCTAGCTCAAGTCAAGAGGGATGAGAGGGAGAGGAAGCCGAGCATGGCGCCGCCGTGCCAAGGCCGAAAGTGGGCAAAGGCTCGATGCGAGTGAAAATGTTGAGGGTGACGACGACACCTCACGGTTGGATGAGCTCATAGCCTTAGCCGAGGTGACTTGAAAGCCCGACAAGAAGCCCCGCAAAAAGTCCGCTACGCCTCACGTGCGGAGGACACCGCACCGCCGTGCCTAATGTGGAGGCCGACAATGCTCCAACGGGTGCCTCAAGTGCCCGGGAGGACACCGTGCAAAGGCGGCAAATACCGCCGGCGTGTCCGATGTGAAAACCGGCTTTAATCGGATACTACATGCCCTCGACTTTGTGCATCCCGTCCCAGAGGACATTGTGCCGACTTGGCACATTTGGCAGGAGGGCAGCGAGGACCAATTCTGGGAGGAGGCATCGAAGCTAGCGTATGAGGTTGATGCAACGCATAAACAAAGAGGATGAGGCCTATGTTTCAAGCTCTTTCCGATAGCCAAAGCGGCGAATATGCAACGGAGGATTCCGACACGGACGAAGACAAACCATATGATGGCTACATTTCGTGGTACCGCATTTACTCCGTGCTACGAATATCCAGAGGATCGACACGCCCGACGAAGATCCGGAGGATTGGGGCACGGACGACGATTATCCGGAGGATTGGGGCACGGATGACGATTTGTGAAGTGCAACGCTTCATTTGTTACTATATGTATGGAACAATGTGTAATCTATTTGTAATGAACCATGTACGAAACTATGCTCTCTAGTCGTTGTATCTCTAGTTGTTGTATTGAACCATGTATCTCTAGTTGTTGTATTGAACCATGTATCAACAATCACTACAAGAAATGTGACATTTTATGACAAAAATCCTTATGACTATCGCATAAATATCGTCATATATTGTAATATACTATGACGATAAAATGAGTGTCGCCACAAATTCATGAGCCCTTCAACTATTTGTGACGACTCTGCTTTTTTTGGTCACATAAAGATGCTTGAAGGCCGCTACAAAATATAGGCAATGAGTAGCCAATCCCGGGTTATGTTTTTTGTGACCATATGAAGTGTTTTTTGTGACATGTTCTCGGCCGTCATTGCTTGTTAATTCTAATATGACGCTTCACCGTCATTGTTTTTTTTTTGTTAAAAAAGAATATACCAACCACTTCATATGGTGAACCGCCCGCCGGTCGAATCGTTCCCCAAAATCCATCACCACCCAACGCGACGCGAGCCAAGTCGCTATAGACCGGGCGCCCGAGTGGCGGTGGCGCATGCGGGGCGGCAAGAGGGTCCGGGCGGCGGGTGTGGGCGGGTTCCGCGGCGGGTGTGGGGCACAGCGTGGTTTGGCGCGGCACGGTGTAGCCCGCGGCGGGCGGGGGAAGGTGGCGGATCTCGGCTTCAAACTAGGGTTGGGCATCGTGGTGGCGGGCAGCGCAACCGCGGATTGCGGGCCCGGAAGCGGAAGCGCTGGCTAGGCCGCGGCGAAAGCGAGCGCGCGTGGCGAGCGCAGCGGAGCGCGGATTGCGGTCGGGCGGAGTGTGGTGGGCAGCGTCGCGGGCTCGGTGGCCGAGCGCGGGGGCAAGTCGCGGCCGACCGGCTCGGTCGCGAGTGCTCCGAGATCGCCCGGCGAGGTTGGGTCACCGAGCAACGACGATGACGGTGCCAAATTAGGTACTCCCTTCCCTCTATTCTCTTCTCACGGATTTGGAGTGTTCGGCTCTGCGTCATTTCTCCGCTCGTGCCCCCGGGTCGGCGGACGACGGCGCCATGGCCAAGCGTGGAAGCTCCTCGCAAGTCCATCATTGGAGTCTGAGAGCTCCGGCGCATGGTGGGGTCCTGGAGCCGTATCCTCTTGGTGAGGAGACCGCCTACCCTTGATCCCATGCCCTCAATGTGGGATGGCGAGGGTGATAGAGAGGCGGTCAGCGAAGGACACGACCGAGAACTTCGGTCGTGTGTTCTTTAAATGTCCGCGAAAACTCGGTGAGCATGCACTTGATTGAATTGAGCTGAGAACATTTTCATCCAAATTGTGTTAATGGAATGTTTTTTTTCATTGTTGTAGTTTTCTAAGCAGTGCGGGTTCTATAGATTCCAAAGGTCCTATTTGGCCATGCTGGTGGAGCTTGGCATTGTCAACATCCAAAAAGTCCCCCAGCAGGAAGACCAAGAAGTTTTGAATCAAAGTCGAAGAGAAAGCGAGGCATCATCTCGAAGAATGGTTAAGGAAATGGAGGTTGCCGAAAGGAAGACAAATGTTGAGGCCAAGTTTGAGGATTTGATGTGGAAGTTTAACCTTTTGATGTATGTTGGTCTTGCTTTTGTGTTCATGTATGTTGGAGGCAAACCGAATGAGAAGTTCGGGCATAATGTGGGTGTAGTTGCTTGTGTTCATGTATGTTGGAGGCCTTTCTTTTGCTTGTAGCTGTAGTGTTCAAGTAGGGAAACCGAATGGGATGTGGACCTGTTGTGAAGTGATGAAGTGAACTTGTTGTGCTAAATTTCTATTTGCACTTGTTATGAATTATGGGCCTTTGTGCTCTTGTACATCCGTTGTGTGCATTTGAGGAATGTTGGAAACTTGCGGATGTATCTATTGTGATATTTGTGATTAAATGCAAAGATGTATGAAACTTGCAAAATGTATCTATTGTGACAGATTTCGTACTTTCCATGACATAGTCTTTGGTCATAAAAGTCCCGTGAAATAAACTATGACAATTTACGGGCATTCCATGACATTGTTATGTGGTCAAAAAAAAAAATCCAATATATATGACTGTGACTCCGTGAGATGCAAAAGATTCACACGTATACAAAGAAATAGGTCCACAAATGCAATATCATAATTCTAATGTTACAGATTCACGATACAGGTTCATAGTTCACAATAATACTAGAAGTCGATAGCATAATTCAATACAACAAGTTCATGCTTCGCAAAGTCAGAGAAATGGAAAGTTGACCAACATCACCGTCTTCTCCGAACCGGTGTCTTCGCTGGACTATGGTACTCAAGGAAGGTGTCATCATCTTCATCTTCATCTCCATCTACGAGCCTGCTTCAACATATTCAGTACATGTTTTTTTCGCCGCATGCTCTCGACGATGTCTCTACTAATAGGGCTACCGGTTCATTCTCCATGTGCAATAAATCCATATCGGATGAATGTCTCCCCAATCGCACCATCTTTAGTAGAAATATGCTCCTCTTGGTATGCCTCCCCGACTTCTCATCCGAATTTGTTCATGGATCGGTTGGATTTTGTCACTCTCATATACATCATAAACATGTCGGTGTCCAAATTCTTGTAGCACTTGCCAACTAGGACCAAGCTTTGTATCTTGTAAGAAAAATACCCTGTGAAGCATCTACAACCATAATGAAAGGATCATTCTTGTACCATCGGCCCTCAATGTTTATGCTCTTGAAGTAACCATCATCTTTCATCTCATACCTTCCCTCAAGATTGTACCAATCACACCTAAGTAAGACAACAGTTCTACTCCCATGGTCGTTCTTATTGTAAGTCAACTCAATGATCTCGTGATTGTCCCATAGAAGTCGGGCTTGTGCCATTATCGTGAGTACCGGACTTTTAATGGTAGAGTTCTGTGTCTTCTTGTTTTCATCACGAAAGCAATAGTGTGGTACCGTACCCCATTGATTATACAAATGTGTAAGAACGCACACGCGGATCCGGGTGGCATGCTAGTGAGTACAAGTCTTCATCAATATGAGTTGTGCCTTCATATTTCAATTTGGTAACTGCAGGTTGAGAACATAAACAAATATTGAGTTTCAAAATATATTATATCATGAATTATGAAGTCATGTTATAGAAGTAGCACATACATGATTCTCGAACCATGTAGCAAATTGTGTTGACATCACTTGGTCAACATCATTGACCTCTTGCTCTTCTAATTCTGCCCGATACAAACTGCACAACAAGAAGAATATTAATTTTCATGACACTAGTATTGAATAAAGATGGTTTAGCTAACATTACAAAAATACTCACTCTTTGTATTCTTCAACCTCATCGCAGCTTATTTAGAACAAACCAAACCATGGAGTCATAGTCTTTATCTTTGTAATGAAGTTTTGAAGCACCCAACAGGTTAACACCATGACCAAAAATAGAGAAACCATCATGTGAGATGTTCTGGTCTGCATCTACGTTTCTTTCAGGCCTAGTGAACCTATCAATGATGTCATTGAAATATGCTGAGCATTGGGTCATACACTCATAGGCGGTATGCCTCAAAGAATAGATCCTTCGGTCTTGCTTGATTGCGGATGAAGCGCTTGAAGGTGCCCAATCTTCTCTCAATGGGATACATCCATCCATACTTGCACCGCCCCCTAAGGAGTGCCTCATCGTAGGTGTAATGCTAGGTGAACCATAACATCGAAGAATGCTGGAGGATATATTTTTTCTAGCTTGCAGAGGATAAGCACAATATCTTCCTTCATCTGATGTAGTGCATCAACCTTTAGAGTTCTAGAGCAAAGTTGTCTAAAAAACCTACCCAATTCAACAATTACTTCATATATACGTCCTTGCGCACCAAAACCACGAAGGCCACCGGTAAAATACGCTGCAAATTATATGACGCCATGTGTTTTCAGTCCATGCATTGATCCCGCTCCCTCCAAATTGACACATCTTGATATATTGGAGGCATAGCCATCTGGAAACTTAACATTGCTCACAAATTGCAAGAACTTCTTCTTGTCTTCTGGTTTTAGAACATAACAAGCTCTTGGCTTTGACGATGAACTACGACTATCATCTAGCAAATGAAGCTCTTTGTGTATACCTCTGTCTTCCAAATCTAGTCTAGCATTAATGGTGTCCTTTGTCTTGTTTGGAATATTAAGTAGAGTATACAAAATTGCCTCACATATGTTTTTCTCTATGTGCATAACATCAAGGTTGTACTGTAGCTTCAGATTTGACCAATATGGTAGATCATACAAGCTAACCTTCAAATGCCATACTGGTTCATCTTCATTGCGACGTCGTTTTCTTGATTTTGGCTTATCTGGATTCTTGCCAGGAACATATGAAATTTGTTCCAACCTTGCCATAACCTCAGAAGCACTAAATTTCCTTGGCTTCTCTCTTTTTTCATGCTTGCCAAAAGATTTGTTTGTCCTCCAAGCATGGTCTAAAGGAAGGAAACGCCTCATTGCTCGGAAAGCAATTTTGTTTCTAAGACATTCGAGCATGGATTCTCATCACAAAGGCACACATGCAAAGTAACCCTTAGTGGTTCTAGTGGTTCTCGACATAGTGCCTAATGCGGGGTAGTCATGGATGGCCCACGAATCGCCGCATGCGTGTCAAAGTCTTTGACTTCAATCGCATCATAAGTTTTGACACCCTTCCAAAGTTCTATCAAGTCGGCTATCAAAGGCTGCAAGAACACATGAAAATCTTTGCCCGGTGATTTTTTTTGCCTGGAATTAGTAAAGTAAGCAAATAATTAGATTGGTCCATACATATCCATGGTGGAAAATTGTATGGTATCACTATCACCGGCCATATCTTTGTATGAATTGCTCATCCGACCAAATGGGTTAAATCCATCGGGTAGCAATGGCCAACCTCAAACTACGGGGATCATCTCGCAAAAAGACTTGTAAGTGTTATCAAAATCTTTCCAAGCTTCCCCATCTGCCGGATGTCTCATTTCATTCTTAACCGGTACCCTCTTTTCCTTGTGCCATCTTGCGTACTATGCCCGCTGCTTTGACAAGAAAAACCTTTGAAGGCGTGGAATGATTGGAAAGTAACGGAGGACCTTGTGAGGAACTTTCTTTCTACCCTCTTTGTTCACTTTCCATCTAGTCCACCTCGACCCCGGAGACTTGAGATCCGCTTCGACGTCCACCTCGACGCCGGAGAACGGAGAGCCTGAACTTCGTCGGCGTCCACCTGAACTCCGCTTCCTCCACCTCCAAAGGTACTCTGCTTCCTCCTTCTCCTCAACGTCGGCTGTCAAGGTTGTTTGTGTAGTTCTCCTCCAATGGATAGGCGTGTAGAACACTGAGCCTCTGTTAGATGGATAGTTTGGTAATGTAGCTGGTTGTCTCTGTCTCTGTTGGCTCCTGATTTGTTGCGTTCTTAGATGGACGGTTTGGTAATGTGCAAAACCGTTAGAAGATGAGGTGGCTCCCGATTTACTATGGCCTATGATGCAAACCGTAAGAAGTTGAGGTGGCTGCTTAATTCAATTTTCCTATAAATTTGCTGTTGTGTTCTTTATGATGTTTCATTGAGGTGGCTATCAATTACCTGAGGCCTCTACCTACCCTTGCCTGTGATGTCTATGATGATAACACTGCCTATTGACAAGTAGGGAAAGAGAAGTTCTTGGCACACCTTACTAGCATATTAAAACCATCTTTTCATCTGTTGTTTGTTATTTTTCCTTCTTTCTAACTTCACATAGAGTACTTGATTTGTTAGCTTTTTTCCTTATCTTTTACGTAAACCAATCCGGTTTTAAATGCACTAAGTAAGAAATGAAAAACCCCGCATGAGCTCGACAGGGGATGAAAGGGTTAGGAAAATCCGGGAACACTTTAAGTCTCCTCGGGTATTCCACTATTAGCACGGGAAGTTAGAGATGTTTTTTCCAAAAAGGAAAATGGCAAAGGGAAGAAAGTATCGTCTGAGATTTCAGATTCTGACAATGAATATGACCCATCCTCTGACATTGATAACCAATCGACACTGAAGATGACACTGATGCTGAGGTGAGATGTATTACCTCGCAATTAACAAGTATCCTTTCAGTCTTTTCCATCATGTCTTTGCATTGTAGTCATTTAATGTACTTCACACTTGCACCTTAACCGATAACATGTGGCCTTTCTCTTGACGGGTAGGAGCGATGGTTCCGTGAACTCGGCCAAAGCCAAAGAAGCCAAAGACGGCTACAAACCAAATTTAACCATGCACGCCCGGCGCGTAATAACAAGGCAACAGCGGCAAAGGGCTTTCGCCGAGGCCGGCCACCACCTAGGGCAAGATTTCCCTTGCCTCCTAAGAACACTTCAAGAGCCGACCCTAAAACTACAAACACGTACCATGGTAGCAAAAATAACCCAACCACAAATAATCCAAACCACGTCTCCCTCTGCGTTGGAGAAGCATTGCCTAGTCCTCGAAAATACACCAAGGAATCTGCAGCCTAGGCTTTCGCCCCGGCGCAAACCCAAATCTTCTTTCTTCTAGATTACCCAAAGACCAGCCCACCCATATCTATGCCTGCTGAAAAACACCGATCATACTACTACAACTCCTACACCCGGTCGTGTCTGTTTCCCCGAACTTGTTTTGCCACTAATGTTAGCCAACCGGTTCATCCGATACCTCTCCGGTGTACAGAGCTCTAGGCAAAGCAATGATATCACTAACTTAAATGGCCTGGATGTTGATTCGAGGCTCAAAATGAAGATCAACCACCTAGTGATAGAGTTGCGGGTAATCAATGTCTTACCAACCATTTGTTTAATGCATTTAGTATGTACATTTAAACTCTATAATAACCAAATTTGCATGTCATTTGGCAATGCAAATACCGAAGGAATGGTCGCAAGAAAACCATTGGGGCTGGCTTAGAGAAGATGATAAAAAAGAGGAAACAAGCTGCCTATCCAAGTGATCAAGGGAAAAAAAGACCGATATCCCACTTCAAGCCGCGAAGGCTGGCATCGAAACCGGTGTAGTTCTTAGAGACAAGCTTCCTATCTACACATCTTGGAAGCTTTATGAAAAAAGATGGGGCCAAAGACAAGTTCAAAAAGTGCTTGACAAAGTGGCGGTGAGACACCTATTTCTCTCAACTAGTACCTTTTCATTTGTAGCTCTACCGTTAAGAATGAATGATATTTTGTCTAATAAGTGATGTCTACCGCGAATAGGTTGGATGTGGATGTTAAAAATGAAGGACCAAGCAAAGCGGCATGCATTGATATCATTAAGAAGGGAGTAAAGCGTTAGAGGTATCACATAAAGAGGAAGCACTTCGATGAGTCCCTAACAATGGAAGAGCTGTTGGCAAAGGAACCTCCACCTAAAATGACAAATGACAGGAGTGGACCAACCTCGTAGAGTACCGTGTGACCCAAAGAATAAGGTCAATGCCCCGCATCACCGCATTTTGTTAATATGAAATAAAACGTGCATGAGAATTAAAAAGTTTGCATTGAATTGTGGTGCGGGAGAAATCTGAGAAGAACAAAAAAAAATCGTCGAACGTGCAAACTTCACCAAAAACGGTTCTAGGTCCTACATAGCCTATCGATACAGACTTGGTAATACTATTGCTTACTATTTGGGTGCTTTTTGGTTGTATGTCCAACATCTTTAAGCTCTGTCATGTTGCAAAGGAAATAGTTCATGGCTTGTCAGTTTAAAAAATATTGGTTATTGATAACTCCATGAAAGCTAAGATTGAACATGTGCAAAATGATATATGCTAATTTGCATTGACAAACATTCATCGAGGTTGAAATTAGTACATTTTTATTGGGCTTTTCTTTTTGGAAATTACTTGGAGAGGGAAGATGATGAAAAGTGGCAAGACTCTTTATGAAAATAAACATTTCCATTC
The DNA here is from genome assembly GCA_015847255.1 of Hyparrhenia diplandra. Taxonomy (NCBI): domain Eukaryota; kingdom Viridiplantae; phylum Streptophyta; class Magnoliopsida; order Poales; family Poaceae; genus Hyparrhenia; species Hyparrhenia diplandra. The sequence continues at coordinate 47,195 of JADLZK010004893.1, read as the reverse complement.
TTGTACTGTATGTGCTTACTTTGTTCTATAATATGCACACCGATTGATTGGTGTTGGGCTGCAATCCTTTTGTTACTATGCAATGCAACCGAGATGTGTGCTTCAATGTAATCCAAGGCTTTTACATGCCGCAGAGGCCTAAGTACAACGACAAAGTGAACCGGATGCTGTGAGATTTCTTTTGGGGAATGTATGAAAAGTTCCAAAACTGGTCGCAATCCTATTGCGGAGGAAATATATGTAAGTTCTAAATGCTTTGATACACCCATCGTACTCAAGTACATTCCTGTTTCAACATTGTTGTATGGCCTTGTTAACAAGTGAACTCCTTTTATGTAGGAAGAAATGGTGGCGAGAGAAGGAAAGAGAGCTAGAAGAAGGAGAACCGTAGAAGTCTCCCCCAAGATTGTTGAAGAAAAGCTTAGTCAAGTCACCGGTCATCCACATTTCTTCCCAACATTGGTGTCACTCGACGTCAAAGGCTTCTCGGTCCTCATCGGCGGCTATACAAGCACGCTTGCAAGCTGAGTTTGAGGCAACACTCCAAGCCGAAAGGGAGGAAGTCGCTAGAAAGCAGCGAGTTGCGGTGCAAACTTCAAGCTCGGCTTCGGCCGCACTTGAAGAAAAACCAAAGTTTGCTACGGCGGACCCAAGAGGAAGTGAGGGGGATGAGTACCGTGGTTTGAGGAAACCAATGCTTGCTGCTGCGAGCTGTCTTGAATCTTCGAAAGGTTGAGGTATGAATGGAGTTTATGTGGATGAGGGCTTTGCCTGAGCTTTTGCTTCATTAGTTAGTCTTGGTTGGAACTTTGGTTGAACCCGGTAGTGGAACTATGTGGTTTTTGTTTTGAAAAAAGCAGTGGAACTATGTGGTTGAACATTGCGGGTTTGTGGTTGCAACATGTAAACCTATGAACTGTGTTATGACATGGGATGTCTATCTATGAATTTGAAGCCTTTGTGTATATATGTGTATTGTGGCTTGATATATGTCTATCAATGTGGATGACGACTTGATAATGTATTATGCTTTTGTGTGCTATGATGGACGTCATATGGATGCCACCCGGCATCACGGAATGAAATGGATGCCTCGTCATTTGAATGAAATAGCAATTTGTGACACTACACATTCGTCTCTAAGTGTGTCTAAAATACCAAACAGCGGAATACAAATATGACAGAATATTAGTGTCACATAATTTGCAAGACTATATATGACAACCTTGTGGCGTCACAAAAAACTATCCAAACGCCTCCCACGACCTACCATTTGTGATGATAAACACATAATATGACGCGTTGACTAACTAATGTATGGCGATGTAAGCCGTCATAAAAGATAACAATATGTGATATGGTACATTTGTTTGCGTCACAAAAAAGCGATGACTTTTGTGACCACCTTACAAAACCGTCACGAGGTACATAATGTGACGGTCGATTTGTGACCACCTTATGACGATGGGTTTTTCGTCACAACGTAGTTTTTATGACTAAATTCTTACCTTACATGACACTTTCGGCTTGTCATGAAAAGCCAAAATTCTTGTAGTGAATTATGTATGCGGTGTTGATCTTTTATTTTCCTCGGGAGTAGGAAGTGTTGTTCGTGGTTGAGTATAATGAACGTACCACGATGTACAAAGATTTAAATGCCAACACCTAGCCATTACTTCAGCATGCATCACAATTGTTCCAAGCATAGAGAAGAGTCACTACAATGAGTTACACAAGTGGTTCACCCACAATTAAAGGGTCCATGCATCATACACTTCGTGGTTCGAACAAAAGTGTTGCTAAGTCAAGGCCACTAATGCCTTCCTCATAGCTAAGTCAAGGCCCGCTAAAATCATCATCGTCCACCCGGTAAAGTCCGATTCCAATCCTCGTAGTCGGAGTCATTCCAAACATCCTCATTGGCGTTCTCCTTGTCACGGTCGTCGCACGTCCTTGGCCTCGCCCCTCGTTACCCTTGTCCCGATTCGTGCCGCGTGCTTGCCATCGCCCTCGTTACCCCGCCCTCTTTTGTTGGCGAAGGAACTATGAGAAACAAACATGTCAACATTACAACGACCTTAACAAGTAACAAAATGTGAAAACAAGTTTTGGAAGAACAAGAAATGCTCACAAAGCTCGCGTATCAACGCATTTCGGGCCGTTGACGTTGAGCTTCATGTTCGCGAGCCCACTCAAGCATCTCATGAATCTCCCTCCTTTCCTCCGCTTCGAGGCGTGTCGTAGTGTTCCTTGTTTTCCCGCCCGATCGAAGGAGCTCGTCACCCATAAACCGCGATGGTAAGGACTTATTGTCTTCCTTTAGCTTTACAAGAGTCTTCACCGAAGCGTGATCCATGTGTTAGAACCAGGTCTTGCAACACCGGCCTTCAGGCTCACTTGTCTCTTCAGCCGTTGCCTTCTCATAATCATCCTTTTCCTCTCCAAGGGGACTTGAACTTGGGAGTAAACAAATTGGCCATAACCTCACCGCGCCCCAGGAAATCCTCCCAATCACAAGACTTTCCAAATAAGTGAAACATAAATAAACATTACCATAATTATGCATTGCCAAAGAACTCATTACGCATGCAAGGCACAAGTTAAGTTATACTCACAAAGAACTCATTTGGCCCACCATAAGCATTGCCACAAAGAGTAACCAATCCCATACTCGGAGGGAACAACACCTTCACGGGCCTTGATGCCGCACTTGCACTTCTTCTCCGGAAGACCAAGGCATGGCCATGGCAAGCGTCCATTGGAATACTCTTCTTGCAACCTCTCGTTAGGCCATGCAGGTTTTGGTCCATAGTTATACTCCTCAAAGTCACAAGCTGGAAAACCTCTCTAAAATAGACAACATATGAGGTGCAAGGTTACATTATGCACAACACAAATGAGTTCACAAAGAACATGCATCGCAGCACCACTTACCAAATCGCGCTGACCACAACGATAGAAAGGGGTGAACAAATCCGGTCGGCTCGGAACTTGGAGGAACGCCTTCTCCCCACAATGGCATGTAGGAGGATTCTCTAGACGGTGCGGTCGCGGCGTCAACCTTCTCCGCTTCGTCATTTCGGGTGGGTTCGGCGGAGGAGGCACCCACCGCTTAAACCGATCAAGTGGAACGGTCTTCCAAGGGTCATAAGAAAACAACATGATGGAATGATCCACACATTCTTCACCATCGATCCACTGATAGAAATTGCATCCGTCTCCCCATCTGTCTGTCAGAGGACCACGCCGTAGCTGGCAACAGAAAAAAGCACGCCCGGCGGACAAAGGATGCCTGGACTGCTTCACATTGGCCGGCCACCGACAGTGACAATGCGGCGTCGGCCGGGGTCTTTGGGAATGGACCCTTCCCATCATGGTCCTCCGGATGGTGCACGAACGAGGGGCGGGTCCATGACACCTAGCAAAAAGATAACAATGTCACCTTTGTGCGAAACATATGTGCAAACACAAACAACAAACCATGGATGGGTAACATCTAAACAATATTAGTATCAAATTATTTCAATCAAATTAATGTTCATACAATTTCTTAAGAAATCAAAATACAATAAACAACTATGACAACAACAGTTTGAAACCAACAAATAACATATTCCTTACATGGTAACAAATCATAATAGAACCATAAAACATGCTTAAATATTCAAACCCTATTCATAAACCCTAAGCAAAAACACAAAACATGAACACATCTTCAATAGATAATGAAGTCATCTACGTAGTACCAAACAAAATCTCCAATTTGCCATGTGGAGCTAATAATTCAATTAGGGTTTGGGATTTTTAGAGGACAATTGCAAGCGACACGCATCATTCCTAACAAACAAGTTTTACCACATAGCACAAGAACAAATAAACATCACAAACAAGATTTCCTATTTGCCATGACCAATATAAATTGAATTAGGGATCGGGATTTGAGAGAACAATTACATCTAAGCAATACAAGATTACCAAAAGCAAATCAACCACAAATGAGTTCCAATTAGCATAACACAAGCATAAACAAGCTTCACACAAAAACCAAATGGAAATCATGGAGAGGAGGACAAAAGGTGAAGGGGACATTCCCCTTCCGGATCGACTTTCTTTGCTTTTAACGCTTGCTCACGGACCGGGGAATGGAGAAAGTGGGAGAAGAGAGGGAGACAAAAAGTTGGTGGAGGCATTTATATCGACCTCGTCGGCGCCATAACCGTTGGCGCGACGATTGTGGGGCCACACGCTTTTCGACGAGGCCCGGCGTAAACCCTAACGGGCTTTGTCGGCGCCCGAAGCATCACAGCGCGATCGGCGCCTCGCGCCCGCATGCGTAGGCGCTGACGCCATGGGACCCACCGCCCGGACACGCCCGGCAGAACGGTCCAGCGCCGCCCGTGCCGGCGTGGCCGCGGGCGTCGCGCCCGCATGCATCGGCGACATGTGTAAAATGTCACGCCAACGCATTTGGCGCGACAAAAAGGATACCTAGCGTAAATTGTTTCAAACTGGGGATACATTTGAAATTTGTTTTGAAAAAGGGCTAAAATTTAAAAAAATCCACCCCTACGCCAACCTAAGGAAACTGGCCATGCCAACTTTCTTGCTGTGTCCGAGAGAATTATGTTTCCAATTTGGTTTTCGATCTATTTTTTATGTGGAAAATTTGCAGAACGCGTTTTGGACTTTTTTCGGTTCCATAATGGGATAACACCCCTATATATGAACAAAAGGAAAATTGTCAATTGAGTATTTCAAAATCCAATGGCAAAAAACACAACACATATCCCTTTTTCCCTAACTTCTCTCTATCTTATTGTTCGTCACGTCTCCCAGCAAAATTTGACAGTGTTCTTGGTGGCCCTGTTGACGCTAGAGCAACCTCCATGTGCTCTTTCCCGATGGGTCTTATGGGAAGGTGTTTGGGAGTCTACCAAGCGAAGAACGGGCTCAATGTAGACCTCACCAAGCCCTCCGCTGGTTTCGCCGATCGATTTTTTGCAACCTCAGGTGTGCTAGCCTTTGCTTGTATGTGATCCACGGTATCAACACATCCTAACGTCACCCACCTAAATTTTAGCCGGCATCAAAATATCTTCAGCTTAACTTTAGCTATCTCTAAAAGTGTGAGCTGCATATAACATGATAAACTATAGGTGCAATTCTATGATTTGGATCAATATTATTTGAATCACGAATAAGTCTGAATGGCACGGAACATGATTGGGGTGCACGAAACACCGGATTTAGCAGAATTTACACAAGAGTCCAGCTGGATTCAAGTAGTCAATATGCGTGCTTTATTTTTTTCTTTTTTTTTCACATTATGTCCATGTAGCACCAGGTTAATCAAACGTGTTTGTTGCTTGAAATGGTTGAAAGACAAAGCAAGTTAGGGTATGTGCGCAATAACTTGTTTTTATTTTTTTTCTAAGTTTACACAATACCAATCTCAATTCAACAGATCCAATGTAGCAGTAGATCAAAAGCAAAACTAATTGCCTCATTGCACATTAACCAATTCAATTCAAGATATCCAATTTTGGTAGATACTACCGACCAAAATAAAAAGAAAGGGTGCTGATGGATGGAAAAACGATGACTTGACTAGGGTTCACCGGTTCACGGCTCAACGCTATAAAACACGACTCCATAGACCTCGATGTCGAGCAAGTCGTCATGTCATCGCCCTGCTCAGGGCAGGGCCAACGGTGGCAGCTGTTGTGTTGTGGTTTCACGGAAAGGAGAAGCCACGTTGATGGAGCAACAAAGGGAGCCAATCCATCTCTCAACACAGGCGAAAAAAGTACCATTTTATATTAATAAAACATGTCACATCGGGACCACAACATCTTTATTTTACCGCAGTACTACTCCTTGCCACAACATTCTCGACGTCACCGAGCTCGCTAGCCTCACACACTCCAACGCCGCTTCCGTGTTCTCTTCAAACTTTTGTCGGACCAAACTAACACCGGCTTCTCTAGGAAGCTCTACTGCTCTCTTGAGGCAACAAGCATCGATGACATGGACACGGGGACCTCAGGTGGAGCCTGGGGCAGCACGCCTAGCTAGGGCGTTGTAGAAGGCCTCACCTCGTATGTCGCCACGCTGATGCCAGCATTCCACCTCGGCATCATGGTTGACGGCGCCGAGGTTAAAAAGGTAAATAAGGTCTAAAAGGAAAATAAAGCAGCTAGAGATTAAATATATGATTATTTTTTTTTAAAAAAAGCTAAAAAAATCGGCATTAATCTCCAGCGTATCTGCAACCTAGGCCTGCCTATCTACTGATCGAAAGCAAATTATTAATTCTGGCAGAACCAGCCGCCGCCGCGACCGCGACCGCGACCCAGGACTGCAGGTGCCCCGTTCTCTGCTGGCTCCGCCGCCTAAATAAAAGGGCCCGAACGCGCACGAGCACCAAGCGACCGGCTCGGAGACGAATTGAAGCGTGCCGTATCGTGCTCCATGCGGAGCCCCTCGCCTTCGCGGCGCGCCGCAATGGCGGCGCCAACCAGGCCCGGAGCCATAGGGTTCGCCGCCACCTCCTTCCCGGCGATCAAATCATCGCCGCGCTGGCTCCTTCATCCGCTTCGCCGACCACCTCGTCCACCGCATCGTTTGCCGCGCCTGGCGCCGCTCCTGCCGCATCATCGGCCGGGCGCCGCCGCCCTTCCCGTGGCTAATGCTCCCGCCGCCGCCGCCAACCGCTGAGCGTGGGCCGGCGCCGCCCCCGGCACCCCGCAGCGACGAGTCTTCTACGACATCCCCGGTGGGAGATCCTACGCGTACCCGATCCCCGCGTCCTGCCGCCACGTCACGAGCCGCAGCGGTTGGCTCGTCCTGGCCGCCACGGACTCGCCGCGCCGGCTCCTGGTGCTGAACCCCATCACCGCGGGGCAGGTGGTCGTGTCGTGGCCGTTCGGGGAGGACCCCACCGAGGGCTTCCACGCCGTCCTGACGGCGCCGCTCGGCGACCCCGGGTGCATCCTCGCGGTCGCCACGGACAGGCTCATCAAGTACTGCCGCCCCGCCGTCGGCGGCGACTGGGCCACGCTGCGCGCCCCGGGGTTCCGCTACGACACGGCGTGCAGCGACCTCGTGTCCGTGGGCGCCACGGTGTACCTCATCGACGAGCGGAGGAAGCTGTGGCGAGCGGACCTCGCCGCGGCGCAGCCCAAGGTGGAGCGCAGGGACACACGGCGTTCGCGCTCCCGCAAGGGGAGAAGTGGCGCCACTACCTCGTGGAGTCGCTCGGCCACGTCCTCCTCGTGGTCTCGGACGAGCACCACAAGCGCCTCGGGCTCTACAGGCTCAGGTGGGACTCGAGGCTGTGGGTGCCCACGGCCGCGAGCGTCCTCGGCGACAGCGTGCTGCTGCTGGGCCGCGGCTGTTCGGCGGCCGTGCCAGCGTCGGCCGCATCGGGCCGCTCGCCGGGCACAGTTCTGGTGGTGCGCCAGCCGCGGAGGTGTAGCTTCCTGCACGCGGACACTGGGTTAAGCTTTCGCGGCGGCGGTGGCGAGCAACCTTGGTACTGGACGGAGTCGCGGTTGGGCGCGGGGCTGGGTGATGATCAGCTGGTGATGAGGAAGGCGGTGCCGCAGTGGCCGGGTGAGTTCACAATCGGTGATTCATTCTGGTTCTTCCCTGGCATTGATGAAAGTGATTGCCCATAGGTGTCAATGGCTTCGAGGTTTTTGCCAAGAACAAAAGAAGTACACCCGGTCAGGTTGCGATAGGCCTAGGATGTGCCAGATTTAGCATCATTTAGCTCAACTGTACTGTTGTTCAGTTCTGGCCTAGCTTGTTGAAACATGTGTACCGTATCGTGCGACACTGATGGATTCTTTTGTTTTTGGTCCAGTTTGCATATGATTAGTTTCATACACAAATTTAGTTCCAATTTAACCTATGTATATATGTAACACAGTCTAACAGACGGAACTTGTTACAGAGCAGATTTCACAGAACAAAACAAACCTTTCGGGCTTTATAAAGGGAGTAACACCCTGACAAAACAAACAACAATTCCAAACCAGAAACTAGAGAAGAGATTTCACAGAAACTACGTTAACAGGAAACCTCCTCTAAAACTGCCGGCACGTTTGGTTGTATTGTAAACTGACGGCACGTTTGGTTGTCCTTTAGCCTAGCTTGCCTCATCTTGCCCTCGTTGGCGAGGCTCTCGCCTCGTCTACCCTTGCCTGTAAGGATTCTTGCGGCCTATCTCTCAGTCTAATAGTTAAGGGCACTTTTAATGGATTATTAATTTCTATTTTTATTAAATAGCTTACCAACTAAGCAAAATGGTGATGTGACACCTAATTAATGGGAAAGAGAGCACAAATTATAGAAATGGTCGAGGGCAGTCCCAATGGAAGAAAACTAACACGGTTTCCATAGCAAAGAAAATCATCTATAGAAACTATTCTTCACAGTGGTAGTGTCTTGAATAATAATTGTTTTTTTTTTTTTCTCTTCCAATTCCACCAATGGGGGGTTGCATTAACCCCATAAAACTAGTGGTTTTTCTCTCCAATGGCAAATTTATGGTTTCTTGTGCATTGTGTCAAGAGTAGACATGGTTTCTCCATGAGGAAACCATTTCTATGATTTGTGTTCTCTTTCTTCATTAATTAGGTTACCACATCACCATTTTGCTTAGTTGGCAATCTATTTAATAGACATATAAACTATCATTCATACTGGGGTGCCCTCATGGAGATACCATGTCACTCTTGATCCAATGCACAAGAAACCATAAATTTGCCATTAGGGAGAAGCCACTAGTTTATATGGGATTAGCAAGGCTCACATTGGTGGAATTGGGAGAGAAAAGAAAACAATTATTACTCGAAGACACCGCCGCCTCGTTCGGGCCGGTTGGTGCTGATTTGTTGTGAGAGAAAACTACTTGTTGGCCGGGTGGTTTTGGTCTTTGGTTTGATGTGAGACAAAAAAATCTTGTTGGTGGTGGCTAACAAGCCAACCGAACATCGGTGTGAAGAATGATTTCTTTAAATGATTTCTTTTTGTTATGGAAACCGTATTTTGGGACTACCCTAAGTCTTCATCATTTAATACTTGACCCACTTGTTTATCTCACAGAGTTTTTTTTTGTAAGCTTCAACCCCCTTCTCCCTCTTCTCTCTTCTCTCCTTCACCTCAGCATTTAGCCTTCTAACAACCTCTTATAATACTCGCTCTTAGGTTAGTTAAAATGGCTCCCTCTAGGATAGCAAGCAAAATACTTACAAGTGTGAGTCCCAAGATAACATAACTTATGAATACAGAAGTCGAGAAGAGCAAAAGTTAAAGAACCAAACACACCCTGCTTCCTCATTGCATTGATTTCTCTATTTACCATGACACTTCTCTCTTGGTTGATCTTAACTTTTCTAGTCTTATCCAAGGCATGTACCTAGGCAGGGCGGATCTAGCGCCAGATCGAGGTGGTCTCGAACTCTCACCGATGCCGACCCTTGGGGAGGGGGGCCAAGCCTAGGTATAGAACCCCGAGACCCTATAGTCCATTAGACATCATCAACTTAATGAGAAGAGAGGCAGAGAACTAGCCAGCCGACCTAAGGATCAACATGGACCTTTCTAGCTTTCCTTCCCAGTTTTCACCCGACCTTGGCGGGCGGGAGATAGGAGGCGAGGAGCCACGTCGCACTCTAAACACTAGTTCACAACAGCGTTGACGCCTTTGACGGACACACGCGGAGCTGCCACAAAGAGATGAACTGTTGGAGAACGACACATGACGGCGGGGACTAGGTAGCCAGGTAGGGCTCCCGGGGAAGATGACATCTTGGTTTTCGCCTTCTTGCGGTGTGATTGTCATACAGTTATTGCGGTCCATGTCTAGGCCCTAGCTATTTTTTCTTTTAATCCAAATTAATTATTTGTATAGTATTCCAGACTTCTAGTCCTTTGTACTTCTATATTAAATGTTAAATTTAAAATATATATTGGATTTTCTTTTGCTTTGCAAATAAACTTAGCACCCATACATGACTGGAGGAGCTATCATGACGGAGTCGTCAGAGGGCCCTCAAAATACTAGGACCGACGCTATTACTCGAAGTATAGAGTCTGTCCTAATCTCCCCTCTATACAAGTACCCTTGAAAACTTGGAAGGAGGGGCTAGAGAGGGAAGGCAACTTGAAAAACCTCTCACTCCTAAGTCCTAGCTTATTTTTTTGGATCCGCCACTTTGGCTAGGGGTGGCAACGGACGACGGTGACCGTGGCGAGCGACACGGGGGGGTGAATGTGACAATGGTAGTGCCTTGTGCAATGACTAGCATGGAGTGCGCAGGATGCAACACACGATCGAGGCAAATGGTGGCAAAGTCGTGTGCCGGCATGCACGGCTTGCGCGCGTGAGACCGGCATGGTGCGACGAGGCGACCCACCAGTGTTCAAGCTCAATGAGCATGGCGTGCGGAGTGGTGAGCACAACCGGCGAGAGAGACACAGGCTGTGTTTAGAGGCCAGACTTCTCCCCAAAATTTCTGCATTCTCATCACATCCCATTACATGAAAACATTAAATGCACCAAAAGACAGCGCTTGCGGGAGTATGAAATGTATGTAAAAAAAATAACTAATTACACAGTTTAGATGTACATTCTTGGGGCGATTCTTTTGAGCCTAGTTACCTCATGGTAGGATAATATTTACCACAAACAAACGCGAAACATGTTACAGTCTTTTCAATTCGCTACGATGCCAAAATTTCAGAATTTTAGGCAAAATTTTGGCCTTTAAACACAGCTGCAGACATTAATTGAAGAAACAACTTGTTTCGTCCCCAACATACAAGCTGTAGTTTCTTTGGGGTTGGACTACGAGCCGACTTTATTTCTCATAAGAGAAACTGTTTCGTCTCTTTTTGTTCTTCCTCCGTAATAACTCGATCGGTTGTCACAATTGCTTTTTACTTCTACGTGACAGACTCATTTAATTCTATATGAAAACTATCTCTAGTGCTGGCGTGGGTTGGGACTGCCCGATTCAGCGTATCGGTTTTGGTTTGGGTGATGCTCCGTAATCAAGAGACAGGCCAATTAAAGTCATGGCATTTTCTAAAGTCAAATAGCCAAGCCCCTTCTACCAAATAACTATTTATATTTTATAGTATTAGTCAACAATATAATGCTTGAATGCTTTTTATGTGTTGAGTTATGGTTTCGTATGTAATATAATTTTAAATTAATACATCTGCTAGGAAGAGGTCTAAATCCACAATTTTTCATCTAAATTTTTTGGAGTGGGATATTTAAGACAAACCGGCAGCGCAGTCCAACTCGAGTTCGAGTCTGCCTCGGCCTCCAGGACCACTCTTTAGTAAAACGGACGTGTATGATATATGCCGACTGTTTTTTTTTTTTTTAAAGATCTGGTTACCCGGCTTTGGTTAGATTAAGGAGAAGTATCAAATGTTCTTACATCACAAGCGCGAGAGGCGCTCCCCTGCCGGCCTAGGCCTGGTCAGGGGCGAAAAACTAAACTAACTACTCACTAATATCTTGTACAACTAACATGGCAGAAGGTAAAATAAAGGAGCATCCCGCTAGTGGCCAGAGCTTTGCCATGTCGGCGATCGCTGAGAAAATTTGTGGCCACGTATGGATGGAAAGGTAATTTCATGAACTAAGCAATGTCCTTAGTTTGAGGCCAAATTCTACCAGACTCAACAATAATCATCGAAACAAGTCGCATTTAGAATCTATCAGGATGATGTGTCATCATTATTTGGTCCGTTAAACTGTGTATCATCTTAGATCCCATTTATGGGGAGCGTCTAGAGTGGTGATGGCCCATTAAACCTTATATTGAGTCGACACAGCACATGTTAGGGTTCGGGTTTTGATTTAGATGAATAAGTCTTCGAAATTCAAATACAAAATCCAAATTTCGTGATCTTAGTCATGTATATGCAGTTGTCACTTTCATTGAGCTGTGTACTTTCGAGTTCTTGCTTGTGTTCTTTGTTTTTTACATGTAGGGATTAGCCTTCTTAATGAGGTCAACCGGATTAGCGACATGGTTGGTAAACAGAGGAGTCATGAAAAAACATGCCAAATGTTGTATATATTTCAAGAGCGTTGGCTCTAAATTTTATTCATCCATGTGACAAATTGAATTTTGATGCAATGTGCAATATATACATGTAATCAATCAGTTTTTGGGCAAATGTTAATGCTACTGAACCAGGGTCCACCTCAGGCGCCAGAGATTCCATTCTGCAGAAAAGGGTAGTGTAGGAAACTTTTAGATCAACCATGCAGATTATAGTTTACCGTCAACTGTGAAATGTGAAAGATGGGGATATTTGTGCTGTTTAAGTTCGAAAATTTGGATTTCATCTTTTTTTCTTTAAGTATTCGGTGATACATATAAAGCAAGAATCAAGTAAAAGGTAACTTATGCAACTAACATATTATGACCAAGAAGAGTTTTGTTGTTGTGATGATAGTTGGGTATAATCGTCTGCCAAACTCCTAATATCCTCAATTCCTCTGTTCATTGACGAATTATTCCTCAGTTCCATTTTTGGCTAAAGTCGAGTTGTTTTGCCAAAACAACAACCTCTTTTCACGAAAGAAACTAACCTGATCAAATGGTATAAGGTTGTGACAAGTTGAATCACAAGGATAAGCGCAGTCAATCTCTATGGCAGCACCTCTTTCAAAGTACCAATCACCTACCACCTCTGCAATTTTCTGAAACTCAATAATGTTAACCAAAGCACCACTTATGGCTAAAAAAACATCTAGGCAATACAGCTTGTGTAAAAATTACATGTACCTTGTTATCTATCAATGGAGAATTTGGTGCAAACCATGTGTCCTGAAGCTCACTCTGGCAATGTGCAAAGCAGGAGTTAATGAACATCCCTGCCTTTGGTATGCTTTCAAACTGTTTCAGAGATGTCAACATTGCACTTCTCAGTCCTGCAAACAAAAAATCATAATCTGAATCATTCCATGAAAACAGTAGCTTCAATTTAGAACATCGCAGATGATTTTTTTATTATAATATGGGTTTGAACCATTTGTTTAACAGAAAGTTAACCTTGGAGGATTGCAATCTGTGGTGTGCTGCATGCACCAGGATCTGACTTACAGCGGCTCCAATGGCCCCTAGGATCAGATGAAGGGGGCACCAAACTGTGATGGAACTGCCCAAAAATGTTAAACCAGCATAATTACTTGACACCAGGTGTCGAAAACTATATTGATAATTTATTTAAAAGGAGAGAACTTGAGCAGCACAAGTGGTATTTACCATTTTACCTGATATACATCATAAGCTGAATTCAAGATGAAAAACGGGGTAACTATGTTTGGAAGTGCGAACTGTGGAAAGAAACACTGCATAAACAAGAATCATCAAAACTGATCATCGTCTCATCGCTAAAATTTTGATTAGTATCCTGAAGGTGAACTAAGGATCCCAAGAATAATATATATACCAGGTATGCATTGTCTGTTGAATTCAGGCAGTCAATGTTCAAATTCTTCTGAACTCCCTACAGGAAATCTCATAGTTCCAAAACATTATTACCAGAGGTTCCCATATTCAATTAGACAAAGAGACAGTAGTGACAAACCTGCAGGGAGACTAGGCTGCTAAAGAATTGCCTCATGGTGTTGTTCCCAGAAATGTCACTCCTGGAAAGAAGGGATATCAGAATTTCATGCATCTGTCCGATCAACTGAAGAAAACTTTTTTTTTTTTTTTTTTGGTAGCTAGGCATCCAATGTTACAGATCAAGGAAAAATCCGGCGTCACTCAGGCATTTCACCGTGACTTTGCCTCCAAGCCGCTCCTTAAGGCTGTCGCAGTGGAAGAATGTGGCTAGGCCTCCAGCTGAACAACCTGAGAGCAGAACCTGAAAATATACAAAGCAAAAGTCCATACTAATTTATCAACCCAATCAATTGATGTTTATGCTGAAGATGCCAAGGTTGCAAGGAAAATTGATGAGAAACCTTTTCAGCTCTTGCAAGCCCCTTCCTAAGAAGATCAGTGATGATAGCATCCCATATCCTCTGACCACTAAAGTACAGGACTGTGGACTGCAAAAATTGGCCAATACCAAACGGTAAGCTAGTTCTCCAGAGTGCTAACATAGATTATTCATATATACAGTTGACCAAACAGCAAGCATACGCTGTTTATATATACTGAATCACCCATGAAGGATCCGCCATCGCAGTAACGCAGTTTCACACGGTTCCAGGTGTAAAAGTCTGCTCAACAGTTTAGGAAGGGTCGTCTTAGCACACTTAATTTTGTAGAAATATGCTCAAAAAGAGCTTGGAAAATTCCGATTGCAGCAAAACAATGAACGGAAATATCAATTGAAAAAACGAGAAGAAAGTTTGTGAAGCTCTCGGATGGAGACTTGATGAGCTTGGGGGGGTGCATTAGTGCAAATCTTGTAAGACGACACATAGGTTACATATAACAATTGCCGCAAGAGGAATGAATGAATGATTGACAAAGTAGAGAATTTAAATCCTCTCAAAATATTTAACAGCGATTTAGCATCTCATGAATCTATGTTTGCATCGAACTCTGCTCATTCTTGCACCAGAAATCTTACAGTGGACGCCTGAAGCAGATGTACCATGTGGACTTAGGTGGGCCAGAAACTATATAAAGCGCTGTGAATGTTATCCCACCCGACGCAGGCTAAATTATTTTTGTAGGGCCATGACCTTGAATTCGCCAAAGAAATGCACGGAACTAGATTAAAGCAAACTGTTGGCGCTACCTACCCGATCCCGATTGTGAATCTGTGATCGCGCTGTCACCTTTGCAAAAAGCAAGCTCAAGCTGTACCACCCGGAACGGGAACGTACGCTGTTTGCTGCCGACGGTTTTGGCTTCGTTCTCGAATGAATTGCAAATTAAGAGTTTGATCGGGTTTATATGTTGCAGCATTGTTTGTGCCTCAGCGATGTGAAATATGTTTGTCCAGCTGCTACAAAGCTGAATACCTGGATTCCTGGCCGGACTGTTGCTGAGGATGCCGGAGAAGAACTCGACCTTGGCCATGAACCGGGTGGATCCTCGGCGCGTCCGGGCCCTCTCCGCGCACGACCGCACGTCGTTGCACCAGCCGCCGCCCTCGAACTGGAGCAGCCAGTTCCGCGCTCCTGCGCCGGAGCCACGGTGCAGGTGGTACGCCGGCGGGCTCCCGTCGAGGCACACTGCGGGACGGTGCGGGTAGAAAGAAATTAATATAAACGCCGGCGGGCTCTCGAATGACTGCGCTAGCTGCTCAGTCACCATGGGTGGGAATTGAATTGAGACGAAGAAGCAACGGAGGCGCGCGGCGTGTGCGTGCTTGCCTGCCCCCGTTGACGCGGCGCCGGCGATGATCGTCATGGGCACCGTCAGCCTCTCCTCGGCCACATCAGCGGCGTCTGCTGACCAGGTGATGATGGCCACCACCGCGGCGACGAAGGCCGTAGCGACGGCAGAAGGGAATGTCCTGCTGCCCCGTGGACGCACCATGGCGCGGTGCGGTTGCGAGGGGAACCGAGAGCCGCCGGCCGGCTGGGAGGAAGGGGAGGAGGAGAAGAAGAAGAAACTTTGGCCGGCGCCCCGCGCACTTGTAACGGATGGATGGCGCCACAGAAGAGACGCCACTCCAGCGCCGCGTACGTGAGCGTGTGTATGCGTGCTGCCAAAAAGGCTGCGTGGAAAAAGCGATGTGGCGACGACGGCACGAGCAGCGGCAGATGGTGACGACGATCAGTCGCGTCGCGTCAGTGATCTGATTTCTTCTCGGCTCGGACGCGGCGGGGTGGGTTGGATTGATTTGTGTGTGGGTAGATCACGTTTTTAGTTGGTGGACTAATTAATCCCTCTCTTCCAACTCGTTTGATTAAACGGTTACTGCTACTCTCCTAGTTATTCATTGCTGCCAGAGAAGACAGATCAATGGCGTAATCTGCATGCAGAAAATAATGTATTTCTAGTGGTCCATATAGAAAAGAGATTTCTTTATCGTTTTATCTCTTGTATTAGTGTGTACTCCCTCCATCACTCTAAAATCTTATTAGCCCTCCCTCCACCCCTCTAAAATCTAGTTGCGGCGTCAAGCTGAATGCGTGCCATTTCGCCACTGTGAAGGTACCTTCCACCTAGTAGGTACCAAGGATTTAGCCCCTAATATATTTTTTTTAAGAATAAGGCAAGCAATTATTCCAACCAACTAACTATTATAGCCATGTTAATTAGTTAAACCAGCTAATAGCTACTCTCCACATCTCAAATTACAAGTTTTAGCTTTACTCCCTCCGTTACAAAATTATAAGTCATTTTAAACTTAAAAGAATCAATGCATCTCAAGTATGATTTGAACAACCGCCAGATCTCGACGGGCGGCGGACATCGGGCCCCTAGCTCATCAACACTCAGCCTCGAATCGAGCCTAACGACTGACCTTCACCTCCACATTGACGGAGACTGCACCAACGTCGACGAGGCTCCTCCACGTCGACGGGGAGGAGATCATCTAGTGCCGCCCCAAATTGATGCGTGCCGATGTCGTCGCTGCTCGTTTTCACCTCCGTGCGTTGAATGGGTTTAGGATCTATGACTCACCGGGCCCTCGCCCCTCTAAAATCTAAATGGCCACCTGTCTTCAATAGTCCTCTCTCCACAAGGAATATCATTTGGGGCGCAAATGGAACATGTGACGGTGACATGGGAGCTTCCACCTCTGACCTGAAGAAAAAGATCTCGTTGAGTGGAGAGGAAGGAGGAAGTGGTGGTGCTATTTAAAATTTTGAAATGAAGACAACGTTTAAAATGTTTAGAACAAAGGCCTTGTTTGGATGCAAAATAAAGTTGTAAATGTCACATGGGAGATGTCGGTACACATTTAAAGTATTAAAAGTGGACTAATTACAAAATAAATTATAGATTCCTTCTACAAGATGAATCTAATGAACCTAATTAATCCGTCATTAAAGCATGTATTACTGTAGCAATTTACGTCATGTTCACTTGTCTTGGCTTATCTCATTTTAGCTTATTAATCGAGACTCTTAGTGTCTAATCATGGCCTAATTAGGCTCATTAGATTCGTCTCACAATTATATAAAAAAACTGTGCAATTAGTTTTTATTTTGTCTATATTTAATCCTCTATGCATGTGCAGCCAATATTCGATGTGATAGTTTTAGAATTTTGAATTTTGCATCTAAAGAAGGCCAAAAGCGAAAAGTGTCGTATGGAAGCAGAGGTAGGTGCAAAAATTGGAAACACACACTTTATAAAAATTTGTAGTTTATGGGTTAAATAAACTTTTTTGCTCCCTCCATTTCAAATTATAAGTCGTTTTAACTTTTTTAATTCATCTATTTTGTTATGTATCTAGACATATTATTATATATAGAATAGATGTATAGAAAAAATAAATATACCAAAAAAAGTTAAAGCGACTTATAATTTGGATGGAGTCTAAAAAAGCTATACAAAAAGATTTTCCAAAAAGTTATTCAATTTTTCCTCAAAAAAGTTGTGCAATTGAAGTCCTAAAATCTAGTTTAATACTAGAAAATTCATAGAAAAGTTGTATTACCTCGAAACAAATACAAGGCCAAAGTTCGATTTTTCTTTTTCTAGTTATCACTACATGCATCCCCCCCCCTATTTTGAGTTATTTGAATATTTCGTTTGTTTTTTATGTTTTATTTGCGAGTAAGAATGGTTGTTGGACCCATGAGTGCCCGCGATTGCACTATGGCCAAGTCTTATTTAATAGAGACCCGAGATAAATAAGGATGGTCAGTGTAAAGTAAGCATCTCACATTCATTTGCCACCAACATATTTGGTATCTAAGTCTGGGTTTTTGTTTGAAAAAAAACTTGTATAGTGCGATAATAATTGCTTATTTTCATCTTACAATGATAATTTATGCGACCATGATGATTTATTACTTGTGCCATTAAAACTAAAAATATCTCACATTCATTTGCCACCAACATGTTTATATTGTCTAAGTCTTAGATTGTTTTTTTTAGAAAAAAAAAAACTTGTATAGTGTGATATTGAAATATGGATAGTTGCTTATTTTCATCTTTCAATTATTGTGTGCAACTATGATGATATATTACTTGTGCCATTAACAAGCCTAACGGTTACCTAAAACCCCAAGCAAAATAAAATGTGTTGTATATGTGTGTGATTTGTTTATTGTTAATAGTTTATATGATATGGAATACCTAATTTTTATCGTGAAACATAAGAGCTTTAAATTTGTATTAAAATTTAAACTATATTAACTTTGATTGAAATAGTAGAAAAGAAGAGTAATATTTATGACATCAAATTAGCACCATTAGATACATTGTAACTTTGGTTTGATGTAATAGATATTAAATCTTTCTATAAAATTAATCAAACTTTTTTTGCGACAGGAGTAAATTATTTTAAAAACATTTCGAAGATTACAGAACAAGGACCCTTCGAGGCGATTCTAATTGCTTCCTCATCTTCATCCGCCATCGCCGCCGCTGCCATCGGTGGTTGCCGTCGCCGGAGAAGAAGCCCTTCTTCAAATCGACATGGGATCTCACAACTTGAGCTTGCCGCATGAATCTCGAAACACCTTCTAGGCCATATCTGATTGCTTTGCATAGTACTCGAGAAGGAAAATCAAACCACATTCATAGATTCTTTTTTGGGGAACCACTCATTTTCATAAATTGAGGAGATCAAATAGACCGGGACGTGGGCTTCCCTATCCTCCATCGGCCCAGATCGAGCACGATGAACTGTACTCTTCCCAGCATTCGTCGGATCTGCTAAAAAAAAAAGCATTCGTCGGATGCCAGCCAGTTTTCTGTGGTCATGCTACTCCTTGAGGCTGTGGGTTGGGCAGGGTCAGAGATGGCCGGGGCCGGGGGGCTCAGGGCCCAAACCCATGGATCAGCGAGGTGTGGAAACGTTCCCGGCCCACAGTGAAACATGTCTTCGTGTAAGCCGGGGCGACTTGGCGGCGCTGCGGCAGCTCCCGCCGCGGCGACTCGGCGTTCTCTCCTGCGGGGCGCCGGGGCCTATCATCTCCAGCCGCCTTCTCGCCGGTAACGCAGCACCCTCCTTTTCCTTCCTCTTATCTTAGTCCTAGGGTTTTGGGTACGTGTTCTTGATTCCGCGCCATGGTTCTTGGGGGCGAGGAACCGGCCTGCGGTTGGGTGCGCGTTTTTTTTGTTCAGTCAGGATGCGTGGACATCTCCGTCCCCTTGCTGATCGAATTTGTTGGATCAGTTGGCTTGGATTGAACTATCTGTTAAGTGAAGATTAGTCGACCATAGACGGACGGCTGTAGTTTCTTTGAGCCACTTTCTAGAGACATGAGTTTTGACATCTAGAACACATGTTTGGATTGTATCTGAAGTGTAGTGAAATCATGGGTAAGTAGTATAGAGTGCTGGCCTGAAACTGGAATCATGGAAAGCCATTCCAATCAATCTTTCAATTACTGCATATTATTCCAAGGTCCCTGTCGAAGATTGGAAAGCACGACGCGCTCGTCTCCGTGCGAAGCAACCGAAGCACGACCCCCCACCGGCGAACCGGGAGCGGACGACGTTGCTGGAGATGCTCAACAAGCTTGAGGGACGCCGGTCGGCGGCGCCTGCCCCCGAGCTACAGCATAAGCTACGGGAGCAGTTTCGTGAAGCCGCTTCATCCGGCAAGCGAAGCGTATCTTGCGAGATCTTCCCCTTGATGCGGCTGGGGGCTGTGCTGCCGCGGGGAGATTCTGATTTGGAGCTTTAGCCCGGGGCGTTACGCCCTCAACTCGTCGGCGCATTAGTTTAAGTTTCAAGTACAACCGTAATGCTCCAATCGTTCTAGCCGGTGATTCTTGTATGTGTGCTTTCGTGCGGAGCAGGCCAATTGTTTTGACAAAAGTATGCGGCGTGTAAAACTCTATTTTCCCCTTAATGAAGACGTGCCAATGGAGTGCGCTTTCGAAAAAAATTACTGCATATTATTGTTACTATGTTTATTGTCCGCATAAGAGCATATTCTGGTTATTACTGAATATTATTGATACTGATCAACAAATAGCACATCCTGTTTGCAAGTATATATATTTCTCATCTCTCAGGGGAGTTTTCTTCATTCTGTTACATATAAGTTTAATAATAATATGAGAAACCTACAACGATGGCTTTTAAAAACTATAATTCAGTTCTGTTATATTTGGAGTTTGAAGTTGTTCGATCCAAGCAACACCCAACTGTACTTTGCTAAGTGTAACTGTACATTGATAGTTTGATACAATTTCTTTAAATACCCTTTAAAATTCTGGACTTCCATTTTAAAGGTTTTTTGGGGAATCATTTTAAAGGTTTGTTACTAGCGTCATTCTGACCTATCCTTCTCTCAGTGTAACTTTGTCAGTTTTGATGGGCAAACTTCTATCCACATTTTTTTCTCATGGCCATAAAACTGAACTGTTCAAAGACAAAACATGTATCAGTGGCAATACAAAGATAAATCATACAGGAAAGGAAGGATAGATGTGATATATACTAATATAATAGAGTTCCAAAAAACTGTATGGTTGAGTGTCTGATCTCCAACTCTTTCTACACAGAACCTAGTGCCTTATTAACTGTGCAACTTTTTTACCCAGCTGTGATGACATTTTCTCTATAAAGATATTGTATTGGAAGGAAACTGCATTGCTATGCCTTTTCATTTGCAACCTGACAGATAGACATCACGTCTGCCTCTGACCATAGTTTACTTTTTTTTTTTTCCTAGAAATGCCCGTGCCCATGTAAGAATAGGAAAGGAGGAGCCTCCACCTGAATCTTGTACCTGAATCCAGTGTCTGACCCTTGGGAACTTGTACCTGAATCTAGTGAAGTGAAAGGTAAATGAATGATCAATGATTATAACTTTATAACTGATTGTTTGCTGTTAGTTTTTCACTTTTGTGTTATTTGGATTTATTTTAGTTTTGCAATGGATACGAGAGTAAGGGATCGAATTAGAAAAGAGGAGGGATGATGATGATGACGACATCATGTTGTTTATTCTCCCTGCATTGTACCTGTTGGGTTCTAGTGAAGGTGACGAAGGTGATGCAAGTGTGCAGCCAACTGAAGAGGATGAATCTGGAAGTTTTGAAGCTACAAGTGTACCAAGAAGTTTTGATGTTGCATCAAAAACAGAGATGAAAAAGAACAAAAAAGACAGAAAAAAAGTGGTAACATAGAAGGACTGATGGAGAGATATCTTCGCATGAGGATTAAACAAGTTGAGGATGAGGTTGCACAATTAGCAAAAGAAAAGGAGATTTCTCAAGGTAGTGATTTCTCAATCAAGAGATGCATATCTGTTCTCAACACATTTGAGCTGACAAAGGTGGAGAAGGCCAAAGCATATGGGGTCTTCAAGAATGCTGACAACAGGCAAATTTTTTTGAGTGCTTGCGATGAGGATCAAGAATCTGCCCTTATATGGTTACAAAATGAAATGGCTTAGAGGTACCTCTACTCTTCATATGACTGCAACTTGCATCCTATAAAATTGATTATGCAATGGTTCAATAGGAAGTGGAAGTAAAGTTCTTTCATACCTGAATTTTCGGTAACTGTCACCTAGTATTTCCCTTCTCTCTTTTGTTCTGGCAGAGACATGATACCTTAGGTTTTTTGCTCTTGATTCAGTTAGGTGGCATATACTAAATTGTAAATTTGGTTCTACCGTGAGACACTTGATTTAGTCAATAATGCTGATTATTTTTAAAGCAACACACTGAATATTCACCTCGCTTCAATAGCTTATAGTTGCTGACAGGTACTTACAATGGCATTTTTCTTTTATGACAGTTACATGTTTGAAGGTAAGGAGCTTGAGTTCTGCATGAAGTAGCTCCAGTCTTCAGAGGAAGAATGTCTTCTCTGTTTATATTTTCTGAGTGTCATTCTAATTAATGTATTGAAGACCTTTTCTCTGCTGTTGTTATGTACTTGTTCTGTCAAAGAGAGATGCATCATTGTCTGGATCCATGATCTCGTCATGTTCAGTTCATTTGAGATGTAGTCTTTTGCAAGCTATCAGTGTTAACAGACCATGAGTGTTCTTGTTGTTTGAAAAGTCAGCTGATTTTTTTAAGGGGGCGTGGGGGGTTAATCCCCACCTGAATATTCAGCTGAATTTTTACTTTAAGATAGGCCATTGAGTACAATCAATATTAGTGCCAAACACATTGTAATAAAGTATTAAAGGCTGCCTTCATTGTAATAAAATTGCGTCTCTCCTGGATTAACCGAACAGCCTTTGGAGCCAGGGATTACAGCCCGAAAGGGATTATACCCCCGGCCAAAGGGTTCAAGTGACAGGAGGGGATTAACTCAATCCCTCCCTGGAATTTAGTGACATCAACTCACAGTTTGCTTGGCAGCACCTTTCACCACTATCTCTGCAATTTCTGAAACTAGAGCAGCTGTTAGCAACCATGGTCCGGCCTGCAGGTTGTCTCTGGCGATGTGGAAGGCAAGAATGTAGCATGGAGTATATTGGGACGGAGGGAGTATTAAGGAAACTAATCAAGGTCTTCAATAGGACCAATCACAATGAGTGATCAAATATGCTAAGTCTAATCAGCACACAAGGAATACAATCATCAACATAGGGCTCCATGACCATGAGATGAAGATTGAATTACCCATTTGGAACTCAAGAATATGGGCCATCTATGATCAACCTTCACTCCATCTCGAGCAACATCTCCAAAATGGGATACTGGGCCAATTTGGTCCTAAAGTTTACTCAAGGCTCAGTTTAGTCCTTGATTTTTTTTGCCCTGCCCGTGAGTCCGTCCATATCCTCAAAACTCTCTTTCTTTGGTATATGTCATGTAGCTTAACAAGCACAAACGCTCAATGCTATGTCAGCACAGGAATGTTCTTTTACTGCTTTGTAATCCAGAGCCAAGATAATAAAAAGATTTGATCCCAAGTGCCAGTTCCCAAGTGCATCTGTGCATGCTTGCACAAAACCTTGTCGTGTGGGTACACCAATTCTTTTGAGATAATGTGTGGAGGCACAATGTCACAATTTATACACAAAATAGAGTTAATAGTATATTTATGTGCCATCAGTTCGGCTGCACATGCTGAAAACCTGTATGAATGAATAAATTCTATTAATGCATCATGAGAGGTCCGTTGATTCACTTTTCTGTGCCATTCAGAAGAAACTAGAGAGAGTTGGAAGCTATCAACCTAAAAGCTGTAGGCATCAAATCCTTATTCTCCAACAATCGTTTTGCTTTCTTCAAAAAAAAAAAAAATCGTTTTGCTCAATAATCAACAGTGGTTGCCCTCTTTGGCTGCCTAGTG
This sequence comes from Hyparrhenia diplandra, assembly GCA_015847255.1. Lineage (NCBI taxonomy): Eukaryota > Viridiplantae > Streptophyta > Magnoliopsida > Poales > Poaceae > Hyparrhenia > Hyparrhenia diplandra. The sequence goes on along the minus strand of JADLZK010004893.1, from coordinate 23,790 downwards.
GACTCGAGGTTGACACAAATACATACGAGTATATGAAGATGAAAGCTCACCTGTTTTTTTGCCCCAGTTGAAGGCACCTCCCTAGTTCAGTAATCCGAGTGCAAGAACCATGGCTCACTTCTATTATCACTACTACTACTGTCTTTTTTAATGCTCTTTCCTGATGCTCTTGACGTCTTCATCTCTAGCCTACCCCCAGCTTGCTTGCGACTAAATTAAAGGCTTTCTTGTTTTTTTTGTTTTTGTCTTTGTTTTTGTTTTTGTTTTTGAGTGAATCTCCACAGGGCTGCAGAGGTCCATTTCTAATGTGTATGTTGGATTTGGGTTAATTTTAATTTTTTGTCAAGGGTGTACTTGCAACTTTTTGTAATCAACATTCATCAGACATTAACATAGCATTATTTTAGAAAAGGAATGTGGTTAGTATTTTTTTTTTTCATGTTTGATTGATTCAATGTACAGTTGAAGCTTAAGGCGACCCATGCTACCTGGATGAGTTCATATTGTGGACAGAGAGCCGTGACATGGGGGCGGCTTTCGGTGCATACACATGCTGTGCATATCGGTCTCAACTTCAATGCCTTAAAGGTGGATGGGGTGCAAGATGACACCAAACTCGTGCTCTCCGATTGGAGTCTGGGAGACAACCCGTATTGGAGTCTGGGAGACAACCCGTGCCTTCCGTGGAAGATTATCACCCTTGTTTTAGTCACTTTTAGTCATTTCGTTTCTAAACAGGTGTGACTAAAATCCAAAAGGCGACTAAAGTTTAGTCACATGACTAATAATCCAAACACCCCTAAGTCTCCGTATATCACTTAGCACTGCCCTGATCAGTGTAAATCTCCCTGTGGAGAGCACATTTCCCAATCTTCTACTAAGTTCCCATCTCTTTTTCACAAAATCTTGGTTTCCACTGTTGAGACTTTTGCACACTTTCACATTCACCAACCATCAAAAAAGAATTGCATAAAGGGGTTGGCATTAGAAACCTGGTAGGCTGATAATGCCATAAAGGGGTTAGCATTAGAAACCTGATTGGCTGATATATATTTGCAGCCCTTTCAGGAATTGTTTGGCATCAAGAAAGTTGGTAATAACTAATAGTTGCTGCTTGTGTTTGCAGAAATGTTGTGCTGGAGCTGCCGAGCTGTGCATTGGTGGTCATCGCCCTAGATTTAGAATTGCAGAGATGAGGCTGTTTTCTGCTGCATTGCTGCTAGAATGAACTTGTGTGTGGTTTGTGGTGATATAACTGATAATGCGCCAATGTGCATTTAGTTCAGTTGTCATTGTGTACTTATGGGGAGAGGAGGGGATCTCGCCTCCGGTGAACTATGCTGGAGTTTTATGGGCGGAGGTGGTTTCCATGTGTCTGACGAACCATATTTAACCTTATTTAAATGAAGTAGTATGCATGTTGGGCTTTGTTGCACATTTTGGGTTTGCACCTTTCGTTTCTTTGGTCGACGAACATCTCCAGTAGCTCTCTTTTACCATTCTCTATCCCCATAAACCTGTCATATTGGGGGAGATAAAGCCAATTTCTATACTCCAGTAGCTTTCCTTTGCCATACTCAAGCTTTTAACGAGCTGAGCCGAGCTGGACTTTTGGCTCGTTTAGATAACGAGCCGAGCTAGCTCGTTATCCAGCTTTAATCTCCTCCATCGACTCAGGGGACAACGAATGTGGTCACACAGTCCTTGGGCTTGGTCACACATTTGGCGGCGAGGAGCATCGATAACCAAAGGAAGAAGATGTTGATATTGGGGAGTACAGTAGTTGAGTGGTGTCCATGGCTTCGAAATTAAATTATCGTGTTTTCCTCCGCGAATGCCTCTGTGAATCTGAATATCTGGTCCTAGCCTAGGTGGAGCATTGTGCAGCAGGTGGTGGATTTGCCGCCCGGCCGGGGTCCATCCAATGCCAAATAATCCGGTCCCGCGCGCTCCCGCCCTCAAGCTGCTGACTCCATCCCCTGGGCACATGGCATGCTGTATAATAATATTCTGAACCCTGGGTCCGTCTCACTCACCGGCGTCGACCTTGGGCCGGGGACCGGGGTGGTGGCTGCAGGTCCAGACATGCATTTTGCAAGCAAAGACATGCATTTTGCAAGCAAAGCAAGCGCAGCTCCGCGGCTCTTCTCAAGTGTACGTCCGACTGAACTGAATCCTGCAGGCGCGTGGGTGCCGTTGTGGACTAGAATCTCGTGGGACGGCGAAGCCATGATTTGGGAGGCGGAAAAGATGAGACCAGATCGAGCGCATCTTAGGACGACCACCAACCAACGTGGACTGGCCGGGCTGACGACGACTGGCGACCGGAGCCAACAGGCAAGCCGAGCTTGTGATCGATCGGGTTATAGGAATCATAACCACAGATCGAGCGATGCCGGTGATGGCTTGGCCCCGTACGTTTCATTCATCCGTGCTTTTGTGGGGCGAAGTGCATATGCGTGCAGCGTGCAGGTCGATGGCGCTTTCGGAAGGAAGCACATGACAACGTGGCTTGCTTTTGTTAAATCGTTTGGACCAGCCAAAGGAAGGAGGCCAGCAGCCTACGTGATCACGAGACGAAAAAAGCAACTAGGAATAGTCGGTAGGTTCGGTTTGGTTCGATTCGTAGCACATCTAGTACTTTTGTACTATTGACGTGAGAGCAAATGTTGGGTCTGAAGTGAGTTCTGAACTTTGGATCACCATCGATCTCATCGGGAAATGCAGAGACTGTTAGAATTTATATATGAATAAGTTCCCATATAATTCATATGAAGAAATTTACGATAAATCTCAAAGGCCCAATATTTGTGTTAAGCTTAATGGGAACTTTTATTGTTTTTTAGCCATGAGCAAAAGCGTGGGAGGTGCAATATCAATTAATATCCATATTACTAGTTGATATGGAGGTAGGGAGTTTTCCTCCCATATATTTATCTGCCTCCTCACGAGAATAGACACAACATAACAACTACAATTGGGAGTTTCAATTAGAAAATCCTAAAGTAGTAAAATAGTATTTTCCTCTTCTCTTTGCTGCGCCCGTTGCCAATCACCCGATCGTCGTTGGCGTGCACGGCGGCCGAAGGTGCAGGTCTGAGAACCGTCGTCTTTTACGATCCCGCACCGAGGGAAGCGCGAATAAGGTTTTTGGGAAGCGCTTTCTTGGCGATCGCTCCCCGCGGGGATCATCTACAAGGGCGTGCAATCATCGTTTGCATCTTCATCACCATGTACTTCTACATAAATGCAGGTATTACATCACGTAATCTAATCTTATTGTCCAACATGTTCATACTATTCAATCTATCACATGTGTATGTGTTTGTCTTGGTTGTGCTACACCAACCATTACCATGATCATGCCATGTTTTATGTTGTTTAACCATGCTTGTGGTTCATTATACGATTTTGAATCATGCTTGTTTCTTCACACGCTTATTCTACAGTAGATCGGTTTGTCATGATTTATATTATGGAATTAATCCGGAATTGCCTAATATTCCAACAGAGACGACGGAACCAAGGTGCTGCCGAGCACACGACGGCAAACGAAATAGATCGTCAGAGCAGATGGAATGGATCATGGGCGACAGGATAAATAAGCAAAACGGAAGGAAATACAGGGGAAAAAAAAAAGATTGCCAAAGCCACATGTCCCTGCTCAGTCAGTCACGTGTCACCCCACGTGTCAGTGGCGTTAGACCATCTGCAGCGGCATACGCAACGCCTCCTCCAGTACCGCGGTAGCGGAAAAAATCCCTGCAGCGGGGTACTTTTTATATGTCCGTCATCGTCGCGCGAGGCGCTACCTTCCTCCAGACTGCAAGGACGTAGCGGGTCTCCGCTACAGCCAAGGTGGGCTCCGCTGTTGGCAGCGCGTGAGAGAGGGAGGAGAGAGGTGATAACATGCAGTGCGGGCCCCATTGTTTCAAATGTCTAAAAAATGTTATAACTCGTAAACGAAAAAACCAAATTAAATTCCGATTACACCATTAAATTCGTCTTAACAAATACTTTAAAACTAGATCTCACTTGAATATATTTAGATAAACTTACAAGTGGACCCTCTTGATGGCGGTTGGTATAGAGTAGAGATATAAAAAAGAAGGATGAGTCTTGGAGGAAATTACTTGTAAAGGAGAGAATCTTGATGAAGCCAGGATGTATAGAAAGGTAAATAGAAATGAGTGCGGATAGTCTTAGGCGAAAATCAACATATGCACCCGTGGTTGGTCGTCTGGATTGGATTCCCTCTCCACCACCCACAGTCCACAGAACCCAAGCAGGCAAAAGGCAACAAAGACCTAAATTTTTCGTCAATTGTTGACCTAGCAATCCTGTGTGGTGTTCATGTCCTGTACTGTAATCTCTCGAATCTGAAGCCAGCAGCGTAGTATCCCCAATGCAGCGAAGCAACATGAGAATGAGCGCCTGGATTTGATAGCTCGCTCATGCGTTTTCTTGCACACACAGAGGCAGTTTTCTAACGGGCACGTACAGTACATGTACTTTCCTCCATTCAGAAAACTCGATTACCGCCTCGGTAAAAACGGCGTTTTCAAAACCGGCAATTATTTATTAAAATATATAAAAATTTTATACTTAGGTAATTAGTATCATCGGAAAGATCTTTAAGTCTAGTTTTTTAACAAATTTATTTGGAGATATAAATATTCTTGGCGTATTTTCTACAAAACGTGAGTGAAGTTGAGTCGGTTTGACCGACACGCTTCCCAGTTGCAAATGAAATGGAACGGAGGGAAGTACTATGACCTACTGTACTCCTATGTATAAGCATCAAATCAAGACAAGATGGAAACACAATTAGCAGTGGCTGGCACCCATCTTCTCTCTCTATCTCTCATTAGTGGCCTTAATTAGCAGCAGCCGGAGGAGGAGACACCTCGAGCTCGAGATTCGCAAAAGTGCTGTTCCAAAGCGCCTAAACTAAACTGGATACTTCCGAGAGTTGTTAAACTCCAGTCCCTTGCGCTTATGCTATTTCGAACTTGGACCCTGCAAGACGCGGATTTGAGATTTCAGTTCAGAGCACTCTCCCGACATCAGGCGACCAGTAGATTCCCTACTTTATTCATTTCATCAGCCGCCAAGGGAGTACTCCTAGAGTAGAGTAGGTCAGCAAGCTCAGCTCACCCACCCACTCGCCCCCAAACTCTCCCTCAAGTCCCCACACCAATGCATTTTGGTTTTGCGCCCGCGCGGGAGATGGGAGCGACAGGCGTGAGGAATCCACCCCCTCTACGGCTCTGCTGCGGTGATCTGGTTCTCGCCGAGACCAAGGTAAATGGGATTTGCCAGCTCGTTTCTGGTACTGGTACTGAGTCCATTCGATTTCGAACTCCTGCCTTTTGCTAGTACTTTGCCCGCTATGTAGATGTTGAAGGTCAATGGGTGGGGAGATTCGGGCGCTGGAGATAGGACAAACCTGGGTTTGAGGATGCCTGGGCAGGTTTTCTTTTCTTTTTTCTTTTTTTTTTTTTGATGAAACGCCTGGGCAGGTTTTCTTGGTGAAAAACGACGCGTTTCTTCAACAAATGCGGACGTCTATCGATGAGATATACTTGGATTTCAGGCAGGGGTGAGAGTTTCTGGAGGAGGGTTTGGACTGTTTGGTGGTCCGCCGGTTGATTGGGGTGTGGAAATGTTTGGGTTTTTGTGGGATTCACGGTCTTGGTGAACGCTGAATCTCGTTTAAGGGTATGAAACCGACAAACCGTATATACTGTGTTCATTGGGGGAGATAAGGTTATTTTGTTTTACCTAGAAAAAAAATGTTGGCTGATGTATTAATGCATTTCCAGTACTTTCTTGTCTGCACGATCTAGTAGCTTACCTGCAAGAACTGCTTGATTCACCTTGCATTATATTAGGCAGAAAATGGACCTTTTGCTTTGATGTTCCAGTACAACATCTTTATTTATGACAAGCTTATGTGCCTCCGTATTGTCTTAAGAAAACAAGTGTTGATTTTGGATTTCAGTACCTTTGCTATGTTTGTGGTTTGATTTGCAGGTACCTCTATGGGGAATCGTTCTCGGCTAAGAGCGAGCAAGGGAAAGCATGAAATCAATCAGTGAAGAAACTGAGAGCACTAGCAGCAAGTTTCACAGATTGAAGTGCACAGATGAAGCATCAGGAGAACCGTGCCTTGACAGGATCCCTAATTTCCACTGCAAAAGTTTGCCTTCAAGATATCGAGACGCAAACCCACAAGATGGCATCATGCACAAGCGCGGCTCTATGTACCAGAGTTCTGGAGAGGTTAGCAGACTCAGGAATCTCCAAGGGCGGAGCAAACTCAATTATTCGAGCAATAAAAGACACATTTTTGTCCTTTGAGGTTGCCAATGCTTCCTCTCAGCCTAGCACAAGTGGTGCTTGCTTCTTTCCACCACGAAGCTATTCATGCAATTCAAGGTCTTCTATGGGGACAAATCATAGAATTCATCAAGCTTCCAGGGAGATTATGAAGCTTTCACTCCATGAGATTCCTGAGGATGATTTAACACTCGAGAGACCACGCAGGGACTGCAATTTGTTGAAAAATGATGCAGTAGATAGTTTCCTGGAGATATCACTTGAAGAAGATACCACCAAAGGTTCATGCACAAATGCAGCCCCTCATTTGCTAGAAGGCAGTTGTAGTGAAATTGGAAGATCAGATTGCCAACAGTCAGTTGGTTTTTGTCCTGATGAAAGAGATGTAGTTAATTTGCCCAAGTCCTTATCAACAAAGGTGGGTGTTTTTGATGCTACATGCTCATCAGAATGTGTTGGCAACAAAAAGGCTCGTTCTAGTCCATTCAAGAAAATTCTTGATCCTATCTTGAAGTCAAAGTCTCAACGGAGCCCTTCTCTGATGGAAACAGAAGATTCAAAGTCAAGTAGTACTCCATTTGGAGGAAAAGGCAGAGTATTACGCAAATCTTTGTTAAGTGATATCTCAAGGACTGAGAAAAGCCTTGCACCTGATTGCCAGACAAATGGGGAAGCCCAGAAATTGACCGTTACTTCATCGCCAACTCATCTTCATGCTGTTATTAAATTGGATCCGAATCACGGTGCTTTCGGTTTTGTGTTTAGTACAAAGGGCCTAGAAGAATCAATATATGCTAATACATGGAAATCTGGGGATGAACTGAATTGGATTTACACTTTCCATAGCAGTGGCAAGCGAGCAAGCACTGTGGGAAGGACCTCCAAGGATAGGCATGGGTGTCTACCTCCGATTGTAGGCCAGATGCATGTGTCTTCCTTTTTGTACTCTAGTGTTGGAGAAGATGGTACTTTAAAGAACTCAGCCACCACTGAATTTGTTTTGTATGACATTGCTCATGCAAGGCGGAGTTCTGCTGTTGAGAGAATTCAATTTACAGATGCCATTCGACCATCATCCTGCAATGTTGTTAATAATTCAATGTCTGGACATACCAGAAATGACCTGATGCAGAGACAAAATACTACAAGGACTGACTCAGATCTATCGACATCTTGTCTTTGGTCTCGAAGATCTTCATCCTCATTTGGAGGTCGCTGCAATTGTAATCCAGGTGCCATTTAATAAAACAAAGTCCAAAGAATTGAAAGCGGATCGTCACCTGGTACTATCAAAGCGGTTACAGCAGGTGGTGCACATGGGTTACCAAAGGGATGATGAGGCCAGCCCATCACCATTACTTGACCGTCTAAAGTCCGTGGAGCCTGTGATTGTGGTGGATGGGACATGTCTTGCCCAATTGTTGTCCTTGACAATGCATATGATAGCTACTGGGCTGATTCAGTAATGAGCGAAAGCAAAGCTCCTACGGAGCTATTTGCTCAGGTACACCTGATTATCTCTTTTTTTCTTTTATTAGATAAATAGTGGTTACTGCTTTATATTTTAGGCAGCGTATGTACAACTAAACATGACAAAAGTAAGATTTTGTGTGTTCAAATATTCATGTTTCCAAAAATGGCTGCCTGTGACATTTTAAGATGAGCTCGGATACAAGTTTGCTATTTGTAGATGCATTTCAAGTTAACAGGGTAGTTGTTTCTTGTTTTACCTCCCTATAAAAGCTATGCAGCAAGACATTTAATAACTATTTATGTACAAAATATTTGCAATCACATTCTGAAGCTATATTCGACTAAATAACTATTTTTGCAAGACATTTAACAACTATTTTTTTCAACAGGGTAACAAAGAAGTTCTCCCTGCCCTTTCGATGAAGGCAGATGGGAATGGACATTTCTCCGTGGATTTCCACGCGATTATCGGCACTGCAGGCCTTCTCTATCTGCATCTCTTTGCTTCACTGTTCTGAAGCTTCTTCAGACATTGGTATCGAGAAGTTTAAGAACAAGCTATACTCCAGCTCGCTGAAGATTCTCCTGAAGGAGGAAGTCAGGCAGTTAATTGATTCAGTCACGCCCAAGGAGAAGAAGAAACCAAAGAGCAGGAATGAAAAGAAGCCTCCATCTATTGTCATCGACCCTCCCTTTTCTCCCATGGGAAGAGTATAGCATGTTGATAAGCAGAACAATAGCTCTTGGGAGTCGAAAGATAAGAAAACCAGAATCTTCTCATCATGTGCAATGTTAGTTTTGACCATGTTCATTATTTTGTGAGGAAAAAAAAAAAGGTGACCCTGTTCATAAGGATAGATGGAGCTGGTAGTTTATAGCAGTAGTCTTAGCTTTTAGCAACCAAGGGAGGGAATGAATTGTTGTTGCAATCCACAAGAGGATACACAATGTGTCAGCCAGTTCTGAAAGAACATGAGCATAGAAAATAAACATAATGTAGCCATTTTTCCTAAATGTAACAGCATTCTGAATCTCTGATATGTTTTGGTTGCAATAGCCTCTTTTTCTCATTCGCATTCAACTTTGTGGAATTAAGATATTTGTTTCAATCTTTATGCAACTGTCGATTGCTTCAGAAGTTTAGACTGAATGTGCATTGGAACATTTAAAACTTAAAAATATCAAGCCTTTTGGCGCCATGCCTATTTCAATTTCTGCATTGGTTGGCAGACCGGTGGGTCTGCTGGTTGCAATTGCCCTTGTAGGTTTGACATCTATGTCGTGCTTTTACTGTGTTTCATAGGCTCAATAGGAGCACAAAAAGTAAACACGGTGCAACCATTTGCTAGTTCTGTATGTTCATTTTGCTTGTTCGACTCGCAGTATACCACATGTTTACTGATCCTTTTTTTGTTTACTTCAAATTCTGGGTGTGCAAACCTGATAGTTCCACCTAGGCAGTTTGGAGTTGGGGCTCTGAAGAACGAAGTTCAAACTTGTTTAAAGTTGCCAGTCCATGGTTGCTTCTTTTGCACATGGATGTTTCTTTTACAGAGGCATCGAGGTACGTTTGTTCGGTTTCAGAGTTGCAACTTTGCATCTGCTTGCACCTTTCTTGTCAGCCGTGCCAATGGGCAGGCAGTTCAAGGTCATGCAACGTGGAAGCGGAATTTGTGTTTCCGTTGAGGTCGGATCTGCAAAATGAGGTGTTCTCGCTTCTTTAGCGTTGCTGCTGGGTGTGCGTGGGCTGTGTGGACCTCATCTGGTGATTCCAGGTGAGGGACAGGGGATCAGTCGGGTGGGTTGCCATTACTAGCTGATAAGGACAGGTTGGACCATCTGTAGTCTGACCTGGGCTTGGCCTTATTGACCAGGCCAGATTCCCCCCCGGGCAAGCGCCATGCTTCTGCAAGGCTGCAGATCCATTTAATAATAATCCACTGCTCATCCGAATCGTGTGGTACTGCTAGCTCGACGTCTCTTGATTCTTATCAGTCTCTCATTCCTGTCACCCCATGTGATAATAGCTTGTGGCTTGTGAGTGTAATTAGGAGTACTCCTTGCCAAGCCAAGCCCAGAAGCCAGAAGGCTTTTCTCGGCTGAGTAGGCCTGGTAAGGGGTAACAGTTCACCTGGTCCATCGTGATGGCTCTGCCATCACTATTGGGCCGCCGCGTGCTTTACCACGAATTTTCTTAGAAGAATTTGGGCCTGCTTTGTATATGAAAGGAAAAAGTCTACTTTCAGCCTCTTAATTTTCGTGATACCGGACAAAACATATCCCTCAATTTTTGAAACTGTGCTGATTACGTCCCGCAACTATTTTTTTCTAGTGGTTTTGCAACAGTAACCACGGGTTTTCTATAGTAACTAAAAACCACGCGCTGCGTCGCCGCGCGCGCTTGCATGTATTCGGCTATTTTGTCATGCGTGGTGATTCTATGTGAATACCAATCGGTTTTTTTGCTTTGAGTATGAGCATTGAATATTTTAATTTTATAAGTTTGAGACGGCCTAAAATGCTATTCAAAGTATACTATTTTGGCTTCAGAAACATTGAGAGGGATAATAGTGGATGATTTAGTGTGTATGAGTAAACTCGCACAGCTATACTTCTGTCAAAGCTGAGGAAAGTGTGTCTGTAATTGCAATGTTGTGAAGTAGAACCTGGACATTATGCACAGTTGGAGGTCTAAAATATTTATCTAACTTCAGACATGGATCATCATTACTTTTTTTTTTTTTTTTTTTTTTTGTGGTTGAAGCAGAAGAAGTTATATAGCTATTTGAGAACTACAGCAACAATGGTTCGATACAAAAGCACAGCTGAATAATTCAAGCAACTAAACAGCAAGATTTTAATAGAATGCCAGGATATGCAGTGGGTTAAGTACGGGAAACCAGTTTCCAAAAGCCTTGTCAACAACTTGGAAATAGGTATATGAGTCCCTGATGCTGTGAACACAAAATAGAGACTTATTGGCAGCCAAAAAGTAAAGGAAGAAATGAATCAAGCCATAAATTGAGTGGACCTGTTTAGGTGCTGGAAATTGCTGTACCGTTTTGGTTTCAGTGGCAAGGAATCATATTTCAAAAGTCATATGAGTTATGCAAACAAATTATTGCCAGACAGAAGCAAAACAAATGGAGGACCCTGCTGTAGTGTTGTGTAGGTAATAAGATGACCACAACAACAAACAACAGTTCATTGACCTGAAGAAAGGGTTCATCTGAATGTGAAGAAACCTAACTTAGCATAGTTTGGCAGAGGAAAATGATGTGTATGCAATATAAACTAATGGTCATGTACACATAGTAGAAATTTAGTTTTGTCAAATTCTGTCAATTGGAATTGTAAAATAGCAAGCATATCCGCTACATCGCTACATCGATGTTTTTCATCCTGTTTCGACAAAACTATCGTACGAATCGAAGCAAAAATTCGCTGAAAAAATGTTTGAAATACTCGACTGTTGAGGTTCTGTCAAGATTAATTGAACATGTAACCGTGAGATTACATGTTTGAAGCAAAAAACAATTGACATGTAACAGTGAGATAATCAAGGAAAATAACATAAAAATTAGAACTGATTTTTAAAAACAGAGGCATGATTTTTTGAGGCATATGGGAAAAAAACGGAGACCTAAAGCATTTTTTCATCGTAGAGCGGCCATTGAACAAACTAAAATAGGAAATGAACAAAAGTAAAATAGGAAGGTACAGACGAATTGGGGCTGAAGAACAGCCGGTACGCACTTCCTGCATCGCCCGGTCAGAATCCAGGAGATGTCCAAAAGTGATTTCCGTCTCCCACAGGCATTTGAGCAAATAGGTGAAGCGCATGTTATTGCATACCTTGCGCATGGGAGCTGGCCAGCTGGGAGCAGCACCACGAACGAAGTCGGGCGCCGGCATGGCCTAGCGAGCGCCGGCAACAGAAGGGGCAGGGCACGAAGCACTACCCGACGTCGCCCGCAGCACCGCCGGCCGTGTTGTCCCTTGCCTGCGCTGTCGCCGTCTGCTGCAGTTGCGTGTCTTCCCAGTAAGGAGATTGCAGAGGGTAGGGGAGAGTTGGGGCGCGGCCGATTTAGCGCGGTGGACCGTCGGGCGACGGCGAGTGCGGTACGCGGGGGCGGCCTGGACAGGATTGAGATTCAGTAACGTTGCTTAGTAAAGTTACAATGTAACTTTCTCTCCATCTCGGCCGTCCAAATCAGATCCAAAGGTTGTCTTTCCTCTCACCTCATAGGGCCCTTTTGTCAGTCACTTATTGCCTATTATCACGCTGACTTTTCTTTCCTTCGTCTCCGCTCGTGAGCACGTCGGCACCAGCGTGTTGCGATTGCACAAGCCCGGCGGTCGTCCACTTGTGTTGGAGAGCTGCGCCCGCTCGGCGCGAGCTTACTCGGCCCTCCGGACGGCCCGGGGCAATAAGCGCGCGAGGAACAAGCGCAGCCAAAGCGCCGCATAACCGCTTCGTGGGTTCTCAGGCCGCTGGACTCTGGTGAAATCCATGGCTCTTGGTTGCGAGCGATATAGGTCGCCCGCATCCGATGCCAGCGGCAATGCCCGCTTCGCGGCGCCACATTGCCACGCTTGCCACACCGCCCTCCACGCTGGCCGATGCCGCACATCACACCATGCTGGCTGCGATGGCGGCATGCACTCGCCGCATTCCATGTCGCGGCGCTCCGCCACAGCCGGCCGGGGCTGGCGTATGCTGCGCACGGCATTGGCCCGCGGCGTGAAGTTCGCCACCGGCCGCGCACACTCGCACCCGGCCCGCGCGAGAACTTCCCGCTGGCGATCGCCCGACCTCTGCGTGGCGTCACCCGTGGCGAGGCGGCGGCGGATGTGCGCCGATGGGCGTCGCGTGGCCAGTGGTTTTCGGCCATGGCTGCGCCGCCGCCCGCCGGGCGGCTGCGTGTGTCTTGGTCGCTGTGCTCACCGCCCGGACGGCCAGAACTGCGGCTCCGCGGCCGGCAAGCGGGCGGCGCGGGAGGGCGACCAGCGTCGGCGGCGAGCGGCGGGGGCCCCAGCCAGCGTCAGTAGCGGTGCTGCTCCGGCGAGCTCGAGCATGGAGGCGGTGGCGGTGCGGCAACGCGATTTGGTGTTGTGTTTGGAACGCTCCCACATGGTGAAAACTCAAAGAAGGCGCCGACCGCGTCTGCCGGGCGCTTCGCCCGCTCCGCCCTCCGCACCAGCCCGGCAGACCGCCTGCGCCCTGCGATAGCAGCGCACAAGACTCCGCCACAGCCCACGCTCACCACGTCGGTGGCGGCCTCATCTTCTCCAACGGCGCCACCTGCATATGGTTAACAACGCGGCCTCGGCTAAGTGTTCTAGTGGCGGCCCTGTATTTGCGTCCTGCGCCGCAAGGGAAGCCAGCGAACTCCGGCATGGGCGTGGCACAGACTGCTGCTGGAGGGAACCAAAATGCTAAGTGTTGCTAAGCTTTGAATGCATGCTCGGTCGTTGGATAGGGAATGGAGGGTGGAGATCGCGACGAAAGTTACAATGTAACTTTGCTCTGTAAAGTTACCCAATCTGGATATAGCAGGGGAGTACGCGAGAGCTCGAGGGCGGGAGCTGGGCAACGGGCGCTCTAGGCCGTCCGATCAAATTTTGTTGACGTGGCCCGATGCCAGCCCTCGTAATCGGCCTGAAATCATAGTAAGAGATTGTGGTTTCGTTTTTTTTCCTTTTAAATTTATTTTGGCTGAATCTTGAAAAATCATAGTAAATCACGAGAAAATCATAAAATAAAAATCCAATTTCGTTGGCGTAGGTCAAATTCATATGGGTCAACTCCCCTAGAAGAGGCCTAATAAGGGCTAGTGTAGCAACTTTCAATTTTCCGCGCACCAATGAGTTGGGTTGCTTATAAATTGAAACTTGCCTATAGAAATACTAAGTGCATGAGGTCAAGAGGGGCTCTCCTTCTAACTCTTGTCAACCAACCCTAATAGTCTCTTCCCTGAGCGCTTCGATACGACCCTTATGCTCGTATGCTCCACTATCACAACTGCTCTTCTCGTTGGTAGTTTAGCGGTGTTCGTAATGTTACCACCTGAGAAGGACATGAGCTAGCTTATCTCAGCTTGCTTCTTCTCATGTTGTCGTGGTTCCGAGGGAGAGGGTGCAAGTCCTTACATGCTGGGAGACGATCGCAGTCTTGGAGATGGAGCTCACAGCTGCTCAAGAGTGGATCGAGGTCTCGGAGACCACGACCATAGGTGGCGCCATTCATCACTAGCGGTGTCCTTACCAGCGGTGTTGTCTCTTGTCGTGGGCAATGGCGGATCTTTGGATTGATGGAGGGGTTGTTTCCTCTCCTTCCTATTTCTTTTCTTTTCTTCTTCTCCCTCCTTAGATTTGTAAGGGGGTTAGGGGGCTTTGTTGGGAATCATGGCGGTAGGGGGCTCGAGCCCCCATCGCTGGATACATCGCCGGATGCCCTCCTCAGCAGCTAAGCACAGCTATTGTAGCTAACACATTTAGCTGACTTTCAAAAAATAGAAAAACATAGAAATAGCAATAGAACCAGTGACAAGTCTCATAGTTGCATCAATAGATCCAGTGACAAGTCTCATAGTTGCATCAATAGATCTAGTGACAAGTAAATCTTTAATGAAGACCATTGGGAAGAAATGATCGAAGCTACCAATTGACTAATTGAGCTGCACGGGAAGAAGAGCTCGAAGCTAACACCTCTCGTCGGCACCATTAGCTGAAAGCCCTTTGAAGCCGCCCTTGGGGACCCCTCGTCGGACTTGCGCCGCTTTCGGCTGCCACCGACCGGTCAGTTGCCCGGCCACTTTCAAGTACCAGCTGGCGTCGGTCGCCTCCACGCCGCCGCCTCCATCGGTTAGTCTCAGCGGTCGCGACGCGGCGCCGCTTTTTTTGTGCAGCTGGAGAGCGAGTGCTTGGAATGGGTAGAGTTGGTACTGGCTGGGTGCGTTCCTCTCATCTCTGGTCCAGTTGGGCCGACTTCCTTCTTAGGGCTAGGCCTGTTGCGCCCGCAATTTAGCTACGCTAAAGCGCCGACTAAAGGACAATTTAGCGGCTATTGTTTGGCTAAATGTTGCTATTAGCGCCCTAGTTTTCTTAGCGCTAAAAAACTGAATGTCTTAGATGCATCCATCCCTAGCAGCTATCTCCGGCTATAAAGGCAGCTATAGCCTAGGAGATTTAAAACTTGGATCATCTTTGCCGAGTTGTCTCATACGGGAGAGTTGTGTGGTATGTACTCTTTTCATTCTTATAATTTTGGACTTAGCACACCTCATTGTTTAGAATTGTGCGTCCAAAATTGTTTTGGTTGCTGTGTGCATGGGCTTGGGAACCGTGATATGCTTAGGGCTTTGGCAAGCCCACCCATGAGAGCAGTCGCAGCTGCCTCCTTGTTCCTGCTCCGTGCCCTCCTCCAACCCCACGCCCGCCCCCCGTTCGCCATGAAGGCTTTGTGTCGCTGCCTTGGCTTGCCCGCGGTTGTGCAGTGGTATATGGTGGTGGCGGAGGAGACGGGAGCGACCGCATCGACATCTTCAACCACCTCCTATCTCCATCGTTGATGTGTGTGTTGTGTCACCCGCTAAAGATGGCTCATGCTCTCGGTGTTGCGACCGAGTTTTGTTTTGATCTAATTTATTTGGTTTGTTAGAACTCTAAATCAGCGGACTTTGTTTTCAACTCAGATAAGGTGCACAATCATGCTTTTTCTTGCCCTCATAGTTCGCATATTGGTCTCCTTTGGATGTTTATTGCAATATTGTTCTCTATTGTGGCTTGGTGTGCTGCTTCCATATTTCTCATGAAGACAACCAACTTAGAAAGAAAAAAAAGTGCCTTTGGCGCATCTATAATTTGGGCGTCATGGATAGATCAACATAAATTTCAACTGAACTGGCCATTTTAATTTTCTTAATTACTACTGGAAAGTATATTTTGTTTAAGAACTAGACGGTGCAGCAGAGACGCCGCCGCGACGCATAAGACTGGTATGTAGGAACGAGATCCGCTAACTTCATCCTCAGCGACTGCAGCATACGGTCGGAGACGGATCGCCGTCCGCTGAGCATCCAACGGCGGCAGCCTCACCAAAGACATAGGGCTTGTTTGGTTGGCACCCCTGAACAAATTTGCACTGGATTTGGCGGTATCCTCGGATGTTGCACGGGTGCATTTGGTTGGAACCCTGGATACCTGCCTGGGCCAGGCGAGGGCACCCTCCACCAGGCGATCAAAAACGGCTGCCTGGCAGCAGCATGCCTGGATAGCATTTGCCTGGAGTGCATCGTAACGTATTTGTCTCTTTTGTAGTTTCTTTTTATATTTTCTGTATCTGTAGTAATTTAATCTTGGTTCTTTTTTTGTTTGTCTCAACATCAGGACATAAAGGTGTGTCCAAAAACACTTTTTTGTTTCCGTATAACATCCATTCCCTAATCCGTAAAATAAATAGTTATCAAGTAAACAATTAGTTAGTGTTATATTTTATATATTATCTACTTTAATTATATATATTACTCAAATGATATTAATCAAGATTATATATATAAGAAAAATATATTTTCTCTCTCTATTAAATTTCTCGGGCACAGGCTTCCAACCAAACGGACTACTTCTCTACTTGCCCGTAGAGGCGGATTCCATCAAATTTCTGAGGCGGCTTCCGCGGCGGCATTTTTTCTTAGAGGCGAGTTATCCGGGTCGCCAACCAAACAGGCCCATATAGCAGGCCAATTGGGTGGCCCAACTCAGCCCACCTCGCCAGTAACAGCTACGTCCGTCTCTTTCCCTTCTGCTGCCGTCTCCGTCGTTCCAGATGCGCACCACCTCTTTCCTCGCCGTCGCGACGTCCGCACGAGCTCCGTTGCCTTCATGCTTGGAGCAGACGCCGTGCTCGAGCTGCTGCTCTTCCATTGCCTCCTCGAGTTCGCACAGGTCCAGCAGGATGGGGCGGCGGCAGGCAGGAGAAGGCCACCGTGACCGCTATGTTCGCCTCCAGCGCTGGTCCGCCGCTGATGCAGCCCGCCGTCGGCACGCTGGTCTGGCTCGTCACCGTCGCAACTGCTGCAGCCGGGTCCAGAAGGTGGTCATACGGACTGGGAGCATGAGGTGGTTGGACCTTGGACTGAAGAATTCAGTGCTGTAATTTATGCTTACACTGTGTTCTGTAAATTGTGCATCTGCTAGCAATTGTGCAAGAAATTAAAAATAGAAAGGACAAAGTACTACCTAAATCAGAGCCGAGTGTACGTGTTTGAATAGTGATGAAAATTGCTAAAGAGAATGCATTGCATTTTAAAAAATCATCCGTTTTAAAAAATCATTCGATTGCAAAAATCTAAACTTTGAACATATTTCTTAGAAAGTACCTGAACATGCAAATTATAGTGCTGCACACATATCACCAACGAAGCACACGTAGATGCTCATGCATTCTAAACAAGGAGAACGACTTATTCCACAATTGCTAGAACCTTTGCTTCTTATTTTTTAGTGACTTATAACCCTTCTTCCTGCGGAACGATGAGCAGCAGATGCACGTGTGACGACCCAGGCGAGGAACACACATGATGCTCTGGCTATGAGCGGTAGCCTCCAGGAGGACTACGCCTTTGTGCCGTGGGACGAAGGGAGGGAGGCGGACGGTGGGGCTGTCGGCCGGAGCGCAGTGACGGCGAGAGAGGTGGAGCGCATCTACGACGACAGAGACGGCGGCCGAAGAGAAAGAGACGGACGTCGCTGTTAATGGCGTAGTGGGCTGAGTTGGGCCACTCGAATTGGCCTGCTAAATGTCTTTGGTGAGGTTGCCGCCGTTGGATGCTCAACGGACGGTGATCCGTCTCCGACTGTACGCTGCAGTCGCTGAGGGTGAAGTTAGCTGATCTTGTTCCGGTATGCAGGGCTCAAAAAGTCAATAGTCGTCCCGTCGCTTTCCATCTCGTGCACCACAGGAACAGCGATGCCGTCCGCGGCCACGCACAAATCGACGTAACAGCTGACGCGCGCTTCGCCGGTCGGCCCCGCTCGCTCTCCCACTTTCTTCGCCTGAAAGCGGCGTCCGAAGGTTCCGGCGGTGGCGTCACGCCATTCCGGGCCGGCATCCATCCATCCATCCGTCTCGCCGGCCGCGGCCGGGTTGGTTGGTTACCGACGGGACGGCGAATCAATTGAATCCCAGCCCAGTCGACGACGGGCAAAACATAATAAACACCCTGTCCAAACACGCCAAGACGGCCGGGGATGGAAAATAGGAAACATAACCGCCGGCGGCGCGGTGCGGTTACGCCTGGCTTGGCCGGCCGCGGCAACGCAGCTAGGAGTACTCTACTACCCGTGACCACGTCGCTGTCGGCGGACGGACTCGCATCGCATTCGCGATTTCGCAGCTGCCCTGCGGGCTGCCTGGTGGTACAGCGCGGGGCCCGGCGGGGACAGGGATAGGGTTTTGCTCGCTTGATTGCTCACATGGACCAATTGAGCTGGATAGATAAGCTACTTTATTTCAATTTGCCCAGGCAGCAGCAGAAGTTTCACGAACGCATGCAGGGAGGCGTGTGCGTTGATGGGCCACTGGTGCTTAATGAAATCGACCCACTGTAACCGGATCACATATACGAAGGAACTACGATGTATATTACGGGAACCAAGGTAAATTCGAGCTACGACGACGGCCCGATCAACTAGATCGCCGACGAACGCGATCGCCGCCAGAGCCACCGGCTCAGTTCTGTTCGTGATCCGGTTCGAGTCTTCTTCCTTCGCCTCCACGGCTTTACAAGGAGCAGCGAACAGCTGTCCGTTCTTGGGCCCGCCGAGGGCGTTTCTCGCCAACCATTCGAGGCCCGGTGACTTCGGAGATTGGGCTTTCTCTTCACGGGCACTATTTACGAACCTATCTTGGCGAAGGCGCCTTGCTGCTTCCGCCAACGCTCCTTCAACATCATCTTCACCATATCGCGCTGGCCTTGCGGGTGACATATCCCCCTTGAGAACCGGCTTGTCCCCAGGCGGTGCCGGGAAATCAAACTGTTGCTTCAAGGGAGCTTCATCTTCCCGACTTGCCAAAGATCTGCAGGCAAGTCGGACCAACGCACGGGAACTTGTGGGATTGCTTGATCCGCGATCCGCGGCGAAGGCGGCGATCAAGGATAGCCGGGGACTGCAACGATGATCAACAATAGGTATATCATGGGCGATGATGTCGGTTGGTACCGCCTTTTGAGCATGGAGACATGAAATACGAGGATGGATTTGGCGGCCATCGGGTAACCAGGGCGATATCTTCTGACTGACCCAATCTTTTCGATAACGAGGAATGGACCAGAAGAATTTGAAAGAGAGCTTGTTTGAAGCGAGGAGCCAATGATGTTTGAACATATGGGTGGGCTTTGAGGTAAACCATGTCGCCTATTTGGAATTCCCCGGTCGATGTTTGTTTGTCAGTGGTGCTTCATTCTAGCTTGAGCTCTGATCAAATTACGTCTAACCACTTCTTGGATAAGCTCTCTCTCATGTAACCATTCATTCAAATCGCGACTGGACTGCTCTAGAGATATCAATTCCAAAATGTCGAGGTTCATGACCATAAATGACAAAGAATGGACTGTATCCCAATGAGGAGTGAAAGGAGGTATTGTACCAGTATTCAGCAACTGTCAGCCACTTGGACCATTTAGTAGGACATGAATGGACAAAACACCTTAAATAGGTTTCAAGACACTGATTTACTCGCTCAGTTTGGCCATCAGTTTGAGGGTGATAAGCAGTGCTCATTTTCAGGTCTATCTTCAGCAAAGTGAACAATTCCTGCCAGACATTGCTAGAGAAAATTCTGTCTCTATCAGAAACCATCAGCTCTGGTAAGCCATGAAGCTTAAAGACATTGTTGAGAAATATTTCAGCAACTTGCAAAGCAGTGTAAGGATGAGATAATGGCAGGAAATGAGCATATTTAGAATATTTGTCAACTACAACCAGAATAGAGTTGTATGAAGCTGACCGAGGTAGACCTTCAATAAAATCTAAGGTTACCATCTGCCATGGACCATCAGGTATTGGTAAAGGTGCCAGAAGACCTGGGTAAGCCACCCTTTCTGTTTTGGCCTGTTTACAGACTGCACATTTGTCAACCCAACTATGAACAGATTTTCTGAGCTGAGGCCAAGCAAATAGCTGCTTAATTTTCTTATAAGTAACTTCTATGCCAGAATGTCCCCCCATAGGACTGGTATGTAGAGCTGTAAGCAGCTTGTTCTGGATTTGAACACTGTTGCCAATCCAAAGTCTACCCTTATATCTGATTAAGCCATCTTGGAGAGAGTAATGTCCATTTGGAGATGAAATAGATAGTTCAGTTAGAAGTTGCTTACTGAAAGGATCCTGTTGATAAGCTTCTTGCACTTCACCAAGCCAAACAGGTCTAGCGAAGATATAGCAGCAATATCATATCTTTGGAGAGCACGGGACTCTAGAAAGAGCATCGGCAACTCGATTATCACGTTGCCTTTCTTGTATACTATTTTGTAATTGAGACCCATCAATTTGGTGAGAGCCTTGTGTTGCCCAAGGAGTTGACAATTTCGATCATCTAGATGGATTAGACTTTTCGATCGGTGAGTATGACAAATGGAGAAGTTTGCGAGATAATGTCTCCAATGATCCACTTTGCCATTAAGATTGCTAAATATTCTTTTCATAGGTAGATAACCCCCGAGATTTAATGCCTAATGCTTTGCCGACATAAGCAATAGGATGACCTTCTTTGTTGTAAAACACCCCAATGCCTAAAGGCGATGCATCGGTTTCAATAGTGAATGGCAAGTTGAAGTTTGGCATGGCTAAGGCAGGAGCTGCAATGAGAGCTTGTTTAAGAGCCTTGAAGGAACTATCGGTTTCAGCAGTCCAAACAAATAATGCTCCCTTCTTCAATAGATTGGTAAGGGGTCTACTGATCATACCAAATTGAGCCACAAACCTCCTATAGTACCCTGCCATACCAAGAAAACTTCTCAATTCTTTAACATTTGCAGGCTGAGGCCAGTCTTTGATGATGGAAATCTTTGCAGGATCTGTAGCCACACCATCTTTACTGACAATGTGACCCAAGTAGCTCAACTGTCTTTGGGCAAAGACACATTTAGATAACTTTGCATGAAAGCCATGCTGTTGTAATAAGGTCGGGACTGCTTTGATATGATTCATGTGATCTTCCCAAGTGTGACTATAGATTAGAATGTCATCAATAAACACCACTGCACACTTCCTAAGTAGTGACTTGAGGATAATATTCATCCACGCAGTTTGAAATGTAGGTGGACCACTGTAACTCCATATGGCATAAACTTGTATTCATAGTGTCCATTGTGGGTGCAAAAGCAGTCTTAAACTCTTCTCCTGGAAACATTCTAATCTGGGTGAAACCCGGGCAAAAGATCTAGTGAAGTGAACCAAGTAGCACCTTGTAGTTCTTCTAATAATTCTTCAACTCTTTGGAAGTGGGTACTTGTTCTTGATAGTAAGTGCATTCGGAGTCTTCTATAATCCACACATAATCTCCGGTCTCCTGTTTTCTTTCTCACTAGCAAGGCTGGTGATGAATAGGGACTAGTGCTCTCTTGAATCCAACCTTTTTCAAGCATTTCTCGATTTGGTTTTCTATCTCTCGTCTTTTGAGAGGATTATATCTATAAGGTCTCGGGGCGAATGGTTGGGCTCCTTCCATCAATGGGATCTTGTGATCTCCAGTTCTTGCAGGTGGCAATGACTTTGGGGGCTGAAATACTGCAGAGAAATCTTGCAAGAGGGCTTGAAGGTCAGGAGGTAGAGTGACATCTTGACTGACTGTTGTAGGATGTATAGCTGTAAGCTCCACCATATACAAGATAGAATCAGTTCTGTCAAAAAGCTTGTAACTTGTAAAAGATGATATAGGATGACCAACGAGAAAGTTCAGGTTTAACTCCTTGGAGTGTTATCGGTGATCTTGATCTTTGGCTCGAAACATCTTGTATCCCAATCCACATTCATAGGATTGTGAGCTTTAAGCCAGTCCATTCCTAAGATTGCATCATACCCGCCAATGGTATGATTTTAAATGTTGTTGTTGTGAATGTGTGTCCTTGGATAGCCCACTGTTGATTGGGTAATTCATGTGTGCGCTAATAATGCCACCATTAGCAACGATCCCTTTGACAAAGCATTAGAAAGGGGTGACCAATGCTTCACACACACGCTACTTGTTCATCAATGAAAACTGTGAGAGCTTCACGAATCTATCAGCATGAAGATTTCTCTGCCATTTAAATGTCCTCGGTCTGATAGTAGAGAATCTGTTCATCCCATTAAACCGCCTCAAAAGAAAAGAGACATTAAGTCTTCTCGAATCGAAAGAGTTGTCTTGGTGAGCTTGATCATCTGCATTTTCAGTTACACAACCCCACACTTCTTCCATAGCATGAAGGGATACTTGATTAGGGACAGGTATGTTGAGGATTCCATTTTCTCCACATTTAAAAATGCGAGACCTTGAGCTCTTACGAATTTCTTGAGAGCAACCGGTTTGTCATCGGACTTGGCTCACGGAAGATTCATTGGGCTTCCTGTCATCATCATGTTTGGGACTTGAATTCCCATGAAAACGAGAATACTTGAAAAGAATCAGATTGAGGCTTCTTGTTATATGATTGGCCAAATTCAAATCTCTTGGTTGGCTTGTGCGCGAGCTTCTTCTGTACAAAAAGCCGGAGAAAACAGCGGTATCAAATCGGGTGGGCGATGTAACATAAGAGCTGCTCTAATATCTTTTTAAGAGCATCCACAAAACGATTGACTATTGTGGTGGAAGAAAAAAAGATGGCTCATGAGCTAGAATTTGGTGTACTATGTCACCTAACTGTTCTACAAACTACTGCAAATTGATACCGGTGTGTTTGATGTGGAAGAAATGTCTAAGAAGGTGGTTATGTTCATCCCTATCAAACCTAGTACAAACAGCTTTAACAAAGAACTCCCAAGGCATAGCTAAGATTTTTGGCTTGCATGGTCTGAAACCAAAAGAGGCTGGCGAACTTTGTCATACGCATGGTAGCTATCTTAACCCATTTGGATGGCTCTACTTGTGGACATCAAAATAAGTTTCACATCTAGTGACCCATAGCCTAGGATTTGAACCATCGAATCTATGCAACTCTATGTCGGGGTAATGATGGAATGGATTGTGATACCGCAGGCATAGCCACTATTATCCGCGATGAGTTTCGGTAAAGCGGTGCTATCACGATGAGTTTCGTTAGTAAGCTGCCGGGAGACTACGAAAGAATTCTTCAGTGGAGGTTTGAACCTGATTTGAGGTGTGACCAGGCGGTGGTAAACACCACCCCAAAGGTCCGCTTGCCGTGGTCCTAACGACCAGGATGCTGCCCGATTGGGGAAGACTCGAGATGGGCGGAGTTCGGCTTTGTCGGCGGGCGGTAATCCTCCGGGCGGCTTCTTCAAAAGCCTCCACGGCGATGGTGGCGCGGCCATCGGCATCACGCTTCGCGGATCGGCGGCTCGGTTCTTCAACCTCTTCTCCAACGCGACTTGTGCTTGGGGAGTCCTTGAATCCAGCGGCGGTCACCTTGTTAAGCCCAAATCGCGCACGCCGTGCTTTCGAGTTTGTGGGCCGCGTTTGTCGACCTCGGCTTCCACTTGTTAAATTCCATCGCATCCTTGTACCTCTTCCATGGACTTACGAAGCTTCGCGATCCCGTGCCGGTTCTTATCCGGCAACCCAAGGATCTGCCGAATTGCTCCTCACGGGGTATGCCATGGCGAGTTAGCGGCAATCGAGGTAAGGATTGTAGGCGGTGTTGGGGAAAAATTTCTGGGTGGGTTGTGGATCTAGAGAGGCGATACCCGTGTAACCGGATCACATATCTGAAGGAACTCACGATGTATATTCACGAGACCAGGTAGAATTCGAGC
>JADLZK010004889.1:0-50611 GCA_015847255.1 Hyparrhenia diplandra | reverse complement strand
CCACGCCGCAGCACAGACGCATTTCTCGAGCCGGCGCCCTGCGGATACTTCGAACACTACTCCGCATTACTGCTTTGTATACGTATACCTTTTGGTGCCACCCGCCCGCATAGCTATGCGAGTGTTACAGTACATCGCCGCTCTTCACGCACGCTTTGGAATGTGTGAAGGGTCCAGAACGCCACGCGGTATAAAAGTCGCGTTTAGATTCGCACGCCGCTTTTACCGTAAGGCCCCTCGATCTCCGGTATTACTACCATTACCGACGCCAAGGCGAATTACATGCACGCTGCTAAGGTCAAATGTACCGCCTATACCGCTTGAAACTATTGCGATATTGACCGGTAAATGACGCGGGGCGGGTGCACGGTGAAATCAGAATTCTCGCGACGCGCGCATACCGCCAAAGATTTTGTTAGAGACGCATTTGTATCACTGGTGTCTGTGGATACACAAACCTGCTTTTACGATGCGTGATAATGTAGAGACGCGAATTCGGACAGTGTCTCAGAATGCTCGAAATATTACAGTGACGTTAAGTCATTATTGAGTATATTATACCGCCAACTTATATCCAATTCATGAGAAAGAGGCAAACTTATGATGCATATACCTTTTACTTCTAACCTAGTTCCACTTGTATTCTAGAAATTATGTCTTGCGGTATAAAAGTGGAAACAGGTATAAAGTTATAAATAAATTAGAAAGCATTTGAATAAAAAGACGCCAAGGAGTGGATTGAGCAAGGAGACCAAACCCCGCGCATAAACCGGCCCATGCACCACCATAGGCCCAACATACAAGTGACAAAACGCTAGCCCGCGACGGGAAGCGCCGGGGCCGAGAGGCCCGGCCGAGGGACGGCCGCCCATCATGCGTGATCGGGCGCCAAATTCGACCAATGCTCCCGCCCTTTCTCCGGCGGTTTGGTGCGAACTTGCAAGCGGCGGGTTGCATGTTGTGCAAACTTTCGTTCCCGCCAAGAAGAGCTCAAGCAAGAGAGCCCTCCATTCCCTCCTCTCTCTCCACTATATAAAGAGAGGCACTCACACACACACACACACAACACAACACACTACACATTGTTACATCCTCACCTTGAGTACCACTCTCTCCTCTTCATTAGTTTAGTGTTAGTATTTGAGTTTAGGCGGAGCTTCAAGGAGGGCTTGTCTCCTTGGAAGGATCTTTGGTAATTTACTATGAAGTTCTTTCCTTTATTCAAGTCTCATTATTTATATCGCAATGCATATGAACTAGAGTATAGTTACCCTCATGTTATATTCATATTGTGCCAACTAGAGTATAGTTAGTATAATGTGATAATTAACATGACTAACTTTAGGCTAATTGAATCATATTTTATTCTTGGAACGTGGTAGAACTAAGTTCGAGTGATGGTTCAGTGTACCTTCGGGTTTACCTTTACTCTTTTCGGTCGTCGTCCGTAGGGTCGAGTACCGCTGGGAGTTTAGGTAGTTCTCTATAAATGTAAGCATGGTGCTTAGGTCTATAGGGAATCATGGGAAATCTTAGGCATCCCACGGTAGTGAGGTAGGCGGCGAGGTGTGATAACTCTGTCCCGCCTTTGCACTCCTCCACGTCAGGGTGTTGGGTTGGAGTCTTATCAAGTGCAAATCGGGCCGGCGGATACCACCGGGGCATCTCCTCATCACTTTAACCCATCTCTACGTGGAACCATGAATGACGTATGTAGACTATAGTCTAACGCATTGGCGATATTAGAATAGCCAACTCAACATAGATTTTTCTTTTTTATGTTATTTTCTATTTATTCCTTCTAGTGCTCAAGAAGTGTGTGTGTCACCACTATCTCCAATATTATTATCACTTACCCCCGTATATGATTAGTGGCTATCCATACATACATTGTGGGCTATATCATCATCATATTAAATCTAAACTTTTGCCTTCCCATGGGAAAATATAAATGAACGATACCCGATTACTCACACGGGTGAAATGCTACGATGATAGATCCGCGTGCGCTTTGCGGGTTGACCCTTGCAATATTCAATTCATCTATCACTGACGTTCTCTTGGCGTTATCATTAATCATAATATCTATTCTTAGTGACGTGCTAAGAAATGCCAACAAGCATTTAAAGGCGCCATTCTTGGAGGATAAGTTTAAAATCTATTCGTAGTAATAACGTTAAGAAACGCCAACAAGCATTTACGGCGCGCCGTTGCGGGATGGGTTCTAAACCTTTGTTTTCTAGTAATTGCGCTAAGAAATGTCAACAAGGCGCGTGTCAATATACGGATGCTTGGCGATACAGGCGCTGTAACGATCCGCGTCCATTACGATCGCCGTTTATCGAGACGGTTTATAGCAAATGTGTCCGTACATATACGGTTGTTACGCAGCGATTGGACCGTATGCCCGTCGATCCGACGTTTGTATGAGTCGCGAGCGATTGGTAGTGGTATGTGTCGGTAACTAGAGTATCTCACCTACGAGACATTGGATAAAGATAAAAAGTTCTATATAATACATTTCCCAAAGCCGAATGTTCTTTTCACGACACTACGGTTACTTACGATTTATGGTACATTAGCATTCGTAAGGGAAGTCATAACCATGCTTGATCCAACCTGATTAGCAATCTCAAAGGGCGAGGAAGGCATCTATGCCGGCGTAGTTAATCTGATTCGTGACAAGCGAAGAAGTCCCCCATCGGTGGTGATCGATGAAGTCGCCCTTCTTACCTTCTTCTTCTTCCGGCGAGGAATGCGTAGAACCGCCGGCTAGAGTATCGGCCCGGGGAAGACACTACTGGTTACGCATTCTTGTACTCGTTAGCATCAAAGCGCGGGCACAATATGTTGTAAGTCGCGTGGATTGGAGGCGCGGACCCACATTCAACTTCAAGGCGTTCCACGTCCTTGCCTATGGCGCCCTAGTGAACACATGGCGCTCATCTTGAAAGTGGTTCAAAACACGGGGGTAACCGGCCCCCGACTGGTGCACTTGATATACAAGGCATCGATGGCCAACACCATTTGTAACGACATGATCTGAACTCCCTTTTGCCAAACTCGTTGGGAGGAAGAATCCTCCACTCGTCGAGGCCAGCGAGCATACACAGCTTTGTTGGACTTTTGGACCACGGTTACCTCGGTTCGTTGATGAAGTCCTCCACGGCCCCGTGGCGCCGCGTGGTTATTGTGTCGATGTGCAGGTATCTCGGCCGGCGGCGACCACATCTCGCGGCAAGTGCTTGCGGTCTCTGGGCATGGTGCTTTGCCGATTCTTTGTGAGATGACTCCATTTCTCGTGTTTTTGCCGAGGAAGAAACGGTGCGCTTCTTAAGTAGATGGGGTCTCAACGGCAGAGTTGCCGTTCGCAAATGGTTGCGTCGGTTGAGTTAGTCCGTTGGAACTTGTGAACAATCCATTAATCATTGTGGAAGTTTAAATGATGGACCGCGATTATCGCCTAGAAGTAAGCCCTCCTCTGCGCGGCCTCCACACGGTGGAGTTTGGCTCGTGCCCGGCGGCGATTGGAAGCGGCCGGCGGCGATAACGAACAGATCTCTAAAAGGCTGGCGAGGAAGATGAACATGAGTTTTTCTTTTTTTTTTGAAAGCAAGAACATGAGTTTTCTACTTCTCGTAATTTTTATTTTCTTTTCTTGTGGATCCTGTTTGTAAATGGGCCGGTGTAATGCGTTGAGATAAGTACATTTTCCTTCTCAAAAAAAAAATCGCGTTGTGCAACCGGTTTTTATTAAATTTGCTATGCGGGCATATGTATGTGTGGTTAACAAGTTGTACGATACAAGCTTCTAGTCATCATATATTTTCTCAAAATAACAACAACCGGTCATCGAGTTTGCATCATCACATTGTTTCAATACTACCCTAGCTAGTACATGATCACCAAAAGTAAGTCAAAGCTTCTAGTCATCATATATTTTCTCAAATCAGAACAACCGACCATCGAGTTTGCATCATGACATTGTTTTAATACTACCCTAGCTAGTAGTACATGATCACCAAAAAGTAAGTCAAGGCAACATAACATCAATCACATTATTTAGTGTGTTGTCGGGCATCGTAGGCATGCCACCACTGCTTGGTACTCAACACCGACCTCAACGGCTGGAAAGCGAGGCTATGCATCATGAGCCTCTCGTCTTCGCTCTCGGCCTTCCTCTTGATGAGATCCTCAACGGCCCAAACAACTTCAAAGAGCTTACGCATGAACATATATATGAGGGATCGGATGAGATCGTTCGGACAAAAAACAAGTCACAGTCATCAAATCACAAGCATCGTTCATATATTTGGTCATTGAGAAACTGGCGTAGTGAAATAAAGCATGCATGCATGCAAAGTGAACTATGCCAAAACTAGTGGCCGGAGAACTACCATTATATTCACGGATCTATGCCAAAACAGGGTGGCTAAAAGTGGTTTTCTCAATTTAAACAAAGCATGCATGTAAGTGAACTATGCCAAAAGCGGCAAAAACCTCTTTGGCGAGAACTACCATTCTCGGTATGCCAAAAGCAGTTGGCCTTGCCAAGCCAAAATGGGTTTTCTCAATTACGTCGCTATCTGGCGGGAAACTAGTAGTATAACGGAAACTCTTGGTATACTAATTAAGGCCTGTTTGGATCAAGAGGATTCTAAAATCCTTGAGAAAAAAATACGTGTACCTTCCAAACATACCCTAGATTCTAGAATCGATGGTCGAGGATTGTAAAAATCTAGAATCATGTGGCGTTGGAGTACTGCGCCAACGGCGATCTTGCTTCCATCTCCTTCGCTGGTCGCCTCCGGCTTCACGGCTCCTTGCCTCGGCAGCCGTGCCAGGGACTTCTCCTTCGCCCTCGCCTCGCCTCCGGTTCCACGGCTCCTTGCCTCAACGCGCCGGCTGCAGGGACTTCTCCTTCACCCTCGCCTCCGCCCGACTTTACGGCCGGAGGGCCGCCTGGACGGCGCCTCTTCCGGCGCGAGGAAGAAGGGACTCAACGGCCGCTTTCGGGGGCAAGGAAGGAGGACTCGGCGGCGATGTCGTTGAAGGCGGGAATCTGGGCATGTCCTCTTTCCTCCATCGCTTAAGCTCACGACGATACTCCTGCGTCACCGTCGCTAGGGTTTCCAAGTTACCCACTAGTGAGCGGGCGATTCCTCTTCCTCCCCACGAGGCGGCCCGGATGCCTTGCTTCTTGTACCCCAATGGAGGCGGCCGGGATGCCTTGCTTCTTGTACCCCAGTGGAGCGGCGGGACGCCCTTGTTGAACAACGGTGAAGTCCTCACCACCGTTTCCACACCGGACGAGGAACCGGGGGCCACCTCCCCGCATTCATCTTCGACGGCGCGGAGGGAGGAGAGGGCGGGGAGGAATAGAGGTGGCGGGCGCTTTGCGAGGGGAAGAGGCTAGGGGCGCGGGCGGCGGCGCCGTTGACGCTTTCTTGCGCACACGAGATAAATCGCAAGCGCACGGAATCGTTTGTAGCTTTCACCCGGAAATATTCGGGGTATCGTATTTTCCACGGGGAATGGATGTACTCTCTCTAACTAGTTTGCCCAAAGACACACCGCGACCAAAGATAGGGAGGATTAGCGAGAAGGATCCCTACACCTTTAATGTCTATGATTAGCCGGTCTCGTGTACTTGTTCACTTCGAGCACCGGCCCACGCCCATCCGGCAGGAGTTCGGCAATTAGGCGTACGACACGGCCCGAGCGTGGGGGATTTCAAGGGGACGGGACAAGGCTTGTCACGACCAAGCCGCCTACCCCTCAACCGTGGGATGCAAAAAAAGATAGAAAACCGCTAGCCCAAACACCACGTCTACGCTGGTGATTATCACTCCGGTGTTTGCCCGGGTTCCCGGGTCAAAGGGTTCCACCACTAGAGTCCCGCCCAAGGACGACTATCGATCCGCAAACAAGTAGATAAATCGTGGATAAACAAAAGACAATAAAGATTATCAGAACCGTGGAAGCTTACTTAGCCAAGATCCCAGTTAAGGAGCCAAGTGCGGATCCACCGAGGTACAAGGTTGGGGGAGACACACGACAAGTCGGCGCTTCCCCGCTCTTAGCCCTTCACATCTCTCCTCCGCCCGATCTCTCTACTACTAATGAGGGCCTAAGCCATTGGAGTGAAGGGGTAGAGTAGAGGGGAGAGCTCTCTTAGAGGAGAGGGAGAGACTCTTCCTTGGAATGGTGTGTGTTGAATGAGGGGAGAGAGCCTCCTTTTATAGGTAGAGGAGAGGGGCTCTTTGGAAGATTGCCATCCCCACATGGAAGAGCAAAAACCGACCTAGGAATACCTTCTAAATCTACCAAACCGACCATCCAACGTCGGTAGTGCCCGTTTGGAAGGTAATGAACCGCCTCCCATTTGGGCCCGAGCCGCCTCGGCCCGGTGCGGCCGCACAGTGGTGCTCGCGCACCCTGGGCCGGGGCGGCCTTCGAGCCAGCCCGTGGTGCGTTGTTGGGCTGAAAAAGTTGTAGGGCGGCGTTGGCTCGACCCGATTCTGCGCGTGTTTGGTCCATTTCTCCCTTGGGCTTGATGTTCTTTTAGCCGAATGCGCTTTCCCGGGGGGCGCCTTTTGGTATATTTTCCACTTGTTTCTTTTAGAAATCTGCACAATAATAATTTGGATACTACAAGTGGAAATATGTTAGTAATAAATGTATATGAGTATAAAAAGGTATAGTTTTACTCCCTTTATGGTAGTAAGTTGACGGGAAAAATATGTCGTTGGTGACCAGTCAACAAACTCCCCAAGCTTACCCCTTTGCGCATCCTCGAGGAAAAGATAAGTACTTGGTTGTTGATCGGGGGAGTTGCTACTATGCGATTATGTTTTTTCAAGTGCCGGGGTTATAATAAGATTTTCTACTAGAGTTTGAATAAAATGGCACATCTCTTTTTTTTTTCCACCCTTTATTACCTTTCATCGTAGCGGGGCTTTCTAGCTTTTCTCAAAGTCTTGGGCGGTTGCCGATAGAATGGTTATAACAAAATACTTATCATTCATCCTTTTGATCAACTTTCTATCCGGGATTTATTTATTTAGATATATTTTTTTTTTCCGAGAAAGTATGGGCTTTATTGCTATATATATTTTCTCTTTTTTTTTCTTTTTTTTTTTTTTTTTTTTTTTTTTGGAGAGGTGGGCTCTACTCGCCTAGACTTTCGTCTTTTATTTCCTCTCTTTTTTTTTAGAGATGTGGGCTCTACTCGCCCTCGGACACTTGTCCATTTTTCATCTCATTTTCCTTTCTTCTCTTTTTTTTAGCATAGCCCATATCTTTTCTCTTTTTTTTTTTTCAAAGTAGATTCCCGGATGTCAAGTCTCTCTTTTGGGCCGAAATCGTAGCAAATCCATTTGTACCATATCATACTTGCAACAACTTAGACTGGATAGAGCCTATGCAACCCACATGAATCGAGGTTTTTGAGGATGAGTTTTTAGAATTAGCCACTAAACCCAAACTTTAGAGAAATTCGAATTATAAACTAGGCACGGTAAAGCATAAGACAGAGCAACTATTCATCATTTCAACAAGGGAATAAATCTAAACATTTTCATATCTCATATGTATAGGAGTTTTTTTTTTTAGCATAACTCATCATTTTGTAAGATAGAGAATATAATCAAAATGTGAGATACACGTTACCTTTCTTGGAGTCCTCCCCAAGCTAGCTCTTTACTTACCTTTCATGGTCGTGCTAGCTTGTGCGCGCGTAATGATTTGAGTTTTAGAGGCTCCCCCAAGCTTGTCTTTTGATATCATCACAAAAAACAGGACCAAGAACTTGGGGTTGAAAGGTTTATCTCCTCTTCTCTCATTTCTCCTCATTCTTCTCTCCCCTTTCTTTTTATTATTGTTATGAAATGTGAGGGCGAGAGTTTTGCACAAAACCACCGGTTGAAGAGGAAGGAGTTAAATGGTAGTTGTTCGCCTCGTCCTTCTCCATCATGAATTGCTTGGTGTTCGTGCATTTGTGTTGGGGAGATCTCGGATGGGTGTGCTTGTATGCCTGAGAGAGCTCCCCACACTTATTCTTGTACTGTTTTTATTCAAAACAAGAAAACAAAACAAAAGAACAAAACACATGGCTCTATCGGCATGAACACCGTGGAGCCTTTATTGTGAAGACTTTATTTTATTTTATTTTATTTTATTTTATTTTATTTTATTTTATTCGTTTGTTCACCACAACGTTACTCAAGCAAGGCTAACATAAGGAAGCAAAGTGTAAGCATAGCCTTGATTTATCTCCAAATCGAAGATACTTCCAAAGATCATGACAACAAAACTCTAAGTTCATTAACCTAGCTCGACACCATGTCAAAGTTTGATTAAAGGAGATCATTTTACCCTAAGCACCATGCTTAATGTAGAAGACCTTTGGATGCATTACTCAATAAATGCACCCAAACTCAAAGCATAAATCATGGCAAGGGAAGCATGGCGTTTAATTTCATGGAGACAAGAATGAGTGAATTAGTTAGTGAACGTTTATTTCCTTTGCATACCGGATGTACTTACCGGCAACAATTTTTGGATGAAGCAATGGAGTTGTTGCTTTGGGTTTTAACGTGATGGTTACATGTCGGTGCACCTCAAGGTTAGGCCACACGCACGTGCG
Source organism: Hyparrhenia diplandra (assembly GCA_015847255.1). Classification (NCBI taxonomy): domain Eukaryota; kingdom Viridiplantae; phylum Streptophyta; class Magnoliopsida; order Poales; family Poaceae; genus Hyparrhenia; species Hyparrhenia diplandra. Next base: position 41,964 of record JADLZK010004889.1, on the reverse strand, counting down.
TGTGTATGGGCCATGGGTCTTGATGGTAACCGCAAAGGATGAGAGACGAACCCTTCTTGCTTGTGGAAGCAATAATGGGTGGAGTTAAGCGAAGACTTTGGTATGTATCTTGACCATGCGAGGCCAACTGCTCCTCTCTTATATATTTTTTTTTTTATATATATATATATATATATATATTTTTCAACAACACTCTCTCTTTTTTTTTCTATATTCTCTCTTTCTTTTTTTATAATTCTTTTGTTTTTTTTTTTTCAGCAAGGCAGGTGACATTATTTTTTTATGACGCCTTGGTGTTTGGAACTTGAGGTTTCACCATCTTTCCCCCACACTTGGACTTACGTTGCAAAAGTCAAGTGTGTAAAGTCCGTCTCCTTTTGAGCGTGTTCCATCATCCATGAGCATCAATTTTTTTTTTTTTTTTTTTATGATGATGTCGGCCCCATGTTTTCAAGCATCGCATGCCTCTCCACCCTGAAATGGTTAGCGACAAGAATACCCGAAGGTGCATACAAACTTGATAACACGCTCTTGCTTTATTAATAAGAACAAAGGGAAACCCCCTTTTTTTAGAACAAGAGAGATTTATTCATTCATCTTTTTTTTTCCGGGTTATCTCCCGTAAGTGCTTTCTTTACGATTAGTAAAAGCTTGACCATGGGAAATCATCTTGCGACTATGAAAGGTGGTGAAGTTTCCACCTCACCACTAAGAAGTTAACGTTACGCTTGAGTCGCAAGGTTAAAGCCATCGTGCCACTACGATATCGACAAAACTTGTGATACACGAAGACATCCACAACCATCCTCTTGAAAAGTTTGTGGACATGGATTAAGAGAAGGTTGGGGTCCTCGTAGGGGCACGTGGTGAGAAGCAAGACAACCCTAGAGATCCAAAGAGGTGAGCATGTATCATGAGAAGTTTGAATGAAAACTTCGACATGCTCAATAGCGGGTTCATGCTTGGTCTCAAGAGTTGTTGCTTCATGCATGTCCATGGCACTTGAGTTCTTATCCTTAAAAGATATGTCATGAAGAACGAAGCGTTGAATCTCGATCATTGTCAAGAGCAACGTTTTGTTGGCCGGAAGGGACATGTCTTGTGTTCGAGTGAGGGCGACGGGTGTTTCGTTTCACTAAGATGCGTAAACAACTTAGGTGAATCGGATGGAGTTGTGAACTTTGCCTCCTCGAACGTTTTTTGGTTGGGAAGATGCTTCGCCTTTGAGATTTCTAGGTGAGAGGCACAAGCATTCCTTCCCAACTTTCATCATGGCTCTCCTCTATAGGTTTTCATGAAAAATCTTTTCAAGAGGGTAGCCTATGAGAAGATCAAAGTCGAGGATGGGATAGAAGTCTAAGTGAACCTTGATTCCATGAATTTTCATTGGCACGACCCTAGCAATACCACAACATGCAAAGATGAGTCCGAATTGACCCTTGAAGAGTCTATCGGTCGAGGCTAGCGCATATTACCCAAAAGGGTTTCCACAAGATATTGTGACATGATATTCGCCTCTGTTGTGGGGTTGTGTAGGGCATCTAAGGAATTTCCTCGTAATGAACAAGGTATGGTCGTGGAAGGTGAAAGAATGCGAATTGCTTCCGGAAGAACGTTTCACCTCCATTAACCATTCTTTTGAAGGTTTCATGTTAGAGGAAGATTCCTTAGCTGAAGCTGCGGCTCCATTTGCTCCATTCATACCATAGAAGGTTCAAAGGTTCTCCCATGATCCTCGAATTTGATCGGGAACTCCGAGAAGGATAAAGCATCCCTTCCTTCGGTGTTCGTGGGTTCGGGTGAGGGTTCAACGGTCGGTTCTATTGGTGATACGTGGTATGGTTCGACCGATGAGGGCTCCTCAAAACTTGACATGCCCTTGTTGTGGAGGGGAGTAGGTTCTACAGCGGGAGAAGCATGCTTCTCTAGGATGTGATCAAGGATTTTCCTCTGTTCCGTTGTGTAGGTTTGCGTGAAAACGACCCTCCGTGGTCATGTCAAGGCATAGGGCAGCGTCTATGTCAAGACCCGAACAAAAGATATGCAAAAAGCACACTATCGGGTAATGACAACTCGGGCTAGCATGTATCAACATTGTAAACCCGCCCAGTGCACCTATGGACTCCTTCTCATCATCCCGCCGAATTCGAGGATTGTCCTTGGTAGGGTGTTGATGGGAAGAAATGCTAGACAAAAATTGTCTTTGAGTTCTTTCCAATCCCCATTCAAACTTCCTCGACATTAGTGTACCATTGTTCTCGCTCTCCCTAAGAGGGAAAAACGGAAACAACGTCCACATAATATTTTCTTGTGTCGTGCGGGGAATGCTTAGGCACGCACATATTTCCTCGAAAACTTCGTAGATGGCTACATGGGTTTTTCGGTGTGGTAGCCAAAGAAAGGGTCCGAACAATGGATTTTAAATATGGATGAAGTTCGTAGCCGGATGAAAGTTTTGGTTTTGAAAAGAATGTGGCTCTATGAACTCCTCCTTTGAAGCGAAAGATTTTGAAATTGATTTGATGGCTTCATTTTAGTAAAAAGAAAATAAATAACTATTTTGGTTTTTTTAAGGATAAATACGAGGACTCACTAAGTTCAAAGATAATAGCAACCGTTCCCCGACACACGCGCCCGAAAAGCTTGTTGGCGTTTCTTAACGCATACACGGATAAATCCATGGCGCACGGAATCGTCGTTGTAGCTTTCACCCGAAATATTCGGGGTATCGTATTTTCCACGAGGAACGGATGTACTCTCTCCTAACTAGTTTGCCCAAGGACACACACACGACCAAAGATGGGGAGGATTAGCGAGAAGGATCCCTACACCTTTAATGTCTATGATTAGCCAGTCTCGAGCTACTTGTTCACCGGGGCACCGGCCCACGCCCATCCATCGGCAGAATCGGCAATTAGCTCTGACAGTGACGAGCGTGGGGGATTTCAAGGGACGGACAAGGCTTGTCACGACCAAGCCGCCTACCCCCTCAACCGTGGGATGCAAAAAAGATAGAAAACCGCTAGCCCAAACACCACGTCTCGCTAGTGATTATCACTCCGGTGTTTGCCGGGTTCCCCTGGTCAAAGGGTTCCACCACTAGAGTCCCACCGAAGGGCGACTATCGATCCCGCAAACAAGTAGATAAATCGTGGATAAACAAAAGACAATAAAGATTATCGAAACCGTGGAAGCTTACTTAGCCAAGATCCCGCAAGGAGCCAAGTCCGGATCCACCGAGGTACAAGGTTGGGGAGACACCGACAAGTCCGGGCGCTTCCCGCTCTCGACCCTTCACATCTCTCCTCCGCCAATCTCTCTACTACTAATGAGGGCCTAAGCCCATTGGGTGAAGGGGGTAGAGTAGAGGGGGAGAGCTCTCTTAGAGGAGAGGAGAGACTCTTCCTTGGAATGGTGTGTGTTGAATGAGGGGGAGAGAGCCTCCTTTTATAGGTAGAGGAGAGGGGGGGCTCTTTGGAAGATTGCCATCCCCACATGGAAGGAGCAAAACCGACCTAGGAATACCTTCTAAATCTGCCAAACCCGACCATCCAACGTCGGTAGTGCCGTTTTGGAAGGTAATGAACCGCCTCCCCGAAGGTTGGGCCCGAAGCCGCCTCGGCCCGGGAGGTGCGGCCGCACAGGTGGTGCGGCGGCACCCCTCTTTGGGGCGGCCTGGCTTCGGGCCGGCGGTGGCGTTGTTGGGCTGAAAAGTTGTAGGGCGGCGTTGGCTCGGCCCGGTTCTGCGTGTTTGGTCCATTTCTCCCTTAGGCTTGATGTTCTTCAAGAATGCGCTTTCGGGGAGGCGCCTTTTGGTATATTTTCCACTTGTTTCTTTTAGAAATCTGCACAATAATAATTTGGATACTACAAGTGAAAATATGTTAGTAATAAATGTATATGAGTATAAAAGGTATAGTTTTACTCCCTTTATGGTAGTAAGTTGAAGGAAAAATATGTCGTTGGTGACCGTCAACAACGACGGGGAAGGCTCTGTGCGGAGAGCGAGTGGAGAGGCGGAGTGAAGGAGCCGAAGCAAAGATAGGCGACGAATGACGATATATATATATATATATATATATATATATATATATATATATATATATATATATATATATATATATATATATATATATATATATATATATATATATATATATACACACACACTAGTGCTAGGAGCGCGCTTGCTTGCCTGTGGAAACAATGTAATCGATAGGTGTGTAATGGCACTAAGAGTCCGATATCCATAGTTCTTGTTCTTGCATAAAATGAACTTCTTGGTTTGTGATAGAGCTGGGTGCCACCAAGCATTGGTATTATGCATACATAAAAAAATACAAACCGTGATCGCTAGGGTCCCGAAACGCCCGAGCGCAACTATCATACAAAAGGGCTAAGTCGGGTTTCACCTCAACACATCATGTTTTTGGGCACACCACATGCGCATGATGATACAGCATTTTTGTTCTTGCATAACTTAGATCTAGCGAACCACTACGGTGATAAAGTCATGCGGGCATGAAATCATTGCAACTCCATTTGGTATTAATCTTTGGGATGGATATGACCAACTTGATACAAAATATAATACATTACGAGGATACATTGATCTCGATAAAGCAAACAATATACCATTGTTCATATTCATGGGGCATCCCTCACACATGACAACTCGATGCAAAAAAAACAATCTCTTCGGTTTAGGGGCGTGTTAGGTAGTAGTCGTGAAGATGAAGCAAGTGTCGCTAAGCGGCACGTAATCAAGTCCATGAAAAACAAATCTAGGGCCCAAATTTTCTTTACATTGCATACAAAAAAGTAGACCATGAAGCATCCCACACCCACATAACCCGATGCGCAAAGTTCACAAATGGAGAAGAAAACACTTCCAAAGGGATTTTTAGCTCTCTCTTTTTACCATCTTGCATTGCACGAGCCATTTTTCTCAAGTACCAAACAAACGGATCTACCCGCATAGAACCAAATTAAAAGTATGTTATAAATGGTAGAGAATGTAGGCTGCCATAGAACATTACAATTCTCGAATTAGTATGTAAATAATTTTCATCTTAACATGCATGATGCATCACCGGGTGATGTAAAACAAGAAAGGCATGTATGCAACAATAGAATTAAATATAGCTATTTGTGTCCCGTGCGCCGTGAAACACAAGATTCTATTTTACAACTACGGAATGCGCAGACAACACAAACACAAGCAAGCGGGATCGGCTCACCAAAATTATCGATTCAGTTGGAAATAAATGGGATAAAAATGGTTTGACTACCTCTAGAGAAGACATGTAACTAACACATGGATACGATATATATGTGAAAAGCTAATTCTCGCAAATATACGCTGGGCAACAGAGAGGTTCAACCATATGGCTTTTGCCTTCTTTCTTTGTGAATCTAATGCTCACAAATTGCTATAAAGGAAAGCCACCGCGAGTAAAAAACAGATGTCTTAAAATTGAGGACCTAGTGTAATGCAAAGTATACCCGGACACATAGTTTTCTATGCAACACCTAATATTGTCGGGTTCCGACAAATTTCCATGTATGTAAATCATTATTATGTATGAAGTATAGCAAAATAAACTTATAATAGGCATTGTGCTATTAAACCCACTTCTTCTTTGCTATAGTTAACCTACCTTGCTACTATTCCATCTCTATACCCTTAAATTGTTTCCTCATTTTTGTTTACATCTCTATACCCTTAAATTGTTTCCCTCGTATTTTTTTATCGTTATTGAAAAAGAAATTATGTAACCATACTTACTCGGTTAGAAGGCCATCTTGTGTGTGGGCCGGGTCCGTTACCTGGGCCGACCGGGTGAGAGACAAAACAAAAGACATTGGACATGAGAAGAAATTTTGCTACGTGTGTAAATAGAGGGCGAGTCCTTTAATTGAATGGACTTTTTTTTTTTTGTCCCGATTACCTACATGTCACTATAAGGCGAAGTCCTTATTTGAATGGATCTCCATTGGACAAAGGTACCGCATGTAGAGGTAGAGCATGCATAGTTGTCTACAATGCGTGGTGGAAACATATTGGAACACCACGTAAGTGGCGTAAGCAAGCATGGTACTATTTTATATATAGCCGGATAACATATATGATATGATAAGAACTGAAAGCGGTATTACAAATTCAGGATGGATGCAAACAAAGGCGAATGTCGGACAAATTTCAGATCGAGTACATAGTTGTTTACATGCATGAAGAAGTGCACCATTGAGTAGATATCAACGTCTTGCATACCTTCAATATCCGTACAACATTCGATATTGCTTTGTTTCACATCTCGCGCACCGAGAAAGGCAAGCCCGGGGGTGGATTCACTTCAAGCTCGTCCGATACGCTCTGCTGGATTCAAGAAGCGTGGCCGCCGCTGCCTCTTCACGGCAAGATGCCACATACAATGTGGAAATACAAATTCTTCTTCATCGGATCCGTTTTTGTCTACATTTTTTTGTCTTGGCTCATATCGATTGTTTAGTTGTTTAAAAATTTTTAAGATAACTCACCCGTTGCCTTTGGATGAAGAAGGCCAACGTAGAGGCGGAGAATGAGCTCCAAGCAAGCGAACTAGTACGAAAACCGGGAGCGCACACCGTGGTTTGCCAAAGCTCATGAATGAACACGCCATAGTGGTTGCCAAGCTCAACCGGGATGAGCCGATGAGGCGTTTACCAAAGAAGATGTGGACATTTTCTTCGGCCTCCTCCCCATCCTTTTATAATCTCCCCGCGTAGGTCTTTGTGTTTTGTACCTAGGTGTCCTAGGATGAATCGGGAAAAGGTATAAGACAACAAAAAATTATTGAGCAATGTTGTACAAGCTTATAGATAGCACGAGTCACATAGATATGCAGGACAAAACAAAACCTTTTAGAGCCATTCAAAAAACCTTCAAAAAAAGGAAGGATAATGCACTTTTACAATCTAGATTTCGGTGCTTACCCAAGAAGATGTGCTTCTCTTGCAACATCTTTTTTTTCGGCCTCCAAGAGAACAACACCAAGAGATGAAGCGGCCGAACGCCGCGATAAACGCCTGCTTCACTTTGCCGCTCCCCGCCCGGTCGGGATCCCCTTTGTCGAAGTCAAGATGATGGCGCCGACCTCGCCGTGGCCGCCACCGAGGCCCCCCCCGAAGGACCCCGGATCTGCAACCACCCGAACAAAAACTTTTGTATTTGTTGTTTCTAGAACCACAGGAAAACCAAATCTAGCTAAATGGATGTGATAAAAGAGGTGCACCCGGATGGAGACGAAGGCGAGAGGCGAGGCGCACACCTGTGTCGGACCGCTCTCTACTCTTGTTTGGTTCTCAAAAGAGTTTGGAAGTGAGCGTAAGAGGGAGAAGAGTAGTACTACTACTAGTATAGTTGGAGTATGGGAGAAGGAAAAGGCCGGAGAGACTGGCGAGAGAAACAGAGAGAGACAATATGTGTACTAGTAGTAGTACTATCGCAAAGTGTTCGAACACCATATGGCCCCATGGGCACCCGCCGGTTAATAATGTACTCCATGGCCCCATGGTTTTTTGCATCTTACTCTCCATACTAGTACTTCAAATTTCAAATGTTAACTCTTCAAATATTTGAAATTCAACTTTCAAATAATATCCACCAAACGTGACAAAAGTAGTACTCCGTTTCAAATTATAGTTCGTTTGACTTTTTTACCTCAAGTTTGACCACTCGCCTTATTCAAAAATTTGTGCAAAAACAAATCAAGTTTAAGTCATTCTTAAAGAACATTTGATAATAAAGCATGCCACAACAAAAGAAGTGATATTTTGCATAAAATTTTGAATAAGACGAGTGGTCAAAGTTAGGGTTGAAAAAGTAAAACGACCTACAATTTGGAATGGATTAGCGAGAAGAATACAAAGAGCTTGACACATCATTATTTTACAAAATCATAGAAAGAAAAATCATCACATTTGGAGTTACGATGAGGGAGAAAGACCGCCACAAGTTGTAACCATAGATTATAATAAAAAAGAAAAAGAAAAATTAGGGTTCTTGAGCCCCTGGAGGTCTTCGACATGGCGGCACACCGCGTCTGCAGATGTCACAACAGAGATGAGGCCTCTAGCGGCGGGAGGACCACCACCGTGATCCCCGAGAACCAAGCGTTCCTATCTTTGCTATCTGGATGAGCGGGTTTAGGCGGTGCCGAGTTTGGCGCGACGGTGGCGGGCGAACGCAGCGGAGCGGGAGCGACACCCGGCCGACGAGGACTGGCGAGGTTAAATGGACGAGATGGAAAGCATTAGAAAACGTGTAGACGCTCAAGACTCTCGAGGCGATGTAGGGACGGTCCGAGAAGGGTTGCAGGTGGAGAACCATTGAACGCGGGGCGGCGTGAACGGCGACACGGCAGCGTTCCAAAGGCGCCCGTCAACGGCACGAGCATAACCGTCAAGCCGGCGAGCCTCCGAGGTGGCAAGGTAAAAAAGAAGGGAGAGTTGAACGGGAGGCGGCTAGCTGGCTAGCAACGGCCGAGGTGCTCGCGTGACCATGGCTGCATGGTCGGCGGGCGGCGGTCATCGCAAACACCATCGCAAACATGAATGAATATAACATGAATTACCACATAATCATCCATCACGCACCAAAAGTAAGATATATCACATAATGCAATGCATGGGTGCATTGTCATCATCATCAACATATACATAGATTCATGCAAGTCCACTCGCTACTCATGCCCACCACCACAGCTTTGTGCTTGCACAAACAACCTCCTACACTCGCCGCGGATCCTACACCTCGTTGCGGTCAGGAGTGCTGCTGCCATGCTCCCCCCACCCACGGGGTTCATGGCGCCGCCGTTCCTTCTCTTCGCGACCGATGCCCGATCATGGCGAGGCGCCGGTTTGGCCGGAGGAGGGAAGATGCGGCCCTCCGCATGGGGCACCACCAGGTCGTCGTGCAAGACTGCCCTTTACTTTCCGGCGAGCATTGCACGATTCTCGGTCCTCCGGGAGCCATCGCCGCCGCCCGTGTCGCGCTCCACCTCCCCGCAACACCTCTCGGGCATGGTCATCATCAGCGGCGTTCCGCTGTGGGCGCAGAGCGTGCACATACCGAAAGGAAGTTCATGCCTCGAGTTGGCGGCTTGTTCCAGCAAGTCGGCGGCGGCGAGACGGTGCCACGGCCTTCCCGCGAACCGCGAGACATGCACGCTTTGAAACACGCCTCCGTGTTGCGAACATGGCGAGTCGGTGACGAGACTCAGCGAAACTAGCGCCGAGTAGTGGGCGCCCCCGGTTAAATGCGCGGTCGGCAAGAGGTCCAGTGATGGATGCTCCTGGCCCACTATGGCGAGGCGGCACGCCCTCACCGTGCCGGGAAAGGTGGCCCTTAGATTCATGAGGCCCTCCATAGGATGCTGCGCATGGACATGGCGATGCGGGAGCGCTATGTGCTCAAGCACCTCTGCGGAAGGTTCTCCATGGCTCGGGCGAAGTGGGCATGGTTTCGCGGATCTCGGACTGGCGCTCTTGATCAGGGAAAAGGAAGATGAACGATTCGCTCCATCAAATTAGTAAGCGTAAAAATGCGGGTTTTTAGTAGTAGTACTAGTATGAGTGGTGCGCGTTTTTAACAAAAAAGTAAAAGCAGTAAGAATACAATAGCTTGACATACTATGATTTTAAAAAAATTTTAGTAAGAAAAACCATCACATTTGGAGTTACTATGAGGGAGAAAGACTAGTCACAAGTCTTGGCCACGTTTAAAAAAAAAAATCAGATTAAAAGCGCTTATATAATGCGGCGCGTGCGTGTTTCGAAATTAGTAATCGGACTTACTCCTCCGTGACACGTGCTGGTCATATCCACAAAATTTGCAATGAATGCGAATCCTTTGTGTATCCTACACGCGGTGTAGACCGCGAGGCGTCATCGATTGGGCGGACGATCGAGACTCCCTTTTCGGGGCGGTCTGCCCGATTTCGTTTTCGCGAAATTTTCAGCGCCCGAGCTTTTGCGAAATTGAAAAACCCCGCCTCCCCCTTCACGGGCGATTCATTTCATTCTTCATCCCCTCACGAGGCGATTCATTTCATTCCTCGTCCTCCTCCTCCCGCAGGCGATTCTTGGGGTTCTGGGCTCATCCTCATGCGCCGTCACCGCCACCGCCGACTGGGTCCGCGCCATTCAAGCCGGCGCCGCCCCGCCCACGACCACCTTCTCCGACGGCTTCTTCCTCCCACCGGCGATTCTACGGTTTGATATGTAGCCCATCAATCTTGTCACGTACCTCTTTTCTGAACTACATTTTTTTTGTGATCTGCACCTTTCTCATAGGAAACGCAACCGAACATGCCCTAAATGAATGTTGCCAAACAAATCGTTTTGTTTATATTCCTCTATTTGTGAACTTTTTTTTTTTTTTGGTAATCTGTGCCTCTATGGATTGTGTAGTCCCTCATAGACCGCTCTATTACAAATTTGAATCTGTATAATTATCCTCACATGGATATTTTTGAGTTGTAGGTACTAAACTTGACACCGACTGCTACTATAACTATAATGAACTGTTACTAAACTACAGTTTGTTTGTATCCCTCTTCTCTGAAGTACTTTTTTTTGTTCTCCGCCTTTGGTTTGTGTAGTCCTCATAAACCGCCTATTGCAAAATTGAACTGTATAATTCAATCGTCACATGGATATTTTGAGTTGTACGCACGTAAATTGACACATAACTGTTGCGTTTCCTAAGCGCAAGTGCCAAAAAGGCAAGAGCACTGGGAACCACAGGTTGACTCCCCACAACGACTTCACGGAATTGTTACATTCCAGCTACCATCGCCACGGGATGTCGGGTGGCATTCTCAGAAGCATTTACTGAACAAGTCATAAGCGCATCGGAAATACCGTTGTAGCATTTCACCCCGGAGATATTCGGGTATCGTTTATTTATATTTTCCCAAAAGGAAGGCATGGTGTAGGACTCTAGCAGGGGGCATGAACAAGACAACATGTCTATGCGATTGACCAATACTCAATCTGGGGGTAAGTCATGATAGTTTAAGATAGTGTGACACACACTTGGGCCAACCTCAAGGATAAAAAGGAAAATAAAGAATAAAGAATATTCCTAAAGCGGAGCAGGCATTCTAAAGTAGCCGTGCAAAAGAACCAGTTAATAATCATGCAAACATAGATGACTAGAGTTTTAGGGGTGAGAGTGAGATGGATGGGGAGACCTCCCCGAGCATCCGCCGAAGGAAGGCATTTAACTCCTACGGCACAAAGACACGAACGTGGGGGATTTCAAGGGGACGGACAAGGCTTGTCACGACCAAACCGCCTACCCCCCCAACCGTGGCATGCACTCATATTCGAAGGATACCCGGCATCCGCACACCACGCCCCGCATACTAGGACACTACTCATGTCCCCATGGCCCCCACCCTACGGATGGATCGGAATAAGACACGAGCAAGCCCTCGAAGGACACAACGAACCGCCACCTCAAGACAACTCTTACTCTACTCAAATACATGGCATGAATGGTTAGGCCCTAAGTTCTATATGACTAAACACGACATAGGAACTATAATCTAGTTCTTCTATCATGATTGTATGTCGAGAACAACATGTCAAGAATATAACATGTAAATACTCTAGCTCTATTGCACAAGCATATGAGATCAAGACTTGAGGATAAACCATAAAATGTATTCATACGAATATTCCTTCTCCCAAGTACAAGCTCTCCAATGAAGCTTAGCCTTGCTCCAAATACTACTAAAGACTAAAAGAACTAGAGAAGTGGAGGGGTAGAGAGGAGAGGAGTAGAGAGGAGAGGAGAAGAAGAGTAGAAAGTGAGGAGGCTCCAAATGGTGTGTGTTGAGAGAGGGAGAGAGGGGGCCTACTTATACACTTGGAGGAGGGGCCTAAGTGCTAAATTACACTAAACCCGACTGCAAACCTTCCTTGTGTGTGTAAAAAAACCGACCAACTCAGGCGGAAACCCCCGTTTGGAAGGTGCACGAACCGCCTCCCCCAGGTCGGGCGAAAATCGCCTCGGGGAGGGTGCGGCCGCACCATTCTTGTACCAGCACCCCCTCGGCTCCGGCCCCGGTCTTGGTGGGTGTCGCCACCCCGAAAAGTTGTGGGCGGGCTTTGCTCGGCCCGTTTTGATGTTTTGGGTCGATTTGCTCTCGGGCTTGAGTTTTGCAATAATGCGCTTCCCCGAAGGCGATTTTGGTCGATTTTTTTTCACTTGCTTTTATTATAAATCAGCAAAATAAAATACAAGATACTACAAGTGGAATTTATTAGTGATAAATGCATATGAGTATAAAAAGGTTTAATTTTACTCCCTTTATGATAGTAAGTTGACGGAAAAATATGTCGTTGGTTCACCGGTCAACAATAAGCGCTATTATAATGTTGCTATCTTGTCTTACAAAAAATGTTCCTACTAAATGAACCGTTACTAAACTATAGTTTGTTTATATCCCTCTATTCCCGAAAGTACATTTTTTTTTTGTGATCTATGCCTCTCGTGGATTGTGTAGTCCTCATAGACACGCCTATTACGGATTGAGCGTATAAATATTAGGCGGGTCATCCGGCCGGTCGGTGTGAAAGGGAGGGTCGGGACCATCACAAAGTGGCCGAAAGAATAAGATAGTTGTGACGAGCTCACTTGGACGGGTTTCCCACTACTAAGGAGGGCAAGCTAAGAATGAGGAGACTTCTTGTGCGATTGCTAGACAAAGGGTCCCCTTGCTCACATGTTCGGTCTGTTCCTTAAGTCCTCAAGTCAAGAAAGAATTATTTGAGGAGTGTGTCCAGAATTCATTGGAGTTGGAGTGTCCATTGAGCTCAAAGGACAAAGCATTTAAATGGGTGGCGGTGGTAGGAAAAAGTTTTAGGACCCACAAAAAGCGATCTAGTCTTAATTACGTCAACAAGGGGAGGGATGCCACGATTGAAGCACCCATACATCCCCAAGGAGGATTGGGCGACTTTTGTTCAAGCGAATCGGGGAAGAGGCAATGGCAAAAAGTCGAGATGCAAGGAGCTTAGGCGGAGGAAATCCGTATAACCACCGCCTCGGACAAGAGGTTATGAAGCAATGTCCGAAAGGTGGGCGGGGAGGACCGGGGGACTTAGTCGACAAAGGAATCCGTAATCCTTGGGACCGAATATCCTAAGGTCCGCGCTACGGCTTTTTGCGTGGGCCCAGCCCAATTGAATTGTTAGGTGAGGGCTCAAATTGTTTGGAGCGATAGGCGGCCTTCGGGCTTTAGGTGAGTGTTGGCGGTCACTAACGATGCATTTTAACGTCAACAGGATCACCTCCCGAGCCCAATTGGTAGAGCATGAGGGATCCTGTCCCTTACATAGGGATCATCTTTAGAGGTGATCCATCCGTCTTGAGGCCGTTCCAACGCCATCTAGACGTCATTTAGCACCGAAATTACGTTTCAAGAGCCCGTAGGATCCGTTACTAAATTTTTCGGTTCTTACATGGATGGATCACCTCCTAAGTGAGGAATCGGTTTCTGCGTCATAGGACCATATTTCGCAGGCTGATCCATCCGTTCGAGGTCATTTCGCTACCATCCGGACGTCCTTAGCGGTAGTGCGTTCCTTAAACGTGTGGGATCCGCAATAAATATTACGGTTCTAAAATGTATGGATCACCTCGAGCCCGATTGGTAGAGCATGAGGACTCGGTGTCCTTGACATAGGACCATCTTTAGGAGGTGATCCATCCGTCTTGAGGCTGTTCCAACGCCATCCGGGCGTCATTTAGCACCAAAATTACGTTTCATGAGCCCGTAGGATCCGTACTAAATTTTACGGTTCTTACATGGATGGATCACCTCCTAAGACCGATTGATAGAGCATGAGGAAATCGGTGTGCCTCATCATAGGACCAAATTTTGGAGCTGATCCATCCGTTAGAGGTCATTTCGCTCTTGTCCGGACGTCCTTCTGCGGAAATTGCGTTCCTTAAACGTGTAGGATCCGCAATAAATATTACGGTTCTAAAATGTATGGATCACCTCTTGAGCCCGATTGGTAGGGCATGAGGACTTGGTGTCGACATAGGACCATCTTTAGGAGGTGACCCATCCATCTTGAGGCCGTTCCAACGCCATCTGGACGTCATTTAGCTCCAGAATTACGTTTCATGAGCCTGTAGGATCCGTACTAAATTTTACGGTTCTTACATGGATGGATCACCTCCTAAGACCGATTGATAGAGCATGAGGAATCGGTGTCCCCGTCATAGGACCATATTTCGAGCTAATCCATCCATTAAAGGTCGTTTCGCTACCATCCGGACGTCCTTCCGTGAAAATTGCGTTCCTTAAATGTGTAGGATCCATGATAAATATTACGGTTCTAAAATGTATGGATCACCTCCTCGAGCCCGATTGGTAGAGCATGAGGACTCGGTGTCCCTTGACATAGGACCATCTTTAGGAGGTGATCCATCCATCTTGAGGCCGTTCCAACGCCATCTGGACGTCATTTAGCACCAAAATTACGTTTCATGAGCCTGTAGGATCCGTACTAAATTTTACGGTTCTTACATGGATGGATCACCTCCTAAGACCGATTGATTGAGCATGAGGAATCGGTGTCCTCGTCATAGGACCAAATTTGAGCCGATCCATCCGTTTCCGAGGTCATTTTTCGCTACCATCCGGGCGCCCTTCGCTGCCGAAATTGCCGTTCCTTAAACGTGTAGGATCCGTAGTAAATATTACGGTTCTAAAATGTTGGATCACCTCCTCGAGCCCGATTGGTAGAGCATGAGGACTCGGTGTCCCTTGACATAGGACCATCTTTAGGAGGTGATCCATCCGTCTTGAGGCCGTTCCAACGCCATCTAGGGCGTCATTTAGCACCAAAATTACGTTTCATGAGCCAGCCAGGATCCGTACTAAATTTTACGTTTCTTACATGGATGGATCACCTCCTAAGACCGATTGATAGAGCATGAGGAATCGGTGTCCCTCGTCATAGGACCATATTTCAAAGCTGATCCATCCATTACGAGGTCATTTAAGCTCTTGTCCCGACGTCCTTCGCAGCGGCCCATTGCGTTCCTTAAACGTGTAGGGTCCGCGATAAATATTACGGTTCTAAAATGTATGGATCACCTCCCGAGCCCGATTGGTAGGGCATGAGGACTTCGGTGTCCCTGACATAGGACCATCTTTAGGAGGTGAGCCATCCGTCTTGAGGCCGTTCCAACGCCATCTGGGCGTCATTTAGCACCGAAATTACGTTTTATGAGCACGTAGGATCCGTACTAAATTTTACGGTTCTTAGATGGATGGATCACCTCCTAAGACCGATTGATAGAGCATGAGGAATCGGTGTCCCTCGTCATAGGACCATATTTCGAGCTAATCCATCCGTTTAAAGGTCGTTTTCGCTACCATCCTGACGTCCTTCGCAAAGAAATTGCGTTCCTTAAACATGTAGGATCCGATAAATATTACGGTTCTAAAATGTATGGATCACCTCCCGAGCCCAATTGGTAGAGCATGAGGACTCGGTGTCCCTTGACATAGGACCATCTTTAGGAGGTGATCCATCCATCTTGAGGCCTTTCCAATGCCATTTGGGCGTCATTTAGCACCAAAATTACGTTTCATGAGCCCGTAGGATCCGTACTAAATTTTACGGTTCTTACATGGATGGATCACCTCCTAAGACCGATTGATTGAGCATGAGGAATCGGTGTCCCTTGTCATAGGACCATATTTCGAAGGCGATCCATCCGTTACGAGGTCATTTTCGCTACCATCCTGACGTCCTTCTGGCGGTGAAATTGCGTTCCTTAAACGTGTAGGATCCGTAGTGAATATTACGGTTCTAAAATGTTGGATCACCTCCCCGAGCCCGATTGGTAGAGCATGAGGACTCGGTGTCCCTTGACATAGGACCATCTTTAGGAGGTGATCCATCCATCTTGAGGCCGTTCCCACGCCATCTAGGGCGTCATTTAGCACCAAAATTACGTTTCATGAGCCCGTAGGGATCCGTACTAAATTTTACGGTTCTTACATGGATGGATCACCTCCTAAGACCGATTGATAGAGCATGAGGAATATGTGTCCCTCGTCATAGGACCATATTTCGGAGAGCAGATCCATCCATTTTCGAGGTCGGTTTCGCTACCATCCTGGATGTCCTTCAAGTAAATTGCGTTCCTTAAACGTGTAGGATCCGCGAAAAATATTACGGTTCTAAAATGTATGGATCACCTCCTCGAGCCCGATTGGTAGAGCATGAGGACTTGGTGTCCCTTGACATAGGACCATCTTTAGGAGGTGATCCATCCGTCTTGAGGCCGTTCCAACGCCATCTAGGCGTCATTTAGCACCCAAATTACGTTTTATGAGCCTTGTAGGATCCGTACTAAATTTTATGGTTATTACATGGATGGATCACCTCCTAAGACCGATTGATAGAGCTTGAGGAATCGGTTTCCCGCGTCATAGGACCATATTTCCGCGGCTGATCCATCCGTTTCGAGGTCGTTTCGCTACCATCCGGACGTCCCTACTTCGGCCAAATTATGTTCCTTAAACGTGTAGGATCCGCAGTAAATATTACGGTTCTAAAATGTATGGATCACCTCCTGAGCCCGATTGGTAGAGCATGAGGACTCGGTGTCCCCTGACATAGGACCATCTTTTGGAGGTGATCCATCCATCTTGAGGCCTTTCAATGCCATCCGGGCGTCATTTAGCACCAAAATTACGTTTCATGAGCCCAGAGTAGGATCCGTACTAAATTTTTACGGTTCTTACATGGATGGATCACCTCCTAAGACCGATTGATAGAGCATGAGGAATCGGTGTCCCTCGTCATAGGACCATATTTCGAGCTAATCCATCCGTTAGAGGTCATTTCGCTACCATCCGGACGCCCTTCTGCAAATAAAATTGCGTTCCTTAAACGTGTAGGATCCGTAGTGAATATTACGGTTCTAAAATGTTGGATCACCTCCCGAGCCCAATTGGTAGAGCATGAGGACTCGGTGTCCCTTACATAGGACCATCTTTAGGAGGCGATCCATCCGTCTTGAGGCCGTTCCAACGCCATCTAGGCGTCATTTAGCACCAAAATTACGTTTCATGAGCCTTGTGGGATCCGTACTAAAATTTTACGGTTCTTACATGGATGGATCACCTCCTAAGACCGATTGATAGAGCATGAGGAATAAGTGTCCTCGTCATAGGACCATATTTTTAGAGCTGATCCATCCGTTTCGAGGTCATTTCGCTACCATCCGGATGTCCTTCTCGCAAATAAATTATGTTCCTTAAACGTGTAGGATCCGCATAAATATTACGGTTCTAAAATGTATGGATCACCTCCCCGAGCCCGATTGGTAGAGCATGAGGACTTGGTGTCCCTTGACATAGGACCATCTTTAGGGAGGTGATCCATCCGTCTTGAGGCCGTTCCAACGCCATCCGGGCGTCATTTAGCACCAAAATTACGTTTCATGAGCCCGTAGGATCCGTACTAAATTTTACGGTTCTTACATGGATGGATCACCTCCTAAGACCGATTGATAGAGCATGAGGAATCGGTGTCCTCATCATAGGACCATATTTTTTGGAGCTGATCCATCCGTTACGAGATCATTTCGCTACCATCCGGACGTCCTTCTTCTGGCGTGAAATTGCGTTCCTTAAACATGTAGGATCCGCAAAGAAAAATATTACGGTTCTAAAATGTATGGATCACCTCCCGAGCCCGATTGGTAGAGCATGAGGACTCGGTGTGTCCCTTGACATAGGACCATCTTTAGGAGGTGATCCATCCATCTTGAGGCCGTTCCAACGCCATCCGGGCGTCATTTAGCACCGTAATTACGTTTCATGAGCCCGTAGGATCCGTACTAAATTTTACGGTTCTTACATGGATGGATCACCTCCTAAGACCGATTGATAGAGCATGAGGAATCGGTGTCCTCGTCATAGGACAAAATTTCGGAGCTAATCCATCCGTTTCGAGGTCATTTAAGCTACCATCCTGGGCGTCCTTTCGCAAAGAAAATGCGTTCCTTAAACGTGTAGGATCCGCAGTAAATATTACGTTTCTAAAATGTATGGATCACCTCCTGAGCCCAATTGGTAGAGCATGAGGACTCGGTGTCCCTTGACATAGGACCATCTTTAGGAGGTGATCCATCCGTCTTGAGGCCGTTCCAACGCCATCCGGGCGTCATTTAGCACCAAAATTACGTTTCATGAGCCTGTAGGATCCATACTAAATTTTACGGTTCTTACATGGATGGATCACCTCCTAAGACCGATTGATAGAGCATGAGGAATCGGTGTCCCTCGTCATAGGACCATATTTCGGAGCTAATCCATCCGTTTCGAGGTCATTTTGCTACCATCCCGGACGTCCTTCGCGGCAAATTTATGCGTTCCTTAAACGTGTAGGATCCGCAAAGAATATTACGGTTCTAAAATGTTGGATCACCTCCTCCTGAGCCCGATTGGTAGAGCATGAGGACTCGGTGTCCCTAGACATAGGACCATCTTTAGGAGGTGATCCATCCGTCTTGAGGCCGTTCCAACGCCATATCCGGGCGTCATTTAGCACCAAAATGCGTTTCATGAGCCTCAGAGGATCCGTACTAAATTTTACGGTTCTTACATGGATGGATCACCTCCTAAGACCGATTGATAGAGCATGAGGAATCGGTGTCCCCGTCATAGGACCATATTTGGAGCTAATCCATCCGTTACGAGGTCGTTTTGCTACCATCCTGGGCGTCCTTCAGCAGCGAAATTGCGTTCCTTAAACGTGTAGGATCCGCATAAATATTACGGTTCTAAAATGTATGGATCACCTCCCCGAGCCCGATTGGTAGAGCATGAGGACTCGGTGTCCCTTGACATAGGACCATCTTTAGGAGGTGATCCATCCGTCTTGAGGCCGTTCCAACGCCATCTAGGCGTCATTTAGCACCGAAATTACGTTTCATGAGCCCTCAGGGATCCGTACTAAATTTTACGGATCTTACATGGATGGATCACCTCCTAAGACCGATTGATAGAGCATGAGGAATCGGTGTCCCTCATCATAGGACCATATTTGAGCTGATCCATCCGTTTTGAGGTCGGTTTTGCTACCATCCTGACGCGTCTTCTGCGGCGAAATTGCGTTCCTTAAACGTGTAGGATCCGCAGTAAATATTACGGTTCTAAAATGTATGGATCACCTCCTAAGCCCGATTGGTAGAGCATGAGGACTCGGTGTCCCTTGACATAGGACCATCTTTAGGAGGTGATCCATCCGTCTTGAGGCCGTTCCAACGCCATCTGGACGTCATTTAGCACCGAAATTACGTTTCATGAGCCTGTAGGATCCGTACTAAATTTTACGGTTCTTACATGGATGGATCACCTCCTAAGACCGATTGATAGAGCATGAGGAATCGGTGTCCCTCATCATAGGACCATATTTTGGAGCTGATCCATCCGTTTTTGAGGTCGTTTCGCTACCATCCGGACGTCCCTTCTCGCAGCGAAATTGCGTTCCTTAAACGTGTAGGATCCGCAAATAAATATTACGGTTCTAAAATGTATGGATCACCTCCTAAGCCCGATTGGTAGAGCATGAGGACTCGGTGTCCCTTGACATAGGACCATCTTTAGGAGGTGATCCATCCGTCTTGAGGCCGTTCCAACGCCATCTAGGGCGTCATTTAGCACCGAAATTACGTTTCATGAGCCCGTAGGATCCGTACTAAATTTTTACGGTCCTTACATGGATGGATCACCTCCTAAGACCAATTGATAGAGCATGAGGAATCGGTGTCCCTCGTCATAGGACCAAATTTTGGGCTGATCCATCCGTTTCGAGGTCGTTTCGCTACCATCCGGCCGTCCTTACGCAAATAAAATGCGTTCCTTAAACGTGTAGGATCCGCAGATAAATATTACGGTTCTAAAATGTATGGATCACCTCCTAAGCCCGATTGGTAGAGCATGAGGACTCGGTGTCCCTTGACATAGGACCATCTTTAGGAGGTGATCCATCCATCTTGAGGCCGTTCCAAGGCCATCCGGGCGTCATTTAGCACCGAAATTACGTTTCATGAGCCCAGTAGGATCCGTACTAAATTTTACGGTTCTTACATGGATGGATCACCTCCTAAGACCGATTGATAGAGCATGAGGAATCGGTGTCCCTCATCATAGGACCATATTTTGCAGCTGATCCATCCGTTTCGAGGTCATTTCGCTACCATCCTGGGGCGTCCTTCGCGTGAAATTTGTTCCTTAAACGTGTAGGATCCGCGATAAATATTACGGTTCTAAAATGTTGGATCACCTCCTGAGCCCGATTGGTAGAGCATGAGGACTCGGTGTCCCTTGACATAGGACCATCTTTGGGAGGTGATCCATCCGTCTTGAGGCCGTTCGAACGCCATCCGGGCGTCATTTAGCACCAAAATTACGTTTCATGAGCCTTGTAGGATCCGTACTAAATTTTACGGTTATTATATGGATGGATCACTTCCTAAGACCGATTGATTGAGCATGAGGAATCGGTGTCCCTCGTCATAGGACCAAATTTCGGAGCTGATCCATCCGTTTCGAGGTCGTTTAAATCTACAAACCGGACGTCCTTCCGCGGCGGAAATTGCGTTCCTTAAATGTGTAGGATCCGCAAAGAAATATTACGGTTCCAAAATATATGGATCACCTCCCGAGCCCGATTGGTATGGATCACCATTTTACGGTCCTATGACAAGGGACACCGATCTATCAATCGGTCTTAGGAGGTGATCCATCCATGTAAGAACCGTAAAATTTAGTACGGATCCTACAAAGCTCATGAAACGAAATTTCGTGTAAATGATTTGTTGACACCTCTTAAGCCATGTTTTTATGTATCAATTAAACATATAATAAGGATATAAAAAGAATAGAATGCATAGAATAGGTGTTATCTTGACAAAGTTCCACGAGTTTTGGTGATTTATATCTTTTTTAGGGGACTTATCGGAGAATACCAAAAACCGAGAGAAAACCCCCAAACAATAAGGAGATTTACCACGAAGAATTTTGATCCGAAAAGTGAACTAAAACATTCTAGAAGACACCGAATACACCAGAAAAGACGATAGGCGGGGGCCCACCCTAGCTTTGGCGGCCGCAGTGGGGCCGACCGCCGTGGGTCCCACCTGTCGGCCTCATCTTCCTAGGTCGGGTTTCTAACCGACTTTAAGGATGTATCTACGCCGTTGTTGAAGTCGGTTTGATCCAAGGGCGGCATTCATCCACCAGGACTATATAAGGAGGGTCCTACCTCGGCCTCGGGCATGAAAATCATTATTCATCATACTTTCGGCTTTCGATCATAGCTAGAGCCATACCTTTCTAATTAGAAGAGCTAGATCAAGTTGAGAGAGATTAGTAGAAAGTTGAGAGATAGATCAAAGAACTTGATTAGAGTTCTAGATCTGTTCTTGAGAGATAAGAAGTAGAGTTGAGGAGAAGTAAGGAGAAGTACCGGATCGGTGACTCTACGCACTTGTACCTTTGGGATCAAAGGCTTATTTATATTTGAGACTTTTTGGTTTATGACTCATTTTGAGTACTTTGATTCTTTATATTTCTTTCTTTATGACTTTAGAAGTTGATTCTTGTCGCTCTTGAATTGAAGTTGTTACCCCTAGTGTAAACGTGGTGTTTATACTAGATAACTCATAAATACACCCTACTTGCTTGGGAGCGTGGTAGTTCGTGGTAGTGACAAGTACCATTGATTTCCTTTGGATTCCACTTCCCCGTAAGATAGGACACGTAGGACATAGTTCTTTGGGGAATAGTAAGTTTCAACCTTACTTTCCTTTGAGTACGTCCCCATTAAGGAATATCTCTAAGCCTTATAAGAGTATAAACTAGACAACCATAGAATTCTTCTCACCTTTTATCTGAACTCCCGTTCCTTCCTATTATCTCGGGGATTAGTTTTGTCTCATTATTCTCACACCATTCTCCCCTGTGGATTCGATATTTAAAACCCACACCGGGTGAAGTGCTCATCGTTTACGTTAAACTTGTAGACTATACAAATTTATAAATAATTACGTAGGATAACTTTTACCAACAAGCATTTAAAAGCCGTTTCTAGGGAGAACGGTTTGTTGATTATCCGAGCTAAACTAAATCTTGTATCATATCATTAGTTTAGATTTCTTTTTTATTTTTATCTTATCTTATCTTTTTCAAAATCACTATGGATAATATCCCTCTTTACAAAAATTTGGCACCCAATGGGCAAGCTTGTAGACCTATGTTATCATCTAAACCTATTCAAAATTTGGATCCTATGAGTTTCACCCCCCTGTTGATAGAGATGGTCCAAAACCATACTTTCTCGGGAGAATTAGACGAAAATCCTTTTATTCATCTCCAAACTTTTGAGGAGACATGTAAATGCCTCCATATTGAAGGCATGTCTCCTGAAACAATCCTTTGGATGCTCTTTCCATTCTCTTTGAAAGGAAAAGCTCGCCAATGGTACCATAGAAATAGAGAAAGAATGGCTGGCAATTGGGAAACTTGTTTAAATGAATTATGTGCTGATTTCTTTCCCATGTCAAAACTAGTTAACTTTAGGCTCTCAATCCTATCCTCTAAACAAAATCATAATGAATCTTTGAGTGCCTATTGGGAACGTTATGATCTTCTTTCCAAATCCGGACCTAATCTTGCCATACCGGACCATGTTCTAATTCAACACTTCTATATCGGTGCGAATAGAAAATCTAGAAAATATTTGAACACCTCTGCGAATGGATCTTTCATTCATCTTTCACCCCTGAATGCATTGCTATCTTAAATAAAATAGTGGAGAACAAGGAGGATGATCCAACTCGTAGGGAAATCTTTAAAAATAGAAGAAATAATAGAAGAAGAGAGATTAGCTGAATCAATTCTATTCCAAATCCTTTACCAATCTCAGCTAATCGGAACCTTTAGAAGAACCGAGGTTACTTCAATCTCTGACTTCTTATTTGATATCGAGGATGATCTCTTTATAGATTATGGAAATACCTCGAAATATCGATTTGCATCTCAGAAGACTAGAACATCACAATCTTATCCTTTAGACTCTTCCGATTTGACACATTTAAAAGGAACTACGAGAAGAA
This sequence comes from Hyparrhenia diplandra, assembly GCA_015847255.1. NCBI lineage: Eukaryota > Viridiplantae > Streptophyta > Magnoliopsida > Poales > Poaceae > Hyparrhenia > Hyparrhenia diplandra. Next base: position 18,755 of record JADLZK010004889.1, on the reverse strand, counting down.
CTTGTCTCAATCATAAGTAGCAAATGGACGTAAGAATCGAGCTTTCCTCCGATGTGATTCGTTTGGATTCACCTTCCGTACCTATTCGTTTGCCAAATTGATAAAGATCCCTTTGATGCTCTTTACAATCCTATAGTGGGGATAAACATCATGGCATTATCCTTTGCTCATAATCTTCTCAAAAACATGCCATTGAGTCCCACTACAAAATTATTACTAAAACCTTCAGGACAAGTTATTCAAAGTTCAGGAATTCTTTATGTCTTACCAATCAAGGTTAATAACATCATGGTACATCTTAGTTTCTATATCTTTGATATCATGGAGTTTGACCTGCTGATAGGACAACCAATAGAAAGACTTACTTTTAAAGGACAACCCGAAGATTTAGATTTTCAACTAGACAAAGATCTTCAATTCTCATTACCTATAGTCCAAGCTATTCATGCTAAATCTGAATCTTGTCCAGAACCAGATCCTATGGAGGAAGTTAAAGAGGCCATCGTAGAATATTTTGTGGAATCCAATCAAGAAGATGATTCAGAATTCTTTATTGAAGAAGAGGATGAAAATCCTACTACTTCAGAACCTCTAGATGAATTTGAGAATCCACCTAGACCTCCTATTGAACTTAAACCTTTACCACCAGGCCTCACTTGTGCTTTCCTAAATCAAGATTCAGAGTCTCCAGTGATCATAAATGATAAACTTACACGAGAAACGAGACTCTCGGTGATAAGCTGTCTTAGAAAAACATCGCTCGGCCTTAGGTTACGCACTCGATGATTTAAAAGGAATTGGTCCTGCTCTCTCGCACTCATCATATTCCTACTGAGATCTAGATATACCCCCATCTATAGAACCTCAAAGAAGACTCAATAATGCGATGAGAGATGTAGTTAAGAAAAAAGTTCTTAAGTTGTTACACGCCGGGATTATATATCCTTGCCACATAGCGAGTGGGTAAGCCCCGCACAAGGGTAAGTTGTGTTGTGCCTAAGAAGGGAGGCATGATAGTTGTTAAGAATGATAAGAATGAATTAATTCCTCAAAGAACTGTTACAAGATGGAGAATGTGTATAGATTATAGAAAATTAAACAAAGCCACAAGGAAAGATCATTTTCCATTGCCTTTCATTGATGAAATGTTAGAACGATTGGCAAAACATTCTTACTTTTGTTTCCTTGATGGATATTCTGGGTATCACCAAATCCCAATCCATCCTAATGATCAAAAGCAAAACCACTTTTACATGCCCATATGGAACTTATGCTTATAGAAGAATGTCTTTTGGGTTATGTAATGCACCTGCTTCTTTTCAAAGATGTATGATGTCTATATTTTCTGAAATGATTGAAGAGATTATGGAAGTTTTCATGGATGATTTTTCTGTATATGGAAAAACTTTTGATGATTGTCTAGAAAACTTAGATAGAGTTTTGCAAAGATGTGAGGAAAAGCACTTAGTCCTTAATTGGGAAAAATGTCATTTTATGGTTAGAGAAGGAATAGTGCTTGGTCATCTTATTTTAGAAAGGGGAATTGAGGTTGATAAGGCAAAAATAGAAGTTATAGAACAATTACCTCCCCCTGTGAATATTAAAGGGATACGAAGTTTTCTAGGCCATGCTGGTTTTTATCGTAGATTTATAAAAGATTTTTCACATATTGCTAGACCACTTACCAGTTTGTTAGCCAAAGATAATCCCTTTGTTTTTGATGATGCTTGTCTTAAAGCTTTTGAAAGTTTAAAAAAGGCTATTGTTTCTGCACCAATTATTCAACCCCCGATTGGTCTTTGCCTTTTGAAATTATGTGTGATGCCGATTATCTTTGTGGGGGCGTGTTAGGGCAAACTAAAGACAAGAAACATCATGCTATTGCTTATGCTAGTAAAACTTTTTGACTGACCACAACTTAATTATGCTACTACTGAAAAAAGAGTTGCTAGCAGTTGTTTATGCTATAGATAAGTTTAGATCTTACTTGATAGGAGCTAAAGTGATTGTTTACACCGATCATGCTTTGCTTTGAAATATTTGCTCACCAAGAAAGATGCTAAACCACGTTTGATAAGATGGATTTTGTTACTCCAAGAGTTTGATATAGAAATTAAAGATAAGAAAGGAGCGTAAAATTTTGTTGCCGATCATTTATCAAGAATGCACTTTGAAAAACCAAATGAATTGCCTATTAATGACTCACTTTCGGGGATGATATGTTTTATCGGATAACCCATACCGATCCCCGGTATGCATCTTGTTAATTTTATGGTTGCGGGATATGTAGCACCAAAGGCCGATAAGAAGAAGCTTATATATGAAAGTCGTCATCACTTATGGGATGATCCATATCTCTTCGAGTATGCGCCGACGGGGCTACTCGGAAGATGTGTGCCGACACGAAGAAGGATTACAGATTATTGAAGATGTCACTCATCACCATATGGAGGTCATTATGGGGCATTCGAACACATGCAAAGATCCGGCAAGCGAGGATTTTTCTGGCCAACCATGTATCAAGACACAAAAGATTTCATCTGAAGATGTGGAGCTTGTCAGAGGCACGGAAATATAAATACAAGGGATGCTATGCCTCTAACAACCAATCTCCGGATAGAGCTCTTTGATGTCTAGGGGAATTGATTACATGAGACCATTCCCAAAATCTGAAATTATGAATATATCCTAGTGGCGAAGGATTATGTTTCAAAATGGGTAGAATCTATGCCATGCAGATAGTAGAAGTTCAATCAAGATGTTTGAAGAAACTATATTCCCAAGATTTGGAGTACCTCGAATGGTAATTAGTGACGGAGGAAGCCACTTCATTGATAGAAGATTTCGACAGTATTTATTGAAGCATGGAGTTCGTCACAATATTGCTACAGCTTACCACCCTCAAACAAGTGGGCAAGCAGAGACTTCAAATAAACAGATCAAGAATATCTTACAGAAAACAGTTGAAGAAATAGGAACTAAATGGAAGGATAGACTTCCAGAAGCACTATGGGCATACAGGACAGCATATAAGACACCAATCGGAATGACACCTTATCAACTTGTTTATGGAAAGACCTGTCATTTGCCTGTAGAGCTTGAGTTTAAAGCTCACTGGGCAATCAAGAGATGGAACATGAATCTCGATGCTTCAGGAGTTCAAAGGAAGATGCAACTATCAGAATTGGAGGAATGGAGAGAGAAAGCTTATCATAATGCTAAGATTTATAAAGAAAGAACCAAGAGATGGCATGACAAGAAGATAAAGATAAAGACTTTCACTCCAGGAGATCAGGTATTACTCTTTAATTCCAGGGTAAAATTATTCGGGCATGGAAAACTTCGGAGTAAGTGGGAAGGACCTTTCAAGGTAGTAAATTCATCATCACATGGAGCAATCACTCTTCAAGACTCCGAAGGTAAGTTATTCAAGGTAAATGGCCAACGTCTTAAAATTTTCTATGAGCCTGATAAGCCTGATGAAATAAATAAATTAAATGAATTAGATGAGATAGGCTTTATGATTTATCCAACTCAAAAGAATTAATTTTTGTAGAACTTGTTTTGTGGGCCAAAAGTTTAAGTATTACAATTAGAATAGGGGTAATAGGTCATAGAAAAAGGACACGACACGCGTGCACTAGGGCACCGGGCGGTCAAGTTTATATGGGCTCGGGCGACCGCCAGGCCTCTGTCCCTCCTCTTCCTCATTTTCTGCCCAGGAATATTCTAGAGCCTGTTTGTTGTAATGACGAACATTCCGGAGTTATTTAAATAGGACCGTACTGTGAACCTTACCCTCCTATCCTATACACCTCTACCTATATAAACAAGTTCCATCTAATCCTCTTATCTCATCTTATTCAACCTCCCTCAAGACCGACGACCAGCACCTCCTATTCCCATCATGAAGAACACTGAAAACCGTATGGTGGTATACAATCCAGCTAAAGCAGCAGCCAATTCATCCAATTCAATGGCTATAGTCCCCTATGAGCCAAAACCTTTAGCTATAATCCCTCCACCACCAACATCAAAGCCTACACATGGGCAATCATATGCTCAGAGATTGCTGGCTGCACGTCATGACATTGCCATGAAGAAGAAGGTTCCGATCCCTGAAGGCACCAAGTTGAGCGCTCCAGGACAGAATGAAAAGCTCACTAACGTTGATTTTGACAAGTTTGGGAACATTAGAAAAAGCACGTACACTGATGCCCGTCTTGTCCTCAATGGGGTTCGTGCTAATCCAAATCAAGTTCGCTTTGTTGAACCAAGGGAGGCAGCTGAACTGATGCCTAAACCAGGAAGAATGACTATGGCGGAACTCCGTGCAGAACACTTTCATATGAAGAATTTTATGAACACTGAGCATGAGACCTTGAGCTACACAGCTAGACGTGTAGATAATTTAGAAAAGAAAAATACAGAATTAGAAAGGAAGAACGCAGCATTAGTAACAAAGATGGGAGTTCTTGAGCGTATCGTAAACAGGCTTTCCAAGGATATGTAATACGCTCGAGTTTATAAGAGCACTTGTCGAGTCATTTATCTAGCTAGTTATCAAGTCAATTTTACTTTAAATTAAATTAGAGTTTCGAGTCAGTCGTCAAGTCAAGCTTGTTTGGGTCTATATTATATATTTGGTTGAATAAATAAAGAGTGCTCTTACTTATAATAAATTTTTGATCCATTATCTCAGTTATTATTTTCTATTTTTTTCTGTATATGTTTTTCTTGTCTCCACCATGTTTTTGAATAAAGGATAATAAAGGATAGTGTGGGGGAGACAGTACGAACAACAAGAACAACAAAACTGAACCTGAAAAGCGAAGCAAAACAATCAACACGTAACGATGATCCAACACGACAAAAACTCGGGCCAAGGAGCTACGAGGCTCGGCGGCCCCAGTGATCACCGGCGACCGCCAGTCACCTCCCTCTCGTCTTCTTCATTTCTTCAACTCTCGGTTTTGATCTCCGAACTTTGCTTTAGTTCGTATTTTGGTTTTACGTTCACGGGTTTCAAACCTCTTGTTGATATGCTAAATAAATAAAGAAGAATAAAATGAATTGATATGCTTTGTTCTAGAAATAAATTTACATGATACTTTCTCATATCTAGAATAAGTTTTTCTTTGAAAGAATAATTTGTTGAAAAGCCAAGTTGCTTAAGTTGTTGTGAAATTTGAGATAGAAGTTTGATGAGAGCTTAATTCTTGATATCTTTTCTGCTGAGAATTTATTTCAAAAATATTAAAATAATAGCTTTACTTCATCTCGTGATAAATGTTATATCCTATTAAAGCCATGCTATGAATATTAAACCAAAGTAAGTTATTTTCTTTGTGTTGAGCTTTGTCAAAGTTTTGTGACTCAAGTTGAGAGACTTGTCTTAAGATCAAGAACACGCATACACTTGTTTTTATTTATTTATTTATATGCTCAGTTGTTAAACTCTCTAAAAATTAATAAATAATTTTTGTACAGCAAGGCATGGGCTATGCAAAAATAATAGTAAAAAAAAAAAAAAAAAAAAAAAGAAAAAGAAAAAAAAAGGAGATGAAAAATGGATAAAAGTCCTACGGGCGAGAAGAGCCTACCTCCCTAAAAGAGATGAAAAATGAACAAGTGTTCGAGGGCGAGTAGAGCCCACATCTCTAAAAATAAAGATAAAAAATGGACAAGTGTCCGAGGGGTCGATAGAACCCACATCTTTATAAGAGAGGAAATAAAAGACAAAAGTCTAGGACCAGCAGAGTCCACCTCTCTAAAAAAAGAAAATAAAGATAGCCCATGATCTTGTTTTGCAAAAATATTTATTTCAAAAAAGAGAGAAATAAAAGAAAGAGCATAGTAGAATTAGCACACACAATGCACATCTTGATCTAAGAGAATGTTTTTCCTTGGATCCATCTTTGATATTGCAGATATATACAAGGTAAATATACTATATTTTTCCAAACACGAAACCCCGTCTACAAACTTTATTAGAAGTATATTTTATTTACATATGCTTGTGTGAGGATCTAAAAATACTACATAAATATATACAATCTTTGAGTGACTTGAGAGTATCACAGAAGAAAGAAAGTAAGCTATATTTCTTTTCAAAAATCATTGCAAAAACTCCAGCTGAATTGATTGATGGAACAAAGTACTCTGATATCAACTGTCTTGTTTCTCAATTACTTAAAGTTCTTGGTAAAATAAGAATAATAAAATAAAAGTGTGACCATAAACATTGTTCTATGCTTGCTTTGCTTGTCTTACAGCTTTGTTATAACCATCCTTCCTTTATCGAGACGAGTAAAAGACTAAGTGTGGGGAGCTTGTTGACACCTCTTAAGCCATGTTTTTATGTATCAATTAAACATATAATAAGGATATAAAAAGAATAGAATGCATAGAATAGGTGTTATACTGACAAAAATTCCACGAGTTTTGGTGATTTATATCTTTTCGGGGACTTATCGAGAAAATATCGAAAAACGAGAGAAAAAACCCCAAACAATAAGGAGATTTACCGAGAAGAATTTCGATCCGAAAAGTGAACTAAAACATTCTAGAAGACACCGAGAATACACCAGGGAAAAGACCTGACAGGCGGGGCCCACCCTAGCTTTGGCGGCCGCCGGCTTCAGTGGGGCCGACCGCCCAGTGGGTCCCACCGTCAACCTCATCTTCCTAGGTCGGTTTGTAACCGACTTTAAGGATGTATCTACGCCGTTGTTGAAGTCGGTTTGATCCAAGGGCCAGCATTCATCCACCAGGACTATATAAGGAGGGTCCTACCTCGGCCTCGTGCATGAAAATCATTATTCATCATACTCATTTCGATCATAGCTAGAGCCATACCTTTCTAATTAGAAGAGCTAGATCAAGTTGAGAGAGATTAGTAGAAAGTTGAGAGATAGATCAAAGAACTTGATTAGAGTTCTAGATCTGTTCTTGAGAGATAAGAAGTAGAGTTGAGGAGAAGTAAGGAGAAGTACCGGATCGGTGACTCTCTGCACTTGTACCTATGGGATCAAAGGCTTCATTGCACTTGATCTTGAGACTTCTTTAGCGGGATCAACCTTATATTTGAGTAAGTTCACTTATTTATATTTCTTTTCGGTTTATGACTCATTAGAGTACTTTGATTCTTGTCGCTCTTGAATTGAAGTTGTTACCCCTAGTGTAAACGTGGTGTTTATACTAGATAACTCATAAATACACCCTACTTGCCGGAGCGTGGTAGTTCGTGGTAGTGACAGTACCATTGATTTCCTTTGGATTCCACTTCCCATAAAGATAGGACACGTAGGACATAGTTCTTTGGGGAATAGTAAGTTTCAACCTTACTTTCCTTTGAGTACGTCCCCATTAAGGAATATCTCTAAGCCTTATAAGAGTATAAACTAGACAACCATAGAATTCTTCTCACCTTTTATCTGAACTCCCGTTCCTTCCTATTATCTCAGGGATTAGTTTTGTCTCATTATTCTCACACCATTCTCCCTATGGATTCAATATTTAAAACCCACACCATGAAGTGCTCATCGTTTTACGTTAAACTTGTAGACTATATACAAATTTATAAATAATTCTATAGGATAACTTTTACCAACAACGATGGATGTTGGAACGACCTCAAGACGGATGGATCACCTCCTAAAGATGGTCCTATGTCAAGGGACACCGAGTCCTCATGCTCTACCAATCAGGCTCAGGAGGTGATCCATATATTTTAGAACCGTAAAATTTACTGCGGATCCTACACGTTTAAGGAACGCAATTTCACTACAGAAGGACATCCGGATGGTAGCGAAACGACCTCGGAATGGATGGATCACTCCGAAATATGGTCCTATGATGAGGGACACCAATTCCTCATGCTCTATCAATCGGTCTTAGGAGGTGATCCATCCATGTAAGAACCGTAAAATTTAGTCACGGATCCTACAGAGGCTCATGAAACGTAATTTCGGTGCTAAATGACGTGCGGATGGTGTTGAACGGCCTCAAGACGGATGGATCACCTCCTAAAGATGGTCTTATGTCGACATCGAGTCCTCATGCTCTACCAATCAGGCTCGGGGAGGTGATCCATACATTTTAGAACCGTAATATTTACTTAATCCTACACATTTAAGAAACGCAATTTTAATTTGCGTAAGGGCGTCCTGATGGTAGCGAAAAACCTCATAACGGATGGATCAGCTCCAAATATGGTCCTATGACGAGGGACACCGATTCCTCATGCTCTATCAATCGGTCTTAGGAGGTGATCCATCCATGTAAGAACCGTAAAATTTAGTACGGATCCTACAGGCTCATGAAACATAATTTCGGTGCTAAATGACGTCGGAATGGCGTTGGACGCGGCCTCAAGATGGATGGATCACCTCCTAAAGATGGTCCTATGTCAAGGGACACCGAGTCCTCATGCTCTACCAATCGGGCTCGGGAGGTGATCCATACATTTTAGAACCGTAATATTTACTAATGGATCCTACACATTTAAGGAACGCAATTTTATTGTATGAAAGGGCGTGCGGATGGTAGCGAAATGACCTCGAAACGGATGGATCAGCTCCAAAAATATGGTCCTATGACGAGGGACACCGATTCCTCATGCTCTATCAATCGGTCTTAGGAGGTGATCCATCCATGTAAGAACCGTAAAATTTAGTACGGATCCTATAGGCTCATGAAACGTAATTTCGGTGCTAAATGACGTCCAGATGGCCTTGGAACGGCCTCAAAACGGATGGATCACCTCCTAAAGATGGTCCTATGTCAAGGGACACCGAGTCCTCATGCTCTATCAATCGGGCTCAGGAGATGATCCATATATTTTAGAACCGTAATATTTACTGTGGATCCTACACGTTTAAGAAATGCAATTTCGCTACAGAAGGACGTCCGGATGGTAGCGAAACGACCTCAGAACATTTCGGATCAGCTCCGAAATATGGTCCTATGACGAAGGACACCGATCTATCAATCGGTCTTAGGAGGTGATCCATCCATGTAAGAACCGTAAAATTTAGTACGGATCCTACAGGCTCATGAAACGTAATTTCGGTGCTAAATGACGTCCAGATGGCGTTGGAACGGCCTCAAGACGAATGGATCACCTCCTAAAGATGGTCCTATGTCAAGGGACACCGAGTCCTCATGCTCTACCAATCGGGCTTAGGAGGTGATCCATACATTTTAGAACCGTAATATTTCTATGCGGATCCTACACGTTTAAGGAACGCAATTTCACGGCGAAAGGCGTCCGGATGGTAGCGAAATGACCTCGAAACGGATGGATCAGCTCTAAAATATGGTCCTATGACGAGGACACCGATTCCTCATGCTCTATCAATCGGTCTTAGGAGGTGATCCATCCATGTAAGAACCGTAAAAATTTAGTACGGATCCTACGAGGCTCATGAAACGTAATTTTGGTGCTAAATGACATCTAGATGGCGTTGGAACGGCCTCAAGACGGATGGATCACCTCTGTTGAATTACCCCTAATCGAGATAACTCCGCGGTCGAAGATTCGTCCCCGCCGAAGGAGAAAGGCGTAGACTCTCCACGAGGTAGAAATGGTGCTTGTTATATGAATTACCTCCCCTCGTACACTACCCCCGCATGCGGGTATTTATAGTTTTCCGTAGGCTTTTACATCCCTAAGTGCCCTCCTACCTAATCAAAGATCTTGGAATATTCCTCCGATGCCCGGGGGCATTTTCGCCCTCTCACCGTCTTACGGTCTAACCACCCCCGGGCTAGGGAGGGCCCACCTGATTATCCCACCTGTTACGTTTCGTGCAAACAAAGGGACCGACGAGATCCCTTATCTTCGGACCGAATACGTAGTCCGGGTCCAAGATATTCGCGCTTCCTAAATCTACTTCTAGAGCGCGACGGTCTTGGGCAAAAATCACGTTCGCCCGATCGCTTATTCGGTCCCGAATACGGACTTCGAGCCGAATATGTTGTCTCGGGCAATCGTTAGGCGAAACTGTTCGTGCCTTTTTCCTGTTCCCCGCGGTCGCCCTTCGGAGCCCAGGGTTATGACGCCTCGATCGCTAGATGCCGAAATAGCCGTCCCGGCGATGACAATTCGGGACCAACTATTTGCTCGGGCCGAGATCACTTGGACTTGAACCTCCCGATCCTCCATGTCTTCACAAAGAAGGAGGGAAGGGACGTCTCTTGGCTCTCCCCAACAGTAGCCCCTCGTGGATCGCCCGAAGAAATTTTGTTTTTCTTCGGGCGGTCTCGTAAAGTCTAGAAATGAGCCCCGAAAGGACTCCCCCCGTGAAGAAGAGAAGATTGCCTCTTAGTAGGGTAATAATATTATTTATTTATATATATATTTTATGATTAAGATTTTTATTTATTAATATTATTACTATTGTTATTTTTTGTATTATAATAGCATTATTTTTTGGGAGTTGTGCCGAACGGTCGCGTCGTCTTGTACGTTTTTGACCGTTGTACGGTGGGTATAAAAGCCCCTTACCCCCCCACGAGTCATTTTCACGCTTCCAGAGCCGCGGACGAGCCCTCTTATTTCGAGCCCTCTTCGAGTTCTTTCTTCGTTGCTTGGGTCGCGCCGTTCTTCTTCTTCGGTAAGTGTCTTTCTCTTGGTCTTTCTTTATATTTAGCAATTTTTGGTTTTTAGGTATTTTCTTTTTACTAGATGTCGAGTTTGAGTTCGTCCGGATCTTCGGATCGTCTTGAATCTAGTGATAGCTCTTTGTCTTCGGGGGTTCGTCCCAGTTCTTGGGTTGCTCGATACCCGAACTCGCAGCGATAATCCCGTAATTACGAATGTAGTTCCTCTTCGAGCGCCCCCGCAGGACAAGGTGGATTTTAGTTGCGAGTCGATGCTTCTACTTCCATGAACGTCGAGAAATTGTTTGTGGGCACTGGAATGGAGACTTGGCTAATGATGGTGAGCGAGAGATTTGAGGAGACGCCAAAGATGTGGCAAAGAACGGGGATACAAAATTAATCCGCTAGGTCGATGGTTCGGCCGGTTCTTACATCCCAAGGTATGAGATTGGCGATCCCCGTTACCGGCGGAGTTCTTGACACATCGTGGACCGCGGATTGTTAAGTCCGTACTCCGTGCTTTGTGCCGGGCTCCTCGTTCGAGATCGTTCCTAGTCCCGAGCCATACGAGGCGTGGTGTTTCGTGATTTCCTTTGAAGTCGGACTTAGATTTCCCGTCGACGGCTTTGTCGGGAAGTGCTAGAAAGGTTCAACCTTCGCACATCATCTTACTCCAAATGGAGTCGCGGCGCCTTCATGTCTTTGCGATGGCGGCGAAGTTGATGGGTCTCGAAATAACATCAACACTTTTGTTCGAACTACGAGAGTCTTATCTATGAGACCGTGACGTAAGCCGATGTGGAGAATGGAGTTCCCCCCACCGAATGAATTCGATCTTATAACTTCATTCCGAGAAGAATTCGTTCGCTATCAAGATTGCTCCCTGGTTATTGGAATAAGTGGGATTTTTTGACGGACTATTGGTTTTATGTCCGGTCTCGAGGAGGAGGAGCCGATAGAAGCGATGGCTAATGGTGTCCCGGGTCGAATGTTTATGTTTCGCGCACTTGACCCGATGGATGCTTATCGCTTGGTGAGACCGCCAGCCAGCCGAAGCCGAGGATGACCGCTGGCCGCACTCTTTGCCACTTCTCGGCGCCCGGATCGAGTCGTGATTTGGTCGATGAAGGAGTTGGGCTTGGATTTCGCCTCTATCTCGGGATGCCGGCTTACTTCGTCCGGAGGGTAGATGGTTACGTTTGGCCGAATTTAAGGGTACGCCTTCCACAGGTTCGCCAATGGGTCTTCGTATGTGAAGGAAATAGATCGTTTGTCACGACTCATCCTTGGCCCGCATACACCGAAAGGAACATAAGGTGAAGTTGAGCAAACTAAAGGGCCTTCCTCCTCGGTTAAATAGGGTTTTTGAGCCGATGAATGTTTTGTATCCTGACCGAGAAGCTCCCCGCCGTGGAGAAGCGAGAAAGAAAAACGAAAGCGGTCTATTGCGGGAGGGGCGGTTTGGGGCGAGGTCGAGGCCGAGGCCGTGGAGTTAGTGGCGGTCGGGGGCTTGGGAATTCGGAGACAAGCCCCCTGTTGTTACTCGAAGTTCTAGTGTGATGGAATCTTGGAAGAGGAAGATAATTTCGAGGCTGCGCGGGTCCAATCGAACCCGATTACGCCCGTAGGTCGAGATATGGCTAAGCCCCTTGGTCGTCGCCATGTAGTTTTGGGTTTTTCGAAGTCATGGTGTTGCCTTTATAGATCGGGTACTTTTTCCGCCCTTACTATTTTTTTGTATTTGTGTCTTGTTATTATTATTGATATGTTCTATCCTTTTTTGTTTTGCAAGGCGTAAGTTCTTCGGAGACGATGTCGAACAAGGTTTCGAAGGCTCGGGAGGCCCCCGTTGTTGTTGCCTCGGCCTCGATGTTTGATCAAGTTCCGAAGGCCAACACTTTCGCGCTCCCGACACGAACTGCGCCCGCCTCCATCGAAGAAGCATTGTGCTTTGGTGCCGACGGGTGAGAACCAGCAACAAGATCTTTCTTTGCCTCCTCAGTATCGGCGAGAACTGGACGTCCGGCTGTTGGTAACTCAAGGTTTTTTTCGAGAATCATACCGGGTGACTGCACAGATGGCGAGTGCTGTCTGTTCGATCATGGAACTCTTTCACTGGAGTGTCGATCCAAGACTATGGTGAGATGAGAGTGTATTCGGGGGGCGACTCTTCGGAGACTCGAGCCCCGATCGTGAAGATGCTTATAAAATTGCTCGTGCTTTGGGGGCGGTTCGATATGCGCGCGTCATCGCCGAGTCAATTTTTGGACATCCGGGCTTGTCCTCCCCGAAGGAAGGCACTAACTTCGTTGATGCCTATGGGGCCTCTTTTGTGGCCCCCGCACGGAGCGCGATTTGGTGGCCGCCGAGCCCGAAGTTGGTTTCGCGAACGAACACGCATGGCTTGAGTGTAAGTTTTCTTCTTTAGTTATGTTCGGGTGCTTTACTTTTGCCTTATAATTTGTTGACGTCTTCCTTCGTGCAGACTATGCTGCTATCTCGAGCTATAGCAAAGCAGAATAGTTGCTTCTGGACCGATGCTGAGAGGCAGAAGAAAGTGAAGGATTCCAGGATTGTCGAGTTGGAGAAAGAGCTGGAGGCGGAGAAAGAGGCTCAGAAGAAAGCCGAGAAGAGCTTAAAGGACCTGAAGAAAACCACCCGAGAAGACAATGCTGCGGTGCGCGCGAGGTTCAGCGTGCGTGGCGGGCGGTATTCTCGGGTGATCGAAAGTGTCGGAGAAGAAGGCGATCTCGCCTGCGGATCGTCTTTGAAGGATATGGCTTCTGGTTGGCTTCCGTGTTGGAAAATCTCTATAAGACGGTCCGGACCGGGATGCGAATATGCGTGCCTCGAGACACTTCGGGCGTTCGCATGTTCAGCTGAAGGATGTTCGATTACACGCATCTTGATCGCCGCCCCTAAGGACAATAAGGCCTCTTTTGGAATGTGGATGCTTGCGGTGAGCGATGTCGCCGAACAAATTCTTCGACGGATTCTAGAGCGAGGCGGCGGGACCTTGCTCTTCTTCGGGCCGCGACCGAAGTCGGGCCAGGGTATGGTTGTGTTTGTTATTGATTTGAATCAACTATTGCTTTGTATTCGGGCTAATCTTGTTTTGTCCTTCTTAATTTTAGGATGGCGAGGAGGTCAAAAGGATTCGAGGCAAAGGTGATGGAGTTCATCAATGCCCAAAATGTTTGCGAGGCTGCCTCCACTCCTATCTCGGGAATCCTTCTTCTCACGACCATAGTGCCGCGTCGACTCCGGCTTCGTTTCGAGGATGGCCGTCTTTGAAGCTTCACCCGAAGAAGTTGGAGAGTAGAACTTTTTATTGGGAGAGAGATACATTTACATTTTGATGTAAAACTTAAGTTGTTTTAACCGGTTGCACGGTTCCCGCGGAGGGGCTGCTGCGCATTTATTGATGACATGTTTCTTAAAGCCGAATTTGGTGATTTTGGGGTTAGTGGGTCATCGTGGGTTTCCTTTAAGAGACGCAACCCTCATAGAACTTTTTAAGAGTTCATTAGGTCCCGGTCCCGGAAAGATGCTTGGGTAACCTTAGTAAGGTCGATGCGTTTTGAAAACCTTTAGGCCATCGGAGCGACAGCGCTTTCGATGTAATTTTGTTATGTTGGAGCCGAAGTTAGAGCCTGAGGTTGAGGCGATTCCGACTAGAGCTCCTCGTTATCGTTATACCAAGCATTGTCCGAACGTTGGGAGGTGAGGATTTTGGATGAGCTTTTCAACTCCGAACAATGTCGAGAATTGAAAGGACTCCCCCCCCTTTGAGTTTGAACGGTGAAGATAAAAATACAAGTACATATATGTAATATTATTTATGCATCAATGGTATATGAGTACATCGATTTTCTCTTTTCCTGGGACGTTTTGGTTTGATACTTGTATCGTTCAAAAAGAGATTGGAGAACCTTGTTGTACGCATATCTTCTGAACTTCTATACTCGAAGTTAAAGAACCTCAAGGAACTCTATGGTTTCTCGGGCCAAGGTGGACTCTCTTGCTGCTTGTTTGGACAGGCCTTCTCGGTTCAAGTTTTGCTTGTCTACGAGAAGTCCATTTGTTTGTCTTGAGAAGGTCTATGCTAAGGCGAGGGAGAAGAGACAGACTAGTTTTGGTGCTTGGTTGGTTCGCAATGCTTTACTTGCTTGCGGACGAAGGAAACCGACTAGCTAGTCTAGTCCATCAGATCGCGCAAGGATACCCTGGGTTTCTAGGGTGTGCGAGGTTGTTTGCTGGGAACCCTAGAAAAGCTGTGCTTGATAAAACTGGCCTTCGCTCTTTCCCTTTCTTAGCAAGGTAAGCAAATTTCCCGAAGCCTCTTATTCCTACTTAGATTGAATCCGAGATGCGATTTCAATTTTTGAGGGTTTTGCGTATTGACCTTGGTCTGGTGTGGTGGATGGTAATGCTTCCTCCCCTTGGGGTGCCGCTTGTTTTATATGCGTTTTGTTGTATTGTTTTGTACCGAGGTTTAGACTTTTACTTTGCGTGTCATAAATGTAGTCACCCTCTGCCGCTTTTGATGGTGAGCTAATTTGCTTTGCAGCCCCCTATAAAATGCTTGGGAGACTGTATGGCTCATCCCAATTGAGTTATTTCCATCAATGTTTTTCGATTGGTTCCCGTTCATGTGTTTTGGAGAGCTTGATTCGGTGTGGGAGGTTTTGGAATTTCGGTGTTTTCTTCGGTAGTTAGGCGAAGTAGATTCTCTGCTAGAAAGTAGCAACTTCGCATCTTCTAGGCGTTTTTGTTTTGGCCCGTTGTATCTTTGAAAAGGAGCTTGCACGAAGGGCAGTCCTACGGCGAAGAGCCTTAGTATGAGGTCCTCTTCACAAAGCGGATCTTAGATGTTTTCATTTGTTTGTACAACATAGTCGGGGGCACACCATTAATGATACTGATTAACCGGCTCTTTGTAGGAGATTTCAACTTCTATAGATCTCTTGACAACGAAAACCAACCAGGGAGGCAACCTAGCGGATACTTTAATTTTCAATGATGCTATCGGTCATCTTGGTCTAGTTGAATTACCATTGAAAAGGCGAACATTCACATGGAGCAACATGCGCCTAACCCATTGCTTGAACAACTCGACCGGTTTTTCACATCACCTAATTGACCGTGGGACTACCCCAATATTGAAGTGCTACCCTTAGCTCGTATCACCTCGATCACGTGCCTTGTCGATTTCCATCGGCACAACAATACCGAAAAGCTAATATATTCAGGTTTGAGACCTTCGGGCTGAGCAAAGCGATTTTGTTGACATCAGTCGGTACATCTTTGCCGCACTCGACACCCATGATAACTGATGCAAAGAAAAAATATAAGTAAAAATTCAAAAACCTCGAAGTAGATTGAAGGAGTGGAGCAAACATCTATCCAACCTCGAACATTCATTCGTAATCGCAATGCTTTGTCATTGGCTTCTTGGACTCTCTAGAAGATGAACGTGGTCTCTTCGCACCCGAGGCTAATCTCAGAAATATATTAAAGAAGCAGCTACAGACTTGGCTACATTACAGGAACCTGTACTGGAAGAAAAGGTACACGGTCAATAGAATCAAGCTGGGTGATGAATGTACCAAGTTCTTTCATAGCATGGCGACGATCTCGCATGAAGAACTCCATCCCACAATTAAGAAATGATCAGGGCACATGGGTGCAAGATCATCAGAGCAAGGCAGGACTTCTTTTGTCGTCCTTTAAAAACAGGATGGGCAGAACGGCTTCCCCATCCATGTTGTTTGATCTCCCAACACTAATCAGTCCAAAGAGGACCTTGGCGGCTTGATTGAGTCGTTTTCCACGCAAGAAATAGATAAGATCATCGGAATATGCCTCCCGATAAGGCCCCGGACCTGGCGGCTTCAATGGTTCTGCATTCTGAGCGATCTTTGGCATCTAGTCAAGTCAGACTTCTACGGGCTATGTCTTGACTTCCATCGGGGTTCGATCAATCACGAATCCATTAATAGCTCATACATCACCACGGTGCGAAGAAAGAGAGCCCGAAATTGTCGGCGACTATAGACCGATTGCATTGATGAATATATCACTAAAGATCATAACAAAGTTATTAGCGATAGACTACAACTCGTCATCCTCGGTTAGTGCATAAAACCGGTATGGTTTCATCCGATCCCATCACGATTCAAGATTGCCTCGCCTGGTGTTATGAATTCATTCATCAATGCCACCATCAAAAACGTGAGATCATTATACTAAAGCTCGATTTTGAAAAGCGTTCGACACGGTTGAGCACTCTACAATCCTTCGGGTTATGGAACGTATTGGCTTCCCAAATAAGTGGCTACAATGGGTCCAAATGATCCTAAGTTCGGGAACATCGGCTATCCTCTTGAATGGGGTCCCCGGAAAATTCTTCAAGTGTAAGAGAGGAGTACGCCAAGGTGACCCTTTGTCACCTCTCCTATTTGTGCTAGCAGCAGAGCTTCTCTAGATCATTGTAAACAAGGCATCGAAACGTAACTTGCTAATAAAGCTAATCCCCGGCCATCGGATGATTTTCCAATCGTCCCAATATGGCACCGACGACACACTCATGTTGATGCAAGCGGTGCAAGACAGGCTAATCTTTCTCAAAGCAATGCTTAACGGCTTTGCCGAGTCAACGGGACTACATGTTAACTACAAGTAAGTCTCAAATGTTCTCCATCAATGTTCCACGAGAGAAAATGTCGATTCTAGCAAATACTTTTTGGCCGTGATATAGGATGTATGCCCTTTACATACCTTGGGTTGCCAATGGGAACAACAAAGCCTAGAATTGATGATTTCTCAGGCATGATGGACAGAGTTGAGAGGAGGCTTTCAACATGCTCAGTTTGGCTGACATACAGTGGGAGACTTGAGATGATTAACTCGGCCATCACTCCAATAACAACCTATGCAATGTGCACTCTCAAGCTTGCCGCCAGGGGTCATTGACAATGTTGATCGAGGTCTAAAACAATGCCTTTGGCGTGGTAATTTTGAGGAAAAAATGGGGTGGCAACTTGGTAGCTTGGCCGTGGTGGTCGCAACCAAAAGAGAAGGGAGGTGCAGGAATTCTCAATCTCAGGCTCCAGAATGACGCCCTCCTCATGAAACACCTTAGTAAGTTTTACAACAGAGAGGATGTTCCGTGGGTGCAGCTTATTTTGTTCAAATATTATGAAAACCGTGTTCCCCATACCTCCCGTGAAATTGGATCCTTTTGGTGGAAGGATATATTCCGCTTAAACATATTATTCAGACAGATAGCCAAGTGTCAGGTTGGAGTTGGATCCACGGTTAGCTTCTGGTGGGATCTTTGGACAGAGGATATCTTGGCACTTAAATATCCCATTGATTTCCTATGCCCGAGATGATGAGGTTTGATTAAAGAGGTAATGGAAGCAATAGACCTTGATACTTTATTCGTGCTACCTCTCGTCTCATCAAGCCTATGATGAGCTTCACTCCCTTGCAACAAGAGTCAGCGAAACTTGCCCTATGATGGTGATGAATTGGATCGATGGACACCCGGTATGGGGACATAAATACACCTCTCGCAAATATTATAAGCGTGTCTTCAGCGTGGTAGAAGCACACCCAATTTTCAAGATAATGTGGAAATCGAAGTGTACAACCCGAGTCAAATTCTTTATTTGGCTTGTCTTGGTGGGACGATTGAACACCAAGAATATGTTACATCGCGAAACATGAGCATCCGGGGGCATCAGCGTGTGTTATGTGCAACACAGTCGAGGAAACGCTAGAACACCTTTTCTTCGAAAGTCAATTTGCAATGCAATTGTTGGAACCGACTTGGAGTCACACGGGATTCAACTCTACATCTACATGAAAGATTGCTACATCCTCGTGCTTGCACAACCGATTCCATGCTTTACTGAAGTAACAATGATT
This sequence comes from Hyparrhenia diplandra, assembly GCA_015847255.1. Classification (NCBI taxonomy): domain Eukaryota; kingdom Viridiplantae; phylum Streptophyta; class Magnoliopsida; order Poales; family Poaceae; genus Hyparrhenia; species Hyparrhenia diplandra. Next base: position 215 of record JADLZK010004889.1, on the reverse strand, counting down.
CTTTGCATGGGAACTATGGAAGATCCGAACGACAAAGTCTTCAACCGTGCATGACCCGACGTTTAGTAGATGGATGGGTAATTTTAAAAATCGGTGTTCTCTGCAATCTTGTAGATTTAAGGTTGATCTCATGACAACCTTTTGTGTTTGGCTAGATGCCTTTAGTTGATTTACGTAAGTATGAACTCTCTCTGTTTTAAAATATTAATGAAAAT